>VXAA01006969.1:74663-102114 GCA_013399115.1 Anseranas semipalmata
GCGGCCCTCACAGCCCCTGACGCCCCCTCAAAACCCCCTGACGCCACTCACCCTCTCACACCCCTCGCAACCCTGCAGCTTCACAGCCACACCCTCGCCCCTCTCACACCTCCATTGCCTCACACCCACACAACGTCCCTTGCCCCAGCCCAGCTGTGCCCCCCCGGCCACCTCAGGGGCAGCTCTGAGAGGGTCGGCCATCACACCTTTGCAGACCATCTCCTCATGGCAATGGCCTCTCCCCCTCGGCTGTGGCCATGCCAGTGTCTGCTCCCAGCTCTCCCTGACAATGCCACCATTTCCTCAGCCAGCCGTGGCCGCTCTCTGCAAATCGGCTTCCTGGCCACACCATAGCCCCCTGTCCTGACTCCAGACTCCTGCCCATGGCACAGGGCAGCTGCCCACCCTGCCCAGGCCCCCTGGCCTCACCACAGTACACACTTGGTGAAGCATGTGGCTATCACCCCTCATGGCAAAGACAGCACTAAGACACGTTCAGCTGTAGTTACCCATCTGTTACGTGTTGTAAACGGAAGAAACAACCCTCCTAAGACCCTTCTTTACCATCTTGCTGCTTCCTACTGCCCAGGGTCATGAATTGTTTGGTGTTTAATATGACTTAGAGATAGGTGACCTGTTGCTGGTTGTCCTGGCTAGCTTCCAAAACAAGCTCTGGGAAAACCTTCAGCCCATCTTTGGTTATGCCCAGACCCTGCTGGAAATGGCCACAGCTTTTGATGCCTAAAGGGAATCTGCATTTTGAACATTTTATAAATCTGTCCCTAGAGTACCATTCATAAAGCAAAAATGATCACCTAGAGCCATAATAGAAATGGAGGAATTTGTCTGAGATCTTTTTCATTGTGGCCTGACGAGATTCTTCCTTTGAGTGTACTCAACTTTTACTCTGCAATAATCCCTAGCTACTTCAGATGGAAAACTGCCGAAGGAAAAAAGGATTTGGGTTCTATTTGTTTGTAGGAGGTCTAAGAGGTTTGTGATTTCATAAATTGCCCTAGCTCTCTCACGCAGCTTCTTCAATATTAAACAAGCCTAAATCCAACCAGATGGTTACAGTTTTTATGATGATTTTTTTTCTTCCACTTGTAGACCCAGTCAGAGATGAAGGCCTCCATGTCAGTATGGGTTTACATTACATCGTGGATAGTTTCTCTGCTGCTTGTCCCTTGCCAGAAGCAACCTAGTCAAAGCATGCCACGAAAGATATTTTGTTCTTTCCTGATACTTTATGTTGCCTAACAATGAACGAACCTGCTGGCAAATAAGTCCCAGTACCTGGGATTTTCTTGGGTGGCAGGCAAACAAAAAGTTTGTCTGCAACACCACTTTAATCCAACATCATTTTATACAGATTTGTCTCCTGAGAAGTAGGCTACATTATATTTTCCAGAGTGGCTAGGACAGCCTCAGCACCACAGAAGCTTCAATAAGAAACATTTATTTCAACAAAACCAATGTGTAGGTTTTTATCACAAACTCAGAAAAAAAAGTTACAAAATGAAAAAGTCCTGTCAAATAAAATGCATCAATCTCTTCTCACAGCTATTATGTAGTATTTTTTCTGAGGTTATCTGAGGATATAAAATATTAGAATGTCTCCAAAGGAGGGCAACAAAGAGTGCGAACGGACTAGAGGACATGACTTAGGAGGAGCAGTAGACAACACTTGGTTTGTTCAGCTTAGAGAAGAGGAGGCTGAGGGGAGGCCTCATGGTGGCCTGCAGCTTCCTCACGAGGGGAGCAGAGGGGCAGGCGCTGATCTCTGCGCTCTGGTGACAGCGACAGGACCCGAGGGAATGGCATGGAGCTGCGTCAGGAGAAGTTCAGATTGGATATTAGGAGAAAGTTCTTTATTGAGAAGATTGTCAGGCACTGGAATGGGCTCCCCAACACAGTGGTCATAGCCTCAAGACTGTTGGTATTCAGGAAGGGTTTGGACAACACTCTCAGAAATATGGTTTAACTCTTAGGTTGCTCTGTGTGGAGTCAGAAGTTGGACTCAATTATGCTAGTGGGTCTCTTCCAACTAAGGATGTTCTATGATTCTATGATCTTAACTCCTTGGATCCTATTTTTCTAAATTAACTGTCCCATAGGACCTCTATTCCTACTGGAGGCTTTCAGGTTACTTCAAAAAGCCTATGAAATTTCAAACCATTTTGCAAGAACCTTCTTAATTTTCATGCTAGTTTAGGACACCTTCACAGAATCACAAAATGGATGGAATTGGAAGGGACCTCTGGTCCTCATCTGGTCTTACCCACCTGCTCAGGCCACCTAGAGCAGGTTACCCAGAACCATGTCCAGATGGCTTTTGGTACAGATCTCCATGTTCCAGACCTCCAAGAAGGAAGACTCCACAACCCCTCGGGGCTACCTGCACTAGTGCTCAGTCACCTGCACACTAAAGAATTACTTCCTGATATTCAGGTAGAATCCACCGTATTTCAGTTTGCGACCTTGTTGCCTCTTGCCCTGTCCCTTGGCACCACTGAGAAGAGTCTGTCCTCTCTGCACCCTCCCTTGGGGTATTTGTATACATTGATAAGATCCCCCCTGAACCTTCTCTTCTCTAGGCTGAAAAGCCTCAGTTCTCCCAGCCTTTCCTCCTAGGACAGATGCTCCAGGCCCTTTATCATCTTCAAGGCCCTTCATTGGAATCTCTCCAGTAGCTCTATGACTGTCTTGTACTGGG
This sequence comes from Anseranas semipalmata, assembly GCA_013399115.1. Taxonomy (NCBI): domain Eukaryota; kingdom Metazoa; phylum Chordata; class Aves; order Anseriformes; family Anseranatidae; genus Anseranas; species Anseranas semipalmata. Next base: position 77,380 of record VXAA01006969.1, read on the forward strand.
AGGCCCAGAGCTGGACACAGTAGTCCAGGTGCAAAGGAGAGGGGAAGGATCACCTCCCTCAACCTGCCTCAGTGCTTTGCCTAATGGAGCCCAGAATACCTTTTGTCTTCTTTCCTGCAAGGACACAATGCTGGCTTGTGGTAAACTTGGTGTCCACCAGGACACCCAAGTCCTTTTCTGCCAAGCCACTTCCCAGATAGGTGGCCCCTAGCATATGTTGTTGCCTGGGCTTGTTCCTTCCTATGCAGTGCAGAACATTGCACTTATAGAATCATAGAATCATCTAGGTTGAAAAAGACCTTCAAGACCACCAATTTGACCATCAACCTGACTACTGAGTCCCATCACTAAACCATGTCCCTTAGTGCCACATCCACACATATCTTAAATACTTCCAGAGATGGGGACTCCACCACTTCCCTGGGCAGTCTGTTCCAATGCTTGACCACCCTCTCTATGAAGAAATTCTTCCTAATGTCCAATCTAAACCTCCCCTGGCACAAGTTAAGACCATTTCCTCACGTCCTATCACTTGTCACCTGAGAAAAGAGACCAACACCCCCCTCACTGCAACCTTCTTTCAGGTAGTTGCAGAGAGTGATAAGGCATCCCGTTAGCCTTCTTTTCTCCAGACTGAACAAGCACAATTCCCTCAGTTGCTCCTCACAAGTCTTGTTTTCTAGTCTCTTCACCAGCTTCATTGCTTTTCTCTGCACAGACTCCAGCAACTCAATGTCCTTCCTGTAGTGAGGGGCCCAAAACTGAACACAGTTCTTGAGGTGCAGTCTCACCAGTGCTGCATCCAAGGGGACAATCAATTCCCTAGTCCTGCTGGCCACCCTAGTTCTGATGCAGGTCAGGATGCCGCCTTCTTGGCCACCTGGGCATGCTGCCGGTTCATGTTCATGACTAGGTGATCTTGGAGGTCTCTTCCAACCTGAACGATTCTGTGATTCTGTGATTCTGTGATTCTGTCTGTAGTGCCTTATTGTGCAAAGTTCTGTACTCATCTATTTAAAAAGGCAGCTGCTGCCTCAAAGACTTTGTCATCTTGGCATATAATAAAAGACAACAGGTGGATGCAGTAAACAAATAGGGGAGTTGAGGGCAAAGTAACAGTGAAACAATCAGTCAAGTTCTGTATAATAAGCAGCAGTCACAGGGCACCAGCAGCCTTGATGCCATGAAGGGCTTTTTTTGGCATCACAGGAGATAAGTTTCCAGGAGGAATGTGAAGGAGATTTGTGCCATTCTACTTTTTAAAGTGCATGACAGGATCGGTTAGGCACAGGCATGACTAAGAGCTGGATGAATCGTATGAATAAGCCACTAAGACAAACAACATCCCAGGGGCAGGTTCTTCGGTTACTCTGTAACCTCGTCTTTCAAAAACTAAGTTGGGAGAATGTCCACAGATGTTTTTCTTCTGAGGAGTGATTCTAATTATCTTTGTTTTCTTTTATTCTCTGCACTTCACCCACATTGTTAATACTCCTTCTATACCAAACAGTCTGAGATAGGCATGTATATTGAACACCCACTCTTCAGGAAGGTTACTGCTCTTCTCAGACCTGTTATTGTGTGAATTATATAAGGTACGGAGGCGGCGTACACTTGTGTATGGTTCATCAATTCTGCTGCTTGGGCATCTTCACTTGTGTGGTTTCTGCAGCTCTCATGTACGCTTTCTTATTGTGCCTTCTGTCCTTGCTTGCGTTGTATTGTTGTGCTTATGATAGCCAACATAAACCTTTTACAAAAAGAGTTTATCACACCAGTTCTTAGAAGAGCACTTTTAGAAAGATAATTAGATTTTTTGTTATAAATGTCACAACTTCCTCACTTTTGGCTACTTTTAATTAGGTATAAAAACAAGTATTGATATCAAGAAGTTAATTTTTATGTTAATAGAGAAAGGTTGGTGGAAAAGCAGAGTAGGGAATACATCGATTCAGTCCAAGGTTTATTCTAAAATACAGAAGATGTTTGCATATGCATATGACATATTAGTCTGTTACACTTCTTCACATTCCTCTCAGAATCTCTATCCACCTAGCCCTCTCAATATTTCACTGACATTTGGGCTAGCTAGATATCTACCAGGGGAAAGTTTTATGGTCACAGAATACTAATATTCATTTTAGTTAACCAAAATGTTCTGCTGCACTGATTCTGATAAACTTTTGTTCAAATACAGGCGGGCAGACAGTAAAACTAAAGAAACACACTTAATCTTATGGTAGCCTGCTCAACAAGCTGCTGGAAAGCCAGAGCTGGACTGCAGACCTTGAGCTTTGTTTTGGGAAAGTGGCTTCAGAGCTCAAGTCCCAGGCTGTAATAATATAATAGTAAATTGGTACCTAAATTAATACATTCTAAAACATGTACAGAGGCGGCTCTTTACTGTGCTAGAACTGTTTGCTGAGAGGAACGCAATAACACATTGTAAGTAACAGTGTTTCTCAAAAATTCTTTCATTAAATGTAACAGGTACAGCTGCTTGCTTGTTTAAAATAATGAAAAGGAATTATGCTTGTGGTCTAGAGACGTCACTGTGGAGGCCTGGAAGAGGGGAGAGGAGACAGAGGCAGTTGGCAGAGTACAGAAGAATGCTGTTTTGTTTCAAAAATAAAAAGCAAAAACAAACAGAAGAAATTAGGGCTCCATTAGGAGCCTCACAGAAAGCCACAACTCTGCACATAGTAAAAAATCTAAAATAAAATTTTATTACTTTATTGGTTTCTTTACTCAGCCAATTTTGAGAATTATATTTTACCATTTGTCTCTTTTCTATTTTCAATTACTGCATGGATGGGAATGAGATGTAGTAACGCAGTGAGATGTTCTGCTCGCTGCTCAGTGCAGGCATCCTCCATGCGTGCATTCTGGGGTCTGTGAGGGATGCTCCTCCATGGTGTGTGTCCACAGGAAGTTCGTGTCACATTATTCAAGGTTGTAAAGCTGCTCAGAACATGAAATTTTCCATCAACATTAAGTAGTTCTCAGTTAATTATGGTGGGGCACCACCCATGGTGATGCAGTTGTAGAGCTGAGAAATGGGTAAGGTCCTGGAGAAAAATAATCATCCTGTGGTTCTACAGCTCACGTAGCAGTTCTCTTCTGTGACCCAGCCTGGAGCCAGAGAAAACAGGGCTGAATTTTTGTTGTGTTTCGGGCACTGGTGGACATCTCACCTAGGTCTAGCCAAAGAGTGAAAATATCACAGCTCCTGTTTGCTCATCACTAGGAGCTACTGGCCCCACAGCTGTATCAGTGGAAAAAATCACTTGAGTTTTTCCTGAAAAAAAGTCTTGAGAGTGTAACCAGAAAAGGACTCTAAGCTTGAAAGCTTGTCTGTTCTCTTTCCGACTATTGGTTATCTTATAAGAGGCTTCTTACAAACTTTGCTTTGATGACATGTGAAAGGAGATGGAATAATCTGCAGACAGAACACAAGAGAAAATAACCCAGGATTCACCCCAGAGCACACAAAAAGCAAGTCTTTATAATTGAAGGCCAAGAAAAATTGGCCGGTTCCCCATATGGGGCTGCAGAAATGTATGCTTTCCACCAAGAGAAGCAGAAGACCAGCCTGGGCACAATGCTAAGTCTTAGGCTACTGGGTACTCTGGGATGGGACTTGTGCTTTCAGATGTAGCGTAGGCACTTCGGGACAGGATTTGTAGCTGAGGGTTTCAGTGTAGCTGACAAAGGAGTCACCGAAACATCCAGACCCTGGAAATTCTTCACTCCTGAAATTCTTTGTCACATCATCTTAACAAGTGCTGTATCTGGGGCAGTTTGAAAATGTTTCCTTAGTAATAATTATACTTACAGAACAAACTAACACAAGAAACTAACACAAGAAACTGTAATCCTTCTAGAAAACAACAATTTCCTTTTCTCACCTCTCTTTCCCCATTTTCACTCTTTTGTTCTAGGACCTGCCTCTTCAGGAGATTTTTGTGAGTGTACCTTGACTTGGTAGGCTTCAATTCCACAGCCGGCTGGGCAAGCAGATCCAGTTAAGGCACAACTGTACAATGAAGTGAGTTATCTTCTAGTTTTGTAGTGGACCAAGTTTTGTTAGTCACCTCATTTTCCGCACTGATGGACAACCAACCCTTCCCATGGCTTTTTCCCTCTCTCTAAATCAGCCGATGCCTGCTCATATCTTCCTTTTCCATTAGCATTGCTTATAAACCATTTGGAATTATTTTGGTTTTAGGCTTAAGCCTTTGACAAATTAGCTGTAGTCTGATGAAGACAACATGGTTATCTGGTCCTAATTAGGAGCTCATGTCAAATGCTCTTGATGCTTTCCTTAGATAGCACACATAAGCTAACCACTGTCATTTCTCCCTTCCCGATTTCCCCTTGTGTTCTGTATATATACTAATAATATTCTGTTGGCTAAATTTGGAAACTCGTATCACTTAGTGTGTACCTTTCTTCTGCATGGATTATTCTCCACGACAGAGATTTGTTGTTGGAATGTTCCCAGTTCTGTCCTTGAATACACTGTGACCGTAACAATACTAGTGAGCTACTTAAAACATTAGCTTTCTACTACCAAATGGAAATTGTCGTCCACTTTCAGATAAGAGAGATAATGAGTAAAAGACAAGCAACAGAAACACTAATGGCTTGTTTTTTCACCTCTTATACAGATCCTCTGTTTTTAGCTATCTTGTTAAAACTATTATTATCCTTAAAAATTAAATTTTTAATCTGTTTAGAACACTTTGCTCCTGGGAAAGCATGAATGAGGGGGATTAAATTATATCTGTACCATACTTTTCTTGGTGATTGGTAATTACATTGTCACTCATGATGCTATTCATTGCACTTAGCTGTATGGAAATGGGGAAAAACATGACATTTCCCCATGTACTAGACATAATGAGAATCTGTGTCTTTTCACAGCATCATACATCAGTGAGATATGGGAGTAAACAAAACATGGGAAAGTTGTATTTGGAACAAAAGACTTTTTTTCTTCAAGCAGGAGTTTAAAACATTTATATATGGGGAGGTGACAGGTGCAATGCCCAGTTTAGGTGAGCAGCAAACAGCCATTCTGTGTCTTGCTTTTTCAACCCGTCACCTAGTGAAGCACTGCTTCTGAACAAGGCCCCATATAAAATGCCAGCTCATAGCTATGGCCTCGTTTTTCTTGTCTCAGTTTTTGCATGAACAATCTGAGGTATCTTTAAAAGGGCACAGATTTAAAATTCTGCAAGGCAATCATCCTCTGGAAATTTTACACCTGTCAGCAAACCGCCTTTGTACACGCTTCCAACACACAGGGAGGCTTACACCCTTCTGCCGATCCATCTTCAAGCAGTAAGCATTTAACCCTGTAGTGGTTGGTATGCCTGCCTGTAGGATGAACGTATTTCTTTCAGACCCAATTTCACTGCAAATACATATTCATAATTCTTAATTTGAAGTTCTAAGGCATCTAATGCAAAAGGTGCCATCTAAATGCAGTGGCTTTACTAAAACAAAACAAAACAAAATTGCATGCTTTTGGCAGAGTAGTTTTGGCATAGTAACGAATCTGTGTCATTAATATGTTCTGAACAGTTTTAAGTAACAATTCCAGTATTATTTCAAAAATTCTCATTTCCTCAAATCATAAATTGACTTCACTTGTTGTAGAATTTGATAAGTGAGGGTAGCTAAATTTGGAGAGTACCAAAGAAACAGGGTAACTATTTATTCCTTGTAGAATTGCTTACATCTAAGTGAAAGTTCTTTGAAATCAGAGTGGTTCTGCAAAACTTTTGGCAATATCTCACGCAATATATGCTCAGGCAGAAATTTTCTATCAATTTCATGACTACTACTGCGTAATCTAACATTGCATAAAGTGTTTGCTTCCACTTTAAATGTCAGTTGCCGTAAATACAGTACTTTGCAGACAAGCTGTGCAGAGCTTTTAACACTGACCTGTTTTTTGATATTAACTGGTACATAATAAATGCTTTTGGAAGGTTATTTTCTCTTGTCAGGGTCACTGTGACTTACACTACAAAATAACAAAAAATACCCAAAAAAAACCACCAAATCCCCTTGGTAACAGTATTTTTCCTTCCTTTTCATAATGTGTTGGCAAATTAAAACACAGTGCTCTTTCTGTATAATGCAAGCATATAATTTTGATGTTTAAATCTTTATTGATTGATGTAAAGTCAGCACATGTGGAACAAGAAGATCAACATAGCAAAGCACTTACATTTTTAAGACTGTAAAAGGAACACAGAGTAAACCGAGACAATTCAGAACAGATACTGCAAAAATTATTCTCTGCATCAGTTTGTTTCTGTGTAACTGCCATGGAAAATTCAAGGGGTGTTCACAGCTGATATTCTAAGTGTTTTTCTCTTATACATGAGGCTTGGTTTTTGTTTTTCAAAAGCACGCAAAATCAAGGTTTAATCTTCTCTTAGAAAACTGGCCACTGTTATGCTCTGCTATACAGTCAGGATGTGTAAAAACATGCCAATGTCCAGTGCAACCCTCGCTGAAGTTAGAACTGGCACTTGGTACAACGTTAAGGGCAATGCTACTTGTATCTCTCACAGTACTGCTTCATAAGACAAGGCTTTTAAAATACTTTGGGGAAACAGTCAGTGGAGTTTTCAGGGTTACTTTTTTTTTTTTTTTTTTTTAAATTCTCCTGCTCGCAGATTGATCTGCAGTGAAAGGGAGGTAGGGGTCCCTGCTTGTAGGCTTTCGCTGTCAGGGCTGGAGCTGCAGCTGCTGCTGGCCACCTCATATTTCCACTGCAGGGTGTATGTTCAAAATGTGGGGCGTGTTTTCTGGAATCTTTCCCTGTTGAGGAATTGCACTATCAAGTAGGATTTTCTCACAGTGGTGTAATATGTATTTTCACTCAAAAAGATTTCATAATTTAAAATGCCTGCCCTTATAACAGAAGTACTGAAAGCCTTATTTATTGTGCCAAGACAGTTTTTTCATACACTTCAAATTTGTACTGGATGCCATTCTCTTCCTGGATATCAGCAGGGACACCTGGGTATCTAGAGAGAGGGGAAGAGAAAAAGCAAAATACAAAAAGTAGATAGTAATATCATTATGAGTCACCAGTTACTTATCCAAACAATCAGAAAAGAGAGTTGTCCAATAAAGGAGATGAAAATACATCCTTACCACTGGAATACTAACTACAAGCTATTTTGGGGAAACATGTTACATGGGAGTCATGCTACTATCAGCAACTTGTATGTACATCTTTTTCAAATTGAGAAAGTAGACTGATGTAAAACAGACAAAAAAAAAAAAACAAACAACATTTTGACTGAAGCCTCCCACATGTTACTTAAAATGTCTGTAAAGGCAGAAGTGACACACACATTTATGTGTTTTTGTTTTGTTTTGTTTTGCTTTTGCTTAGATGGTTTAGAGGAAATTCTATGGTAAAGGCTTTTTACAGGTCTACAAGAGCTTCTTAAAGCCGGTGATTGCTACCTTCTGCAAAGTGTTCCCCTCTATTCCAGAGTTATTAAAACAATTTTTATTAATAGATGCTCTTAAAATCTCTTCAGTTCCCCGTGACAGAGTAAGAGTTTTGAATGAATAATGTTGACATTGAGGGAGGAAGAAATTTTAAATTTTATTTGCTAGGTTAGCCTCTGTTAGGTTTCCATTTCAGTGGGGGAATTACCTGCTGTTTTATAATTAATGTTTTAAGACCAAATTCTGATTTCAGTTCATTGACCAAAACTAATGTCCACCTGGGAAACAACCAAGAGGAAGAAGGGAGAGCTTTGGGTCAGAGATCAGGATATCACACGGCACAGAGCACTTCAGAATATGTTATAGTTGAAAAAGGTGACTCATGCTCCCCACTCGCTTTGTTTGTCTCTCCTGCATCCCTCTGTACTGCCCCCACCTATTCTCTACCATTTCCGTGCTAATCCACTCCTGTGCCCTGGGCTGTGGGCAGAGAGCCTGACTTGCCATACTTCCTGTCTGCTGCTGGTCTGTAATTAGCTGGAAACCAAAATGGGAGCAGCAAGACGAGGCAGAGCTCCTCTCCTTGTGTTGGTTCTTGAGGCATCCATCTGCATTTTTGCTACCTCCCCACTGCCTGTTAGATGTAATCTTGTTTGTGAGAACATGAAAGCATGACTAGAACGTGACAAGGATAACGTAAAATAAACTATAGTGAATGGCAGAAACTTACCGTTTAATACCTGTGTTCACTAAGTTTGTTTGTAAAAAGTAACTTTCTCAAGAGAAAGGAATAACCTTAGAAATCTATAAAGGTCCAAGCCTCCTTGTTCAAACCCATTTAATTTGGCTTTGGCAATTCATCAAAGACATTCAGAGACAAAAATACCACTGACTAATAACGTACTGAGAGTTACAAAGCTTAGTAAATATTTGAGTAATTCCACAGTGAGAAACAGTAAGGAAGCTGCTTTTCAAGCAAACTGACAAATGCAATTCCTTAATTCAAACAATTCCAGAATTCTGTCTGTTCTGAGTGCGGTGTGAATTCCAAGTTCTATGTAAAATACAACTCTGGGGAAAAATACAGTGAAAAGCGCCTCTAACTTAAAACAGAACATGGCCTTAGCAGGATCCTTACACATTCAAAGTAAATAATTATTAAGCCTCTCTTCTAAACACAAGACTATTACACGTCTTGATACTTACTCTGTGAGAAGTTTGTAGTCCTTGAAGTCAATTTCTGGAAAAAATGTGTCACTTTCAAATTCATGCAAAATTCTTGTCACAAACAATCGATGATTAATTGGTTTCTCCATTGCTGCCTTTAAAAACAAAAGGAACAATTAAAATTGAATTGTTCCCTGTAAAACACCTTGACTATTCATGACGTATTATTCTTGTTTAATGAAATCTTTAATAATCTTGTGTTAAAACGCTATTTGAAATCTGTAAGACAATATCAAATACAAGTTCTTATTTGAAATGCTACTTTCTTTAACAGTTCTTAGAATTCTTATTCTGTCTCGTCCAGACATCACCACAGCGACATTCAAAAAGAACGAAAAAATAAGAGTCATAGGATAGATTCTACTTATAGTTTGCACACTAAATTTACATTATCTAAAACTGAAACTAAGCTACAATTTATATATATTACAAGGTTTAATCAAAGTGCTGAAAATTTAACTCTAGATCTCCTCTTTGGATTCTGCCCAAGAGCACTTTCTGAAGGGGTAATTTCATCTTATTCCAGTTCCACCTGTTAAGTGGCAGCGGGACATCTGGCAGAAATTAAGAAAAAAGCTATGAGAAGTCCTGTGAGAAGAAAGAAGCAGTATGGCCTTGTCTTGACAAGCAATTTGTGTATCATATCTCTTTGAAAGACAGTAAACTTCACTTGGTAGAAGAGGCCTGCACATTAAGGTAATTTGTTAGCAGACGGGATGGGGAGTCTTTCTACCCTAAGCTGTTTGTGCATACTGTAACATATCTCAAGTGCCGGATTGCAGATTTTCCACCTTTTCCACCCCACCACACTGCAGTTGCTATTAAATCCTGATTATTCCCTTAAAACAGGGATGGCTTTAGTGACTGCAGTGTCTTGTCTTGTGATTCATAGGGCTTGCTGTCACCTGCTGGTCGTGCTTTAAGCTGAGCTGCTTCTGTCCTGGGCTCATCCTTCAGAACTACAGGTTGGACTAGGTGATCTTGAAGGTCTCTTCCAACCTAAATGATTCTGTGATTCTGTGAAGGTTTTATTAACATCACTGCTAAGGATTCATACCCTATTTCTAGTCTGCATTAGTTTGAAATTCCACCGATCAAGTTATATACCAATTTAACACGTTTGATCTCTGGATTTTGGCAAATCAGTAATATGCACTGAAAGCTTTGTAAGGGCACCAAAGAAAGTTTCCAGGTGCCATGAATGAAAGAGGTTACAAAGATGCCTGTAAGGTGAGCTACTCTCTGACATACACACAACCTCATGAGTTAAAAAAGTTATATTGGTGCCTGGTTACAAGTATTTGTTGAAATGCTTACAGCTGTTTGTCTGTTTCCCTTAAATTGGCAATGAGTAATGGTTTGTTAAAAGTGATTCACTATGCAGCATGCTATTAGTTAGTACTTTGACAAGTACAGGAACCACATAATTGCAAATTTAATCCAATAAAATTAATTGGTAGCATTGCTGAGAAGTCAGTTTCTAGAAAAGCAGCTCTATTACTACAGAATACCTTAAAATGAAAGGGATAAGTCACAACACACCATCAGCACTGAACTGATGTTCACCTAGTTTGTATACAAATATCTTTTTTTTTTTTAACTAAGGACAGGCTGTAGGAGGAGAAACATACGTTTGAGGAATGATGGAAGAATAATCTGCTTCACAAATTAAAACAATACTGCGTTCTGCAAACTGAGATACTTTTGTTTCGCAGTAGGGGGATAAATCAATTTCCTACTCAGCTCACTGGGAATTTTTCCAGTGCTTCAGCGAGAACCCCGTACCAGCCAGACAGGTCAGGGAAGCACACACGGAGTGACCGGCCAGGGCTGCTGCTCAGGGGACCGGAGGGTGGCCTCTCTTCCGGACACTCCGACACCTCTGCAAACTCACTGACACCGGCAGGAGGGGAAGGAGCTTTACAACAACCCTGGAACTGGCATGAAGATTACGGTAGTTCCTCGCTGACATTCAATTATTATTCATTCCTGTCTTGTCCAGCTTACTCAATCCATTTCAACACCTTTTTTTTTGGTACAGAAGTTAAATTAGAGGATGCACGGTGCTGATCTGGTAGAATTTCAATTTACTTGCTCTGAGTTTAATGATGGAATTATGTATTATGTGTATTTATTCTAAGGAATGCATTAGGGTAAATATTATTTCATTTCAATGTAACACACAGATGTAAGTAACCTTGAATATTTAAACAGAATGTGGAGTAATTAATACATAATTCTAGTGATCAGGCAATACTGTGGTAAGCTAGTAAAATACTCAACAGACAAACCATTTTCAGTAGGCAGGAGATCAGTATTGCTTTTTTTTGTTTTTTTCCCTACTTTGCAAACCTGAGGACAATGTATATGATGAAAAAGCTAAATAGGAGCGGAGGACTTCTCAGAAGTAGTCGTATCAGGCCATGAGGAAGAGATTTTTAAAACAAAAGGATGATGCTTCTGAGCCCATGGTTCCCTAAATTTGAAAAATCTGCACCCTCACTGCATGGCCATTATGTTCCCTCACTCCATTGCCACACCGGGTCTCAAAGACATTCTTGGTATGATTTTCATTGATTTTGCTTTCCCAGCATAATCCAATCAATTATCCTAGGACCGTATTCGTACCTGCACTGGTTTCTCTTGGGAGCTCTCTTGTGAGAGTGTTTGCTCTCCACACAGGCTTGCCTGCTTATGTAGCAGCTACTGAACTGAATACTGAATTTCAGATATTACAGTTTAATGAAACAGGGAGAAGCAAGGCTGATTTTGGTTCATTTTAGAGCACTGTCTATTAAAACCATAGCTGCTGATCTGTTCCTTCGGAAACACCAGAACCTTTCCTCGGACATGACTTTCCAGAAAAAGGGGAGGACAGGAGAGCTAGCATCAGGACTGCTCCTCTTCTCCCAGGTAGGTCACCCCCACATGCGAACCACAGTCCTTTATTACTCAGATATGCCTTCACATCCCTGTGAAAAGATTTTAGCACACCCTTGTCCTTTTGCTCTTTTCTAAGCAACCATCAATAGGCCTGACTCTGAATCATACATCAAGAAGCAGATGACCTAGGAATTATCTTCCCCATAATTTCCAGCTATATTGGACAGACAGCCATACAAGATTAGTCTGTGTCTGCACTTACAGGGCTGTCGCCTTGAATTAGTTGTCTTTGTAGAACACAGGTTAAAACAACCCTAAAGCTCTGCAACAAATAGCTGCACATTACAAGCAGTTTTCAAAAGTACTATATAGAAATTAACCTTTTATAGATTCAATCACCAAACCATTGTAAACTAGAGGGCATAGTGACCAACTGCTGTAGAAAGGGCCAATTAAATCCAGTCATTCAAAGATTTGCAGGTTTTAGAAGGACACATGCACACTGCTTCTGCCTTCCCATCTTCTACTGATTACATAAAATAAGTAAAATAGGAAAAGTAGCTACGTGAAGCACTGATTTTTCAAGTGTCTTTCTGCTGCTAGACAACATTGGCAGTCCAAACAAAATGCCAGAAAAATATAAAAGAGGAAATTTCAAAACAAACATTCTGTCCACTTGCACTCCGTTTTTTGACCCTTAAAATGCATTTGCATCATATATTGCAAGCTGCATTTTGAAGCCACAAGAGCACTAATATATATATTACATACGTAAGAAAAATCTCACAGCTAAAGAACTCTCAAAGTTCCAGGTCTCACCTATAGCAAAGGACTTGCCTAAGTTAAACCTTCTCTACTGGGAGGGAACGCTGTGCTAGCTCCCATCACCAGCTCTCTGCCGGGGACAAGACTGGTGCAATAAAAATGTTGTATGACCTTTATCGGAGAGCCTGCCTGTTCTGCCCCTGCAGAAACAGGTCAGCTTTATGCACTAGACTTTACCTTGTCGAGTGGAAAGGAGGGTCCGTGTTTAGAGGAGAGTCTTTTAAATCTTCCCCTCTATGACCCCAACAAGCATCTTTGAAAAAGAACTTAAAAGCAACTGCTTGCATAGTTGCATGGTTTGTGACTGCAGCTCTGTCTCATATATTCACCATTTTTATTGATTATTTTTCCCAGAGGAATGTCAAATCAATGTTAGTTCACAACAACAACCAAACAAAGAATGATAGGAACATTACACCTTTCTTTCCGATGTTAAAAATTTTCTGACTTCAGTTTGAAGAGTGTACTGGAAAGGCTGGATGTGTCCCTCTCAAGTCTGTGAGAGCATAAAGTTGCTAACCTAAAAAAAGTTCTTCAACTTTTAAAAGAAATTATTAGTTAATCCACTAGTCCATTACTAACTTTGTAGTTCTGTTTCCTCTGATTTTATTTGTAACAAGGTAAGAGAAAGAAGCATTGACTGGAGGCATAACTGTATTAGTTACGGATATATTTTTACAAAACAGAAATCTCTATAGAAGGATAGTCCTGTCAGCTGTAATGCTTTAACCTTGTCACATTTATATAGAAGAGATGTTAGGGAATTGCTTTAAGATGGGTGTAATCTTTTCTCAAAAGACACCCAGAAGGTCACAGGAATAGAGTAAAATTGTCTTTCCATTGCCATCTTTTTGTTCATAGAAATACACATGGGAAAAGTCTTCTGTAAAGACATATTCAGTGGCATTGCAGTGACAAAGTTATGTTTGCTTACATGCTGAGAAGACAGCGATCTTCTCTGGAAACACAACTGCTCAGGACTACACACATCTGCATAATAGAGTAAGATTATCACGAGTATGGTGGGACAGGGAAAGAGAATACAGACAGTATAACCACTCTCCTTCCTTCAAATTTACTGACACTGTCATGGCCAGTTGCTGCCTAAGCGGTCCTCTCCATATGCCAGGAGAACTACGCGTATCATCCAGCCTGAAATCTTCCATAACACAGGCAAGATACAGAATCTAGTTTCCATGCAAAGCCATTTTTGAGACACCGTCCTTTACTTGGGGCTTCCTTTTTCAATCTTCACTTTACACAAGGTAATGTTACCAGCTTCCAAAACCAGGATTAAGCCATACGAATTAGTTTGAAGCCAACGCAGCGCCGTGCTTTTTGCACTGGCTCCTTGCAGAGCAGGGAAACGTTCCAGGCCTGCAGCACGACACCCTCCACACCGATGTGTTCACGCAGCTCAGACGAGCCTGCTCTTTGACAGCAGCGCTACGAGGGAACAACAGCACGGCACCCTGCAAGAGCACAGCACGTTAGCGCAGACAAACGAGCTACCTGCGTAGCTCCCTCGTAAGTGGTTCCCAGCCCTGGGTCGCATCGCTGGCTGAATGCAGCGCTTCAGAAACTGACGGCAACGCATGCACGTGAGTCTCTACTTCGGGAGGTACGCAGTTTAGAACCACTTTGTCTTACATGCAGGGAAGAGAGTAAAATTACTATTTCTTTTGTGGTCTGTAGGAAACTCATACATACTAAAATGTAATCTTTAAAAGGTATATTTTAGTACATAAGTATTAGTTAGCAAAGTTTTGACAGGCTTGAAAAAGTCACAGTAAAACTAGTGACTCAAATTATTAAGAAGTGATCCTTATGGTACAGCAAAGACTCAAAGCTTAGCGATCCACAACCCACTCAGGGCATTCAGAACCCAATGAAGCTTATATGCTTAGTTGAGAAACTCTATTTAAGAGGGTAATTAATCATCTGCAAGAGACATGCTGCACTAAATATGAATAGCAACTTGATAATTCAATAATTTTGAAGAATGAAAGGGTGTAGACTACCAAACACACTATGTCAAATACTAATACATAGGAAGACACCTAAGCTTGAACATTAGATAAAATTTTCCCTCGGAGATTACTGGAAATTTAATTTTCCAGCTCAAGCCTCTTTGTTGAATAATTTCCCCAAACACGATTTATCAGCAGCATCTATTTTCTGTCATGCCCAGCGTATGTATTAACTCAACAGCAAAAATAACAAAACTTCTTATGAAAGAAGAAATTTTTTTTCTGTTATGAAATTACAAGTTCTCCAAATTTAATACATGAGTACAATTCTGTACTTCAGCAATGTGACCTTGAGTGTCATTGTTTGCTTCTGAGGCACTGAGAAAGCAACAAGCTGAGTAGGAACATATGAATTAGAAGAAACAATTTTAAATGTTTGAGATGCTGTAGAAAAAAACGTTTTATCAAGGTGAAAAGCTGTTTGACATATAGCCTGTTTTGGTGTTACTAAAGAGGCCTTGGTCGTGAGGACCTGAGTCATAAATTCTTCCTTCTTTCTTTTTTTTTTTTTAAGTTTTGTTGCTAGCTTCTTTTTTTTCCACTGGCAGGCTCACTCTTTGGGGTTTGTGTCTGGTTATTTTTACAAAGCAGAATTTAGATTAAATCCTCCAAAGACACCCTATCATAAGACCATTCCATCCACACAAGTAAGTCTACATTTGTTTTGTTTTTAAAAAAGCCCCTGTTTAATGTTTGAGTATATGCTGGACTTACAGTTCCTATTCCTAGTAAAATCTCAATGTTGTTCTAAATAAATTTCAGACACACAGTTTAATCCAATTAAAAAAGACTGATGTAATTTATATTGAGCAGACTTCCTTAGGACCTCCAGGCAGCACTGTTTTTCAGAGTCAAAGCCAAGACCTGAACCTCTCAATTAAGAGACAATTAAAGAAACAGTACCCCCACACAGAGTGCATCCACATCGGTGTCTTAGCTCAGAACAGAAATGTGGTTTTGAAATTAATCTTCCAATTGTCCCCACCTACCATGCTTTGGTTGCACCAGGGAGCAATCTTGGCGTGCATGAACTAAATTTCTTGGGGCTGAAACCAAGTCAGAAAGTCTGCTTCAGGAAGTTATCTGATATGATCCAACTGCTAACAGGGACTCAAGGGACAATGAGTGAGTCACCACCACAAGTTGTCCAGCACACAACAAGCACTCATGAGCCAGCAGAAGGCTCTCAAAACGTCAAGTGCTCACGCAAAACCATGGAGTGCCTCTCATGCCGTACAATGGCTTCGTAATTGCTGTGACCTACTGGCCCTTGCCGGGCTGCTACGCTACTCCTTCTCATCCATGCAATCAATAGCAACATTGGCTCCTGGAGCTCAGAAGATCCAGTACGGCATCACTCTGAGATCCAAGGAAATTAAACTTGTAAACCTGTGCTGTGAGAAATCCAAAAGCTTCCTTGGAGGCGACATTATACCTTGTGGCTGTATCAGGAAATTACGAATCTTATGAGGTGATCAGTGTCAAGTCAAATTTAAGAAGATGAAGGCTGTCCTTAGCAAGACCTGGGACAACAACCAGCCACATCAAAAGCTTACCCCTGAGGACACTTTGAAGCAAGAGGAGGTTTTTGAACCAGTCTCTATTCAGTGGACTGTGGGAGTTGTTTTCAATCCCTCCTGCTTTCACTTCCTAATACCAACACTACTCAGCCATCCCTGCTGCCACCAAAATGCCTGCCATGTCTAGCTGCTCTGCCTTCTCCTGTTGCAGAGGACAGCAAGTTCCAGAAGAGACAGTTTCCCACGGTATGCAGCTGAATGGAGTATGAAGATAACCTGCAAGAGGACTTGGAGACAGATAAGCCAGGCTTGCGTTTCATCATGATCTGGGCAGGGCAGCATGAGACACAGAGGGGATGCAGTATTTCAGAACAGAAAGGCATTAAATCACCTTGGGTGACCCTGCGCAGAAAGAAGGTGCCAGCATTCCTTCTCAGTCTGAGGTTCTCAGGAAACCTCCTGAAACATGCACATCTGCCTCAGTTCTTGGGCCACCCGTGGTAACCCTCCTGCCTTGCTGCCCTGGGCCTGGAGCTTGGATGGGATGTGGGCACTGCCCCGGGCACCCGCAGCGGGTCTGTGAAACCAAAGAGAGCGAAGGCATGGAAGACCTTGCGCATGTTCCCTACTCGTAACATCTTCAGTAATACGGTGTGGAGCGTGCTCCAAGGAGTTCAGTGACAACAACCTTGATCGTGGCGGATGTCCCCAGCCCAAACCAATGAATGGATCAGAAGTTGCTAAGCTTAGGAGCTTGTGTTGAAAGGCTCCAAGGGACACTAAGCCACTCTCTTGAATAATGACATGGACCCTGGAAGCGTTGCCTGGCAATGGCAAGGATGCAGTACCAGCTCCTGACAGATGGCCTCAGCTGTGCACCCTCACGTTCAATGCATCCATCTCATATTCTCTAGGATCCCTATACCAGGGGGATGCCAGCAGCCTGACCCATGAAATCCTGTGCCGAGGACCGCTGATCAACCAGGGCAGAGCAGCTGCAGTGGTGAAGACTCCAAGAATGGCACTATCACCACCTTCCTACTCAGCCCTCAAGACATCCACAACAGCCTGCGACAAGCTATCAAAGGAGCCCCGCTGGAGGAAGCACAACAGGGGTACGCACGAGCTTCCATTCTCTCTTGTAGTCATCCTGACTGGAAGACCACTGTATATTGAGGAGCTTGTGATCCACGTGACAATTAACCTAAGTAGGCCCAGGTTTGGGCTGCACTGTGTTATGCTGAACACACAGCTCGGCCTTCTGGCCTGCGCTGCACTGCATGCATGCCTTGGCCACAGGACAAGCCAGATACTTGTAACAGAGGAACGTGCAGGCAGCTCCCACGCGGTACGAATGACTGTATCACCTGTACGTCCTCGCCTTTATCTAAAAGTGCAGCAAGAAGTTCCCATGGGAACATCCTTTCTGTTTGACAGTAGAAATGATGAGTAGACTCGCTTTCCTGTGAGAAAGTCCTCTAACAGCTTGAATGACCAAATGTGGTAACCCTTTTTAGAGATGGGGTCTGCATGGCATGCTGCACGTGGATTAGAGGCTTGTTCACTGATGCACTACTTGGGCTCCCCAGCATCTAAAGGGACTTAAGATTACTTATACTATTCTGTCCTTCTTTAAGGTGTTAGCTCTAATAAACAGCGTTTTAAATGACACTTTACAGAGTCCGAGTGCCTTTCTCAACAGGATCGTAATGGACTAGCTCCTCCTGGTGCAAAACACCTCTTCACTGCACTGCTGCAGAGCTGTATTCAGATGCAAAAGAGAACTTATTCAGCAGGCACCGCAGTGTTACTTCTGAATGAGCAGGAACAGAAGCAAGCTAGGTAAAGGATCAGGAAAAGAAAAGGACTTGGTGCTTGGGACAGGGACGATCATTTGCAGGAGAGACATGAAAAGATAAGTATGGTGCCTTCTAGAGCGGTGTGCTCTCTTCATCAAGGTTTGTCCTCATAAAGCTCTACCTACTTTGAAAGATCTGAACTTTGGGTTAAAGCCCCCAAACTGCTAAAAGCAGAAATGTCGTGTTCTCAGCACTACCTGCTTCTAACCACTCCTGTTGCACTTACTAGCTGAAGTAGTTACAACTACTTTCTCCTTCACAGACTTGTACTTAATGAACACAATCAGTCCTAAACTTTTGAGACATTCAAAGTCGTAAGATCAAAATAATGCTTTAAAAGCAAGCATCTACAATTACTGAATAAAGTGATTCACTTCAATTACCAATTGGTATTTTACTTCCCACACGTCTCTACATGGCAGAATGGAAATATTCCAGCAATCCTTTGTGCATCTTCAATACAGGCACTAAAATATTACCTACAGTTTTGGTAGAGGTGTATGGTTTCCATCAAACCCTTTCAATTAAGATCACAAAGATAGTTTGGATGCAGGAATCTGTATAAAACTGTCAGATTTCTCCCTAATGAACTACAAATTCCTTTGAAACATCCTGAATAGATGCTCAAAAGAGGGAAAACAGTTGAAATTTTAAACCACATTCCTTATGCTGATCAGCACAGCAATATGTTGCAAAAGTAGTCTTGATCAAAACCACCTATTCATAATAAAAGTACTGGTGAGTAATGGTCTCATAAATGGCATTGTTTTCTACCAAATATCATCCAGACACTAGAAAAATAGTTAAATTAGAAGCCTACAACATAGAATTTCCTCTATGAACAAGCAAAAATTACCACTTTTTGCAGCACTAGATGAATATGTGGCTGATGCACAGGAGGAGTAAATGCTTCTGCTCACATTATACATCCTGCAGAATTACAGACAGAAGCCAAATCCGGTCTCTTTCTCATGATGGGCAATTATGCTCAATCTGAAGAGAATCTATTTCCAGAAATAAACTTGCCACTTATTACCAGGAAGCAGGCATTTTAAAGGTTGACAGTGAAGGACAGTTTATTGCTATATAATGCTTGATTATAGACTGAGTGCATTTGGACATCAAATGCATGGTGGACTTTACCACATACAAAAATGATTATAAGACACAGACAAATGAAAAAAAAAAAAAGCTAGAGTAACAACAGTCTTTTACAGGCTATTTGCATATGCACCTTATTTTTCTTACAATCTTAATGATATCCAGCTACCTTTTTTTTTTTTTAACTTAGCTTCCCTAAGATGCAGAGAAGAGATTCACAAAAGGCAAAAACTGCAAAGGCAAGAAATACTTGAACATGTATTTTCCCACCCTATATACAGAAAATATTAACAGCCTAATTTGCTACCAGCAGCATGATGGTACTTTCATCACACACCTGAAGTCTAAGTGCCAAACAAGAAGAGAAGTACATTTCCTGCATTCCTGAAATGACTAGAGGACAGCAGATCATTTTCCTTTATTATCAGAAAAAGTTCGCTTTACAATTCCCAGTTAAGACTTTATTTCTTTTAATCAGAAGAAAGAATGCTTCTCCTGATTGATGTGAAAGGAACTAGGATTGATGGACATTACCTTTTGTGTGGTACTGTTTGATGATAAGTGCAATTTATATGAGAAAACAATGAAAGAAATCAACTGAGAATTAAATGGCAGACCCTGGATTGTGTAGGGGCTGAAAGGATGACTCCAGGGATGTGGATGGAGGCGTGGAGAACATGCTAAATTTTGTACGGGTGTAAGACGAAGATGAGAGGAAAGGTTTTGGGGAATGGAGAAAGATGGCTGAGGAAATACACAGAAACAAGAAGATACGTTTTACTTTAGACCTTGCTGCACAGCTAACACCTTAGTTAAGGAGAGGAGGACTTTGCATTTATGGGAAAATGGGGCTGTTTATACAGGGCTTTGTGAAAAGATGGTCCTGAGAATACAGTGGCACACGCTGTCTTTTTGGCACATGAACAGACACCAAGAGAATCCTGGGGAGCGGGAACTGTAGAGACATCTGGTTGCTGGATGGGAAAAGAGTCAGTTCCACGTTTTATCTTATGTTAATCTTCTCTTATTCCCAACATCATTACCTGCCAGGTCTCTCTAAATACTCTTTTCTAATTTGTATACCCTTATAAAGTGTCATACTCTAGCTAAAAACGCTGTATTGGCTTTCTTTGTTCTCATGTCCTCTGCAGAATCAGTCTACTGCCTCAGTAAAATAAACATAACAATATGGGTCTTGGTGTAAAAACCTAGCAATTTAGATAGTTAAGAAAAGCTCTCAAAAGCACAGTGACTGTCTGACACTGCAAGAGCAACATTCAATACTTGGACAGGTATTTTAAACCTGTCAGTTGAAATCTTACTCTCTAAGACTTGCTCTGTTGGAGTCGCTGGAGTTTGCTAGGTCACGTGAGGTAAAGGCTTACCCCTGCACTTCCTGAAGTGGAAATAACTCCGGCCTTCCTTCTCCCATCGTATAAAATGAGTAATTTAAGAGTACTATAAATGTACCTTATAAACTGAAGTGCCTCCAACGATCCACACCATGTCTACTTTACTTTTTAATTCTGGTGAATCCAGAAGAGCTAAGGCATCATCCAGACTTTTGGAAAGATAATGTGCTCCTTTCGGGGTTTCCCTAGGAAAAATGACGTTTTATTAAAGGACCATTCACCACCATATAATCAAATCAATCAAGGCATAGAACGTATTTTGCTGAATTTACAAGTGACTAAATGTTTCGCATTAGTTCATTATTTTGAAATGCGTTACTGCTAAACTGTTAGAATTCTCAGCTCATTGCAGGATTGCTTAATAAATCACAGTTTAATCCTAACTGTGACTTAAGAGGCATTATAAATTGTAGATCTGAAATCTTCTACCAAGTTTTTAAAAAAGTGTAACTGAGGAATAGGGATATCTATATAATTAAATATAGATTTCTACTTGAATTCTAGAATTAATATTCCATTTAGGAATTAATATTCCATTCAGAAAAACAAATCAAAAAGCCCCTATCCCCCTCGGCCCCCTTTGTCTGCCCCAAACCCACTAACAACTTCCAAAGGAATAAACCATTATAAGTGGACATTTTTGTTTAAGAATACTTGGATGATTATGGGAGATGCATTCAAGAAGACAGGTCCTTCTGAAAAAGGATAGGTTCTTTTTCCTTAAATGTTAATACAAATAAACTTCAAAAAATTGATTAAATTCACCAATCTAACCAGGTACTAGAGAAATACAGTTAAACATATCGGTCCAAAGTACTACTGACAAGTGTCAGATAGTTTATGTGTAGAGCTAGGACTAGTATTTATTATGCAAAGTAATGATAATTATTTTGTGAAGTGATGAAAAAATGAAAGGAAAATATATTTAAAAAATTAACGGTAAAGTAATGATATCACTCAGAACCAATAGCAGAGATGCTTCCTGAACAGATATAAAAGATTTTACATTGAGAATTACTTTATAAGGTATTGCTATACATATTTTTAGGTACAGATTTGTTATTTGTTTTACAGGCTTATTATTCATCATACATACTTGAGCTCCCTGCTGAGCACTATATTAATTCTGTCTTTTAAAGGACGATTCTTCTCAGGAATGGAGAACCAAGTTTTTTTACCCATTATCACTGCATTCTGTTTACCTGAGTAAGACAGAAAAGATTTATTTAAATGGTATGTTTGCTCTGTACTGAATTTGCTTCAGTTGCTTAGTGACATCTGCTGGACTTTCCCTCCCCCTTCTGAAATCACTTTCAGCAGTTAACAAAAGTACAAGCTTGGGCCCCGATTCTGAAATGAGTCACAGGCACAAAAGAAGGGGTCTGTGGCCTCAAAGCCTTGGCAGGCCGTTGACACCAAGGTAGTCTTATGCACACCTCTAAACTTGCAAAACTGAAAGGAAAAAAAATAAATCAAAAAACGCATGTCACTGTCCATTACATAGACACGGGCTCTGCTAGTTATGGAGCCAAATTCATCTCCATGTGTGAGCCCAACTCATAACATCATAAGAGTTCTTATATTATGAATAAACATTTTTGGTCTCTTCTTAATGCAAAAGCAGCACTCAGTAATTGATTTGGTGTTTGCATGTTCCATCATTCCAGTTGTTTGAGCAGAAGTAATTGCCAGGATTGAGTGTTATTAAAAAAAAAAAAAAGCCAGGTAAAAACTCCTGGGAGAAGAACCAGCCAAATTAAATGTAAAGCAGATGTGCAACAGATGTTCAATCATATCCTAGAATTCACCCTTCAGTATTATTTCTGACCAAACACAAACATTCATAGCCTGATTATCTCTCACAAACATCCTCTTGAGAAGAGGGTTATCAGCACCTCCCTTCATAACCAAATGGTGTTCTCAGAGAAATAAACGTGGAGGTTGAGACTCACAAAAGGTAACAAAAGGCAGCAGGATGTTTCTTACTGTGCTACGCAGCAGGAGGGATTCTGGTGAAAGGAGAGCAGTGTCTGCGCACAGCTACCCCCCCTGCTTCTTGACACACCAGAGAACCGATGTTCCAACTGTTTATGCGCAGTGTCTGAACACCCTTCTCCTGCAGATAAACTTCATGAGCTGGTTTCCAAAGAGGCCTACAGCACTGGCAGTTTAGATTCTTTAGCAGAGACCACTGGCAGGAAACGCAAAAGTTCTGAAAAGTGTTTTTTTTTCCTTGTAGAGATTCATACAGGGACATCTACGGGGTCAGAACAAAGATTTCTCTAGACCAATAGCTAACTTACAGCAGTGGCCAGTGCAGGTACGCAAGCAGACTAAAAGCAAGACCAGGTGACATTTCACCACTGCATACTTCCCACTCTGAAAAATCAGTGACTCTGTCACTTTTTTGATCTAAAGGCGGTAGCTTTGCTGTAAAGATTTATGGCAGCATTATCCATTACAAGGTCTGGTTATGAAGAAACTTAACTGCCTGGCATATAAGGACACAGCTTATCAAAAGACTTGCAAACAGGATGGAGCAATTTTTTTAAAAAAATTATATTTAAAATTTCTTTTTTTTTTTTTTGGTTATGGGTTATTTGTGCCAGGTAAGGTGCAAAATGTACACTTAAAAAGACTTATATTTAAAGACTTATATAAAAAGACTTATATTTATGTTCCGTCCTTTTGGAATACAAGAGTGCAACAGGATGCATCAGGTTTCCAAAACAGAAGTAAAATCTGTAAGACTGTTGGAAATGAGATTATACATTTCTTGTGGAATATGGAACAGACCTTCAAAACAGAAGGTGGGAATACATCACTTAAACAAGGGCACATGTTAAGCTGCCCTGAATTCTTAGGGAACAAGTAAGCTTTGCTACTCATCATTTTTAATAGGAGCGTGCGGAAAAGAAAAAAAAAATGAAAGAGAGTGACCCCGTTGGCAAACAGAGAAGCAGCAAAAACCTGAGGGTAAGCTTGTTGTCCGTCGTGGCTAATATAGCACCAGATGCGGTGAGCTGGTCGCATGGCGCAGAGAGCTCCCATCCCTCCTCTCCCAGTGCCTCCTGCCCACTCCCACCACGTACCTTGCACTGGCAGTCCCAGCAGGTGCCCAAACAGTTCCCTGGTCTGCTGGCTTAGAGAATTAAAACAGCTCAAGCAAAATTCAAACCAACGCTAAAGCCCATGTGGGAGAGGAGCAGGGATAACGCAGCAAGACTTGGCTCTGCCTGCAGCACGAAGTACCCAGTCAGAACAAGCCAGCTGTTTCCAGCTTTTGCATTCCTCTATCTGCTGTGTAGTGCTCATTTTTACAAACTTTCTGACCCTCCAGTAACTGGTTTTATTTCACCAAATCAATACAGTCTTTGATATTAGTTTGCTGCAAAGGTCTCATTGAGCCTGAACATTATTGCTACATATTACCAGTACAGTCGCACGTTACTGTGTACAGATATACTGCTTATAGTAGCAGTGTTGGTGCTGAACATTATCAGTACATTTAGTGTTTTCTGGTATACTGGGACGGCTCAGCACCCAGACAAACAAGCAAAATTACTGTCACAAGGGTCAGAGGGGTGTAGTGAATGGCCAAGGCTGAACTACAGCAAACAAGCTAGATAAGCTATCACAGCCTGAAAAAAAAAAAAAAAAAGGTAATAAATCTGCACGTAAAAACTTTGCCATTTTGTACTTCTTCAGGCTTGGAGCTGTAGGCAGACATTCTGTCTTCTACCCTGCTGGGGAAACAGGACTTTGAAATTTTATTTATTTACAAAATAAATGCAGCCCCAAACCATCTGATTCATCTCCAGTTTCTTCATCCAGATGAAGCAACCTACAGATGCATTTTTACAAAGGGGTAAAACACTTCTTGGACCTTTGGGTAAAAAAATAATCTTCTTTTGTATTATTTATATAAAAATACAAATTGGTTTGTTTGAAACACGAGACGTAAAAACAAGAGCAACAGGTAATTCCAGGTCTACTTCTACTGCAAAACGAGCAACATGGTGAGGCTTGGGAGGGTGTGGGAGTTACGCAGAAGCGTGCCTTTGAAGTCACCGACGAGTGAAATTACCTATCTTTTCTGCGACCGATACCGCACAAACTTAATAACGAGAGGCTCACCGCACCACGAAATACATTACCTTTCACGTGGGATGTGCTGGTCATTCTCTGGAAGTACTTATACTCATTCCTGGCAAGAAAACGAGCAGAGCGTTATAACGCGATTTAGGAAATAAGTTACATTTCTGTGATTTCTGACTGGAAACGACTGCACCCAAGCGCCCGGGGGACGAGGCAGGGAGGCGAGGGGAGGCTGGCCGGGGCCCGGCTCGGCGCCATGCCCGAAGCAGGACCTTCGGCCCCGTCTCCGCCTGCA
>VXAA01006969.1:102771-185595 GCA_013399115.1 Anseranas semipalmata
CGTTACACGGGGGTGACAGGCTCGGGTGCTGAGCCCGTGGAGTGTGAATTTGGCTGTAATGCGCTTAAACCATCGAGGGTTAGCGGGCACGATGCGGGTGCAGGCTGCTGGGAGCAGCTGTGGTGCCTTCACCTTAACCGCGAAACGATTTGCTTTACATTTGGCCGTACTTCTTGCGTTCTGCCTGTCAGAGTACATCGGTGGTGAAACAAACACACATCCACGAATTTTCTCATCACAAAGTGTTCAAAGCACGTGTCCGCCAAAAGCCACCCGAGGAGATGTAGTCAAAAGTACTGTATTGTGCACAAACCCAGGGCGATGATGGGTGCTTACACCTAGGAGTTGTTCCTAAATCCGGACTAAGGCTTCCAGGGTGGCCGTGAAGATGTTCCCCCACATCTGGCCGGAGGCCTCGGGAAGTCGTGCCAGCAGCTGGCAGGAAGAGGGGACTGAACTGTGGAAATGGGGATTTGCAGAGGTGATGCGATTCAGGCACAGGATGGTAGCGTGGGGTGTGACTGGAAAGTTTGTGAAGCGCTGGTTCAGCTCTGTGCTACGGAGGGGGCTCTGAGCTGCCTTTTGAAGCCATTGCAGCTGCGAGTGTTTCTTTTTTAGCACAATTGCTGGCTTGCTCACAGAACGCGCTATTTTTCTTACTCTTGTGGCCTTGCATGTCAGGGCTATTTTATAGACAAAAATATAGATAGTTAAAATAGTTAAGGATTTTGTATATCTTAAATTAATTTACATTTTGCATTATCTTACTATTAAATCCTCAGGTGTATTGTTGTCTTTCACTGAGGTTGGGAAAAAGGAGAAAAAGTAACTGAATTTCTTTGTTTAATTTATGTTTCAGGCATCTGAAGTTGGCACAAAAAGGAGAACATCATCAGAAAACAATGAACCATGTGAAAAGAAGACCAAGGCACGACAAAGTACTATAGATGACATCTATAACCCACTGAAGACTCAGGATAAAAGTGAGTTGACTGTAAACAAACCTTCAAGCATTTATACTCCATAAGCAGTTTTTTGTTGTCAAATGTAAAAAGAGCTATCATCAGATATTTTCGGAAGTGTCTGTTGAGTGTAAGATGTATCTTTGAAGAGCCGTCATGAGCGTACCAGCTATACTGTTAAAGCACTCTTTGTGGCTCACAAGCTAGGTGTTTGAGCCTTGCTCTGGGATTACTCTGCAATCCTCTTCAGCTGACTCAGCTTTAACAGGTTGTTTAGTTGGTGAAGTCCAGGCATTAATGCTACAACTTCCTTCTAGGTGTTGGTTTAGCAGTCTGTCTTTTAGACTCAGGCTGCAGGTTGACTAACACCTGACAGCTGCGTGGAGCCTGGCCTGTGACTGGGATACCTAAAGGCTACCTCAGAGTGAATAGTTTTAATGTGGTGCTCTTAACTGTGGAATGACAGCTACTTAATTACATGGAGTGACAGCTACTTAATTACATTGAAAATGCCTGTGTTACGTATGGCTTTGAACCAAGAATTTAACAAATAAATGATGGTAGTAGAAAAACAAATCAGTTAATATAAAATGAAACTTACACTTCATGTAAAAGAATTATCCTCTATATATTTTTAAGAGGGAATTATATTCAGTTTTCTGGGAGTGATGGTTTGAAATATCGTTAAGGGGTACCGCCATCTAGCAACGTTGTCTCCATAAGAACTATGCTGAAAAATACCACTCATCTCCCAGTATTCTTGGCTAATTTTGTGGCTTTACAGTTACCAGTTCAGAAAATAACTGTGCTTCTTTTCGCATATATGAAGAAGCATACAAGTGAGGAAGATTGACTCTCCAGAAAATTTAACCAAGCTAATTACATACACAATTCTGTCAGGTTGACAGAACGAAAGCAATGGGAATGGAGAAAATACAGGGAAGAGAGAGACCGAACAAAATGCTAGAGTTCCCTACTTATTGATGTCATTCTAATAGACATTTTGTTTTAGAAAATAATTCGCTAATGTGTTTTTGTTATGTATTTTTACTGAAGAAGAACCTCAGAAGTGTGAAAAGCCCCGTATATGTTTGCAGACCCTAGACAGACTGAGAGAATTCTGCAGTGATTCTGACCAGCCATGTAACAGAGTCCGGGAGGACAGTTTTCGGGAGAAACAATCTATGAGTTTGGAAAAGTGTCCCAGTATTACTGTGAGAAGTCCAGAATTGAAAAATCCTCTTCAGTGTGGGGACACTAGCCCAAACGTTGCTCAGAAGGTATGTAGAGCTTTGGTCCAGTGGTGTGCAGATGATTTTTTTTCGGGTTTAGAAAAGCAAGCTTTGGCTCAAGACTCCTTTTACATTTTAAATATTTTGTGTTCTGTCAGAAGACAGTGCAGCACCACACAATAGGCCAGTGTTTGTGTATGGATATTTTCCTGGAGCTCTTAGCACAGTGAGCAGAATGGCTCTTGTAGTTCTTCAGAGATATCATTAAATATTGCATTGTTTTAATAAGCAGTGATTAGAGAGCATAAACACTGGCAGTGTGTCTTGTAATTAAGTATTAACCTATAATATTGTCATAACAAACATTCAGTGTGGTCCTTTGCTTGGCTTTCTTTCAGCTCCATCAGTTCTGAGGGGGGCTGTAAAATTCCAACAGGCCGTCTTTGCGAAAATATAATTTGGAGTTTTTGCTGAAATGTAGCTCAATTCAGTTGCTAATATCTCTAACTACTAAATATGTCAGTGTTTCTTTTCATCTGCAGAAGGTACAGGTAGTTCCCATGAAAACTTACTGTAATGATACCTATAATACAAGTCAGTAGGATTGTAATAGTACCTTGCTTCTCCTTTAATTGTGGGGGAGTTGAGTGAACATGTTGCTCAGGGGAACCTTTATGCGTTTGATATGTTGGCTGCTTGATTTTGGGGTTACCTTGCTCCGCGTGAAGTATTCAGGTCCTAAAAGGCGTGTCGTGGCTCACAGCGTTGTGTTGCACTGCGACTCCACCGTTCCTTAACGAAGCTTTACCTCTGGCTCTTTAGAAGGAAGGAGGCAGTGTGGAAGGTTATGTCAGGCTATATAGCCAATTTGACCTTCCCTGTCTCATGGTTGTGATCTTAAACCATGGTCCCTGGGTTGTGTGAACGTAAGACCAAAAGAAGAGTGAAATGAATAGCTTGTGGCAAGGAATTTCTGTTGTGATGAGGGACTATGTAGCTGTGGTCGCATGGTGAATACAGATAAGTGCTTCCTTCTCCATCCCTCTTTTTCAAACCCTTGTCTGTCTGGCAATTCTTAATTTCTGACCCTTTGTCCATCCAGTTACACTGACACCAGACGCTGCCTCTGCTAGTTTAAGGTATAAAACATACCTTAGCATGTCTCACAGTTGTGTGAGAACCAATTCTAGATGCTGGAACTATAAAGACATGTTTTACGCATGCGTGGGCGTGAAACACGCATGGAAAATAATTTCTTTTTATCTTTGTGACATCAGTGGCATTGGAGACAATATGTGCCTGGCGTAGATTCACAGTTAAACGTGTGTGCTACAGTAACTGCAGTAGAAGTGTGTTTGGTGAGGAAAGGCAGGTGGAACTCTCTTTCCACCAAGGTGGATGTTTCTGCAGACGCAGGTTTCTCTTTGTCTTTGAACAGATGTGTTTGTTAATCTTCCACGTGTCCGCTGGTGCAGTATTGCTGCCTTCCTACTCCAGAGTTGGCTTCCAATGCACTAACGCTGGTGTGCTTTTTATAGCAGTATTGCCACTGCGTATTCATATCCTTGGATGCTTGTAGTCAAACAGCACTTGATTCCAGTCAATCCGTGGTTATACATGAGATTTTGACTGCAGTTTGACTCTCCCTTCCTAGATGACAAGGAAGGGCAGCTTTAACCAGTTGCAGAGAGACTCTGCAAGCAAGATGTATGCAAAGGAAAAGTAAAGAGCAATCGTTTATTACTTAATATACTCGCTTGATAGTGAGGACTCGACCTACCTGGCAAAGCATTACTGTTGTCTTTATTTATGTGACACATACTGAATCTGTGCTGGCCAGGCAGTCAGATGGGGAAGATCTGTCTTTGCTTCCTTGGAAGGGCTCATCTTGGATGTTTCTGTCTTGCTTTTTTCTTAGAGTTACCACCTTTTTATGTTAGTACTTTTCCTCCAAATTCTTTGAGCTACTAACTTAATACCATCTCACCGATTCAGCTTCCATGTGTGTTTTTACTTTTCATGCTTTCTTTCATGGCTTTATTTCACATGCTTTCTCACAACAAGTTTCTCTATAAAATGAGACAAGGTCATACTGCCGTGCTGGCGCAGACCTTGGATCGAAGGCAGCTGAAGACGGAGGATCACAATAGAGATTACAATAGAAGGCTGAGGATTACAATAGAGACTTCTAAGCTCCTGGGACCATCTGAGTTCTAGGCATGGTGCATGTTTGTTAATGCTGGGCTGTGTTGTCTGCTTGTCAAATGGGTCATCCCTCATTTGTGTGCAGTTCCAGGAATTTTGCAATTTGCAGTTAATAGTATAGCTAAGTGTTCTTTCTTTTCTATTTTTTGTGACTGTATTATTTGTACGTTCCCATGACCCAGCATATGTGATTTTTACTATCTTTCTTCTGAGTTGCCATTGCTCCTAAACACCTGTTTGACTTTGTTCCTTGTAATCTACATGGGTCAGTTGTTAGAAATTGAAACTTTTCAGGTTTATTTGCAGATACGGGACCTCACAGCACAGTCTCATCAATCGTGTTTTGTGCACTCATATGCTTTAAAAACTTGTGTGGGGAGGTTGTCTTTGTATTTTTTTTTTCAACCAATTTTATTAATACAAGATATTTTCATGTAATTTGGGAGGAACTTTGCTGAAAGTGAAGGTCACCTTATTGGTATTGTTCACTGCACTTATAAAAGGCTGAATCCATCACCATGCTTACAATGTAGAACAAAACAAAGTTGTAAAGCTGAAGTTATTTGGCTGACATAGGCTACATAATGTCATTGTAAGTGATGAACAGCAGAGCAAGTGGGCTCAAAGCCTTAAGTGTTATAGGGTTTAGAAACTGTAGTATAGATTTTCTGTTTAAGAATAAATAATTTGGGGATGTTTGCTGGACTTGCATGGTGTGG
Organism: Anseranas semipalmata; assembly: GCA_013399115.1. Classification (NCBI taxonomy): domain Eukaryota; kingdom Metazoa; phylum Chordata; class Aves; order Anseriformes; family Anseranatidae; genus Anseranas; species Anseranas semipalmata. Next base: position 107,890 of record VXAA01006969.1, read on the forward strand.
ACTGGAGAAGAAATACGGCAAGCAGACTTATACTGAATTGGTTTATTTCTTGATTTACTGTGGATTTTTGGAACATCATTAATCTCTCTGCACTGCAATTTCTCATCTGTAAATTGGAGTGGTAATTCTCTTTTTTTTAATGTGGCTAGTTTAGACAGCCAGATCTTTTTAGCCTGGGTGTCTCTTGTTGTGTGCTTTCAGAGCTCGTGATACAATAGGGATTTGTTTCCACCTGAAATGTCTAAGAACAGGCACGTAAGGCACGTTGACTAATTGATGCAAAATCTTTGACTTTCATGACCTTTTAATTCCAAATAAACTGTATTCTGTACAGCTTATTTAATACGCTTGTTGCAGTTCCTGAAGACTGCAAGAGCAGTCTTTAGCTGTATGGTGAATCTGAATCATGGTGTGAGAGGTGATGGGTTTATTTGATGATTCTTAACTATTCTTTTCCATCTTTTTATTTACAGGAGGAGTCACGCTGTGATCTTAGTCAGTTTTCTGCATCTCTTAAGAGTAATGAGAATACTTCAGATACAAATCTTAATAAGAGAACCAAAAGCATTTACACTCCATTGGAACTTCAGTTCATAGAAATGAAGAAACAGTATAAAGATGCTGTTTTGTGTGTGGAATGTGGATACAAATATCGCTTCTTTGGAGAAGATGCAGAGGTAATTTGGTAACTGTATTAAGGAAAGACACTTGCGTTGTGTTAGTGTCTTACTAGGTCTATGGCCACTTCCAGAAGGAGGCTTCATGGGGACCTGAATTTTGTGGCTGTTTTTAATACTTGGAAATAAAATGAAAAATCTCTGCATAGTTAAATTTAAGACTAGCCATTACACATACACTTTTTACCAAAACAGTGTTTATTGTTTTGTAATCATGAGGTAGTGCTTGCTATCCTGCATATTGAGAACTTAAGAAACAGTGAGGTGCTACAATAATTACTTGGCAGACTTAAAGTTGAAGCAGTTTTAGAGGTGAATTCATTATCGTGGCACAGATCAAGACCTTGTAGGAATATTTCAGTTTCAAAGACAGTGAAGCAAGTGATGTAAAGTAGATGAATCAATACAGTCTGGGTGCGGAGAACATCTTGGATGCAAGAAGAGTAGTTCTATGGAAGATAACAGATGATATTACATGTATTCAGTTACAAAACGTATTCAGATGCTGCATCCACACATGCCAGATCTGTAGGAACTGGATAGTACTTTACAGCAAACATCATTTGGAAGTCACGGTTCATAAGCATTTTTTTAGTGGTCTGTCCCAAAATCATTGCTACCAATTTAACTTTTATATTTTATACCATATTAAGAAATATGGTACCCAGATGCACAATTCAGTGTTTAACTGCAGTTCCTGTTTAAGAACACCTTCTCTAGTCTGAACATCCACCTTCTTGCCAAGGGCAGAAAAGCAAATACAGATCATACGTTATAATGTCATATTTCAACAACTGTTGCTCTTCATTTTCTTAGAAAGTATTTAGTCTCCACTGCTGTTTGATAATGATGTTTCAGTATTTTAATGGATTAGCTAGCTTAGCATCATTAACTTTGTTCTGCCTGCATTTTTAGTATTGTAAAAATTATTTGAACCTTTGTTGAGCTGTGTTGCAGAAACCGTGCATGCTCTGGGTGATTTACCTCACTGTGGGAAGGATCGAGGTGCAATGTAATAATCTGACATCTGAAGTCTGTGATACTGAAGCCCCTGTTCGTGACAAGATGCTAGGACAGGAAGGTGGAGGTGCCCACCACCCTGGGCTTTTTCCTGTCATGTTTCCATTTTGACAGTGGGCTTCTAATTGTAGTCGTGAATTGCTATTGCCATAGAAACGAGCTTCTGTACTGCATTTTGATGTGTTTCTGTTTATGGAAGTTCTGTTGTAACTGCAGCTAGTGTAGATGACCTGAACTACCGTCTGACTCTTTTTCTTGTACTTTGCAGATTGCAGCTAAAGAGCTAAACATTTACTGTCATCAGGATCATAACTTTATGACTGCCAGTATACCAACTCACAGACTGTTTGTCCATGTGCGGCGGCTTGTAGCAAAAGGACATAAGGTCATCTCTGGCTTTTAATTAAATGCTGTTCAGTATAGGATAGCATTGAAATAACTTGCAGTTATTGTACCAGAGTTGTATTTGAACTGAGAAGTGGGAAATTCATTATCACCTATTTCTGCAAGTAAAATGGCTAACTTTTCCTGTGTTGCAATTTCTCTGTTCTAGGGAATGCCCTGTAATTTGAGTATATTAAAGCTTCCTTTGCTGTTTTACCGAAAAGTAGCTTCATGCTTTCTAGAAAGTTCTGGAACAGTTCTTTCAGTTATTTTTTTTTTTATCCAGCCTTTGCATTTGGTAAAGATAAATGTGTATACTCCATTTTTTTCTTCCTCACATCTACTTTTCCTCATCCCAGACCATACTTCTTTTTCCTCTTTTCTGACTGTTGTTGATCTCTTCCCTATAATTCTGTGGCTTTCTGTTGATACCTCTTTCTTTCTGTGTATCAGAAAAGGACTTGTTGAATTTAAATTGATTGCAGCAACCATTCTCTGGCAAGTGGTGAACTCTTGAGTAAATTGTTTCGGAATATGACAGAAAGCACAGGAGCAGAAGTTGAGAGGGCAGTTAGAAAAGGACAGAGAGGGCATAGGGAAAACCTGTGCCTTCCTAGTCTTGTTAGTAGGATTGATGCTAACCTCTGCCTTTCCTGTTCAGCTTTAACAATGCACTTGCCATTTGCATATCTTAAGAGATCACCAAACTTATTTTAAAAAAATCATTTATAATCAAGGAGCTAATACCGTTTCTTTTCTGTGTGCCTGTAGGTTGGAGTAATAAAACAAATGGAAACTGCAGCACTGAAGGCTGCTGGAGAAAACAAAAGCTCTCTCTTCAGCCGGAAACTGACTGCTCTCTATACAAAGTCAACGCTTATTGGAGAAGATATCCTTTTCAAATGAATTAGTTTTCAGACTCTAATCTTTGGTGTATGAGATGTCATAATACCAGCATTATCGCCTGGATGGAACATGAGTAGTTAGTGGCTGACAGAGAATAAAATTCCTTTAATTTTATGTTCTCGTAAAACATCATCCAGACTTTACAAAGAATTTAATCTCCTCAGGGATTTAGGCTTGTTGTGGAACAGAAGAGCTTGTGTTTCCTGTAGTTATTTTCTTAGTCAGAGAGTGGACTTCCCAAGTCTGCAGTGTTCTGAAGGTCTTATCGTCAACTTGGTGTTTGACCAGATAGAGAACTTAGAGCATTAGTAGTTCAGAAGGCTGTGAAGGAAGAAGAATTGACTGGTTGGTGTTAACAATTTGCTTTAAGTGAAAAGAAGGTACTAAAATCATTGGATTGTTAAAAATAAAACTAGGTAATTAACTTCTGAGTGTCATAACAAAGAAGATGCAAAAAGGAGATGAAAACATCTTTTGATCAGTGTGGTTGTTTTCTTGATTTCTTTCCTTCCAGTCTTTGTTCTCCTATCTTCTGCCTTATCTCTGTTACATTTTTTCTTTAATTTCTCAAACTAGTATTTATTAGATACTAAGAGCTAAAAAGATTGTTAGATTAATGCATGTGAGGTTGCACTTAGGGCATAGATCAGGGAAGCAGGTAACATAGTCCTAGGAATTTGATGGAAAATTTCTAGTGTACATACAGACTCTCTTGTAATGATTGGTAAACTAGTGAAAGCAAGCTCAGCAGTATGACCCAACCTGGTGGACTGACATGCAACAAATTTTGAATGAAGTTAACCTAATGCTCCTGCTAAGATGTGGACTTTTGTTTAACTCGGGATATTGCTTGCTTTTCGGCTGTTGCGTACTAGTGCATTTCCTTCTTTCTGTAAGGTACATGTGGTTTGCAGATCTGAAGGTAAGATGAGAGGTGGAGCAGCCCATGTGTGGTGTCAGCTAGTAGTTTAACTTCTGGCGTAACTGCTCTTATTTGCATGGGGAGACCAACAGGCATAGCTGAAGATGGCCTTTTCATCTGCATCACGTAATTGCATGTAATATGAAGACAACCACTGACTTCAGTCCTTGTGCTGACAGTCATCTGAAATTCACTAAAGTGATAGCAGGAGTCAAACTAATAAAAGTCAAATAGACCTTTAGTCTAGCAGGCCAAATGCAAAATTTAGTTGAAAGGACCTACGAATAATCCATGAAAATCTGTGAACTATGTTGTTGTTTTTTTTTTTAACACTTGGTACATGTGAACCCTTTGCTGAAGCTAGATGATTCTGTAGATGTTGAAGAGGTAACGACAGATGTCCCTGATAACTACCTCCTCTGTATCTGTGAAAATGGAGAAAACGTAAAAAACAGAAGGAAAGGTGACATTCTTATAGGCATTATGGTAAGTTTCACAGAGAAATTAGTATTTTAGGTTTTGGTTTTATTTTTTCTTAGTAGTGGGTGGTTGTCTTCTTATATTCACGATTGTTCTGTATTTTAGTTTTGTTTGTTTTATAACAAGGTCCAGTTTAGGCAAGATATCATCTGTTTTTGAATTGTGATGGCTTAATATCTGAAAACTACAGAAAAGGTTTGGACTTGATAGCTGGATATTCCTGATAGTTTGGGAATAGCAATACAAGTGATAGTTTTTGCTGCCATATCGCTTGAAAACACAGCTGTATTTTACCCAAATACAAGAAAACTAGTTAGTTTACTAACTTTAGAGTTTAAACATTTTTAGGGGCAATGCTTTAAATCGTGCAGTTTTTTCCTCTGCAAAATAATTTTCTTTAGAGGAAGAGACTGTTGTATTTTTACTGTTTATACTTCACTTTGTATTCTCTTTTATAGTGAAGATTAAAACCAAAACACTTTAACTGGCAAAACAGTAATAACTGAAGCCCTTTCTGTTGATAATTCATTAATTTGAAATTATTTTGGTTGTGGTTGCATTTGAATGTCACATTGCAGTTGGGAGAGAGTAGCAAAAGCATGGGCTAAGATGATAATTAGTTTCCAGGCTGAATTGCATATACCTTTCATAGGCTTCCAATTATGTAGATTTGCGTAGTTCTTGATAGTAATAAAAGTTGAGCAATGACTGACTGATGATAACAAGAGCACATTTACATTTCTAAGGTATTGTTATGATTTACCAAGACAAAGTTGTGATAATCTTTTGAACTTGCTACCATATTATAGATTTGAATAACATCATGGCATTATTGATCTTCCACTTTCATCAAGTGTGAGGGTGCTATATAATTTTTGTATTATACATCATACATTTTCTTTCTGGCTTAACAATTTGAGTTACTGAAATGCTCCCTGAAACTTTAAATACCCAATGCGTATATATTATTTTATTGGACAGGCAATCCAACCAACCACGGGAGAAGTCCTTTTTGACAGTTTTCGGGATTGTGCATCTCGCTTGGAATTAGAGAGTCGGCTTTTGCGCCTGCAGCCAGTCGAACTAATACTTCCATCCAGCTTGTCAGATCAATCTGAAAAGCTCATCAACAGTATAACCTCCATGAGGTATGTTCTATGGGGATTTTTTTTTTGCTTTTGTTTTTAGTTACAGCTAAGCTACTGAGAGGGTTTATATACAGAGGCAAGCATTCATGTGTAGTTCTGTAAAGGCCCTTTTCAAAACTTCTGTAGTTTGCTGCTGGGTTGAAAATCCCCTAGATCCTACTTAGTTTCGAGCACTCGTTCTTTACTTGTATTTGGACTGAAATTCACGGCTTGTGTCTCAGGCCTGTGAAAGATCAGCGTGCCTAAATGTTTGTTGTTTTCGTTTAGATCATCTTGATCCCGCACTCCCAGTCAAGAGTTCTGTTGGATTTATTTCAGAGCTGATGCACCTATCTTTGGGATCTGAAAGTGGTGCTCAGTGTCTGCTGTTGTTGTCTCTAAGTGGCACGAAAGTTCTTTTCTGTTAATGTAAATACATATACGAAAATCTTTGCAACTGGTATTTTATGTTGTTTGTGCTATTACACTATCTTAACTTTGAATACAGACTTGGAAGTATTATAACTGACCATCCATTTATATTTTGTATTCTCTTTGTTTCAAAGGTAAAGTTGTTACATGTTTTCAATATTAGTTTTACTGTGGTATAAAGCCAGAATAGGACATAATTTGTAAGATGATAGATGAAGGGAATAAAACATTCAAAGTCTTACATATGCAATTTTTGTGAGGAAAATAGCTTTGTGGTTTTTTTTTATTTTTTTAAACCATGCAGCTCTCAATTGTAGAGAACCAGCGTAGAGTTGGCATTTCTATTTTGAGTGAAATAATCAGAAAGAATATGTTTCCTTTTACATGTTAACAAAACTGGAGCTAAAGAAAGTTGAAGAAAAATGAATGTATTACATAGGCACAGTTTTGTGTTGGGGGGAAGATACAAACGTAATCACTTCCCATATTGTAAAGACAGACAAATGCATCACTGTCACACTCTTGCCATGCCATCGTCTTGTGGCTTTCTCTAATGCTCCAGACAGCTGATCGGCTTAATCAGTCTGCTCCACAGGCACGCCTTTCCCAGCTGCCAGTGTAATCCTTCTTCGTCCCCTTCTGATTTCGTGGCACTTTACAGGAACTAGTTGTATACGATGTTGGTGTACTCAGCTATCGAGCTTTCCAGGGCACTAGTGTACTACAGGCAAGACTGGGAAGAGGGACTGAAAACTTGCAAATCGGTGTTAGGGATCTTAAGAAAATCCCTTTGAAAGTCTGTGAAAGTGGTGTATTTAGCATCATTCGGTGGCATAGTGATGCTTACCTTTTGCAGGGAGGTGTGCTCTTGTCATTGGAGGCTCTTCTCTTTCCTCAGCTCGTGTGTGGACTGCAAAGCCATAGGGAGTTGACAAGGTTGATGCCTGACTATAGGCCTACTGGGCAAGCAGTGTCAGTGTGTTGTCTCGCAGTGCAATGGTTTGTTAAGACTTGGGCAGATAAAGGAAGTATTCTTCCTTTCAGATCAGGAAGTAAGAAATATTTTCCAGTTGCCAACAGATGTACATTTTTGCTTGTTATCAAAGTAACAGGTAATCCTGTTTCTTTCTCTTTTGCAAATCAGTTAGAGAGTAGTATGTCCAAAATATTTCTAAATACACCATGATGAAGAGTAAAAACTTTTTGTTTTAAACTAACATATGTTGTTAGTGTTGTGTACTGAGTCTCTTGTACTTACTGGAAGAAGGCAAAGTGATGTAATAAACAGACCAAGCAAGCGCATTTTTCAGAGGCAAGTATTTTAGTTGTACACTAAGGTAGTTCTGATGCAGCTTTGAGAGAGCAATTGTGTTTTTTTTTTCCTCTTGATTGTGCACAGCTGAAGGTGTTAGCTGGTAACTGCTCATTCCTATTAAGAACAAAAAATATCTCCTGGTAGTTGATTTTGTAAGTAGATGTTAATTTATAGGCTTTTTCCCCTTATGGTAACGACCCCCAGAAATTTACAAGGTGGCTCTCTGGTCTAAATGTCTTTACTTACATTGGAGTGGTAAAAATAAATTACGTTCCTTCAGTATGGTTTGGTAGCCTCATATCTAAACCAATTGTCCATGGATTTTCTCATAGCAAAGATTTAACCACTAGAGGGCCCTGAAGTATTTAAAGTGGTTCCAATATTCTCCTTTCTTCTGCTTTGAACTAGACTACAGTTTTTATGTAATTGCTATTACACAGGCTGTAGTTTTGTTCTCATGCATACCAAATGGTCTGAAGTACTCATTTTTGGTTGTGTATTACCTTGTAATTTCATTCTTTGTCTGCATTTTTTCTAGTAACTCCTTGTGAGAAGCATCTGTTAGTTGAAAGAGGTTTCATTAATAACAATTTTTAGAAGACCTTTCTGACTAAAACCATGGGAACCAGGATCTTGTATTTCATGAAGGCTCATCATCTCTTTGTGTTTATAATGCAGTCGAAAACTGGTGAATTTGTAAAAACAGGGTACAGATAGGAGAGAAAATTAGTCCCAGGAGATATACAGCTTGGAGAGGTCAGGAGCAGGTCTTCTGACTGTATGCAGATACCTTGTGAGAGTTGTACCAGCAGTTAGTTGTCTGAGTAACTTGGGGGACAGTTTGCTTTTGGATCTTGCATATTAGATCAAGGTGATGTGGGCTTGGTCTCCTGTACAGGGTGCGCTTGAAGATATTTGGGAAAAAAAAATCTAGTCAAGATAAACTGCTGGAGCTTTATGACAATAGACATGATCAGTTTTAATGCCTGGTTGTATTGACAGAGTTGGAAGTATCTTCTTGCTTTCCACAATTTTTTTTTCCTCTCTCTTTCTCTCTCTTTTAAAAAATATACAAAGACCAAATGTGAAAAGTATATAACGGTGTACTTGTTTTTCTGCTTTAGTCTACAAAAATAAAATGTACATGACACGCATATTTCTTTCTTCTGTAATGCTATGCTTCCCTCTTCCTATTCTTCTCTTTTTGTTGCCACCACAGCTATGTCCAGGCTCAGCTAAATCATTTCCAGTATTTACTGGTGCTTCTATTTTGGTATTGTGTACATCTTCACAGCCAAATTTGCATCAAAAGAACACCCGTTACAGAAGGGAAAAAACAGCTGAGGAGCAGGGTACTGTTGTTCTAAATTTGTTTTTATCAGAAACAAGAGCCAAGTAAGTCACCAAAAGTGTTTTAGTGTCTTAATCTGGTTGGCAAGCACCAAGAGATACTACTTAAGACTAAGGAATGCTTCATTATGGTAGAAGTTATTTCTGTGCCTTAATGTAAAATAGTTGTAAAGAATTTTAAGTCGGAAGTGTAAATACACATTAGAAAGTGGCCTCTTTCTACACTTTTGAAGTTTTTTGGAGTACAGTGATAGTAAAAAATTTGCTAATCCTGCAAATGAGTGGAGAAAATATTTTCACATATTTATATGTGGCTGAAAACAGGGTCTCGCAACAGGAAGAATCAAACAGATTTTATAGTAGGTTAATAAATGGCTGAAGCAGCAGGAAGGCTGTTTTAGGAAGAAGAATCTCAGAGCAGCACTTTGAGCTGTGCCCAAGAAAGCAGTTTGCAGAGTAAATAGAAGATACAGTCCTGGTTTTGAAGTGCTGCATGTGTAAGTTAGGCATAAACATTGATGTAATGAACACTAAGTAAAGTTAAACACTTAATGAGATTACTGAGGTGTTTGTATGATTTGTTCATGAAGTGGAACTTTAATTCAGCTAGTACAAAGCCAGGTTAGTTAAACTGCTTTCTTGGGGGGGGGGGGTCTCAGACTTAAAATCAATAGGTTTGAATTACCACTGGTTTGAAAGAAGCTACACTTGTTTGTAAAGATTTTGCTTAACCATTTGGACTAAACTTTGGTGTTTATTTACCAAACTGAGTAAGCTTTAAAAATAGTTTAACTTGCGATGTAGATTTATTTTTACAAGTTACATGTTTTTCTGGGTAAACTTTCCTCCTTGGTAATTTAAACTCATGGAAGCAAATGTTTTTGAATGTGTGACGTGGTTTCATGTTCATTTGCTTCCAGCATGTTGCTGTTTCAGGTGGTGAATGAAATGGTCCTACTGCCAACGTTACGAGAGACATTGTCCGTAAAAACTAATCACTAGAAAGTACTATTCAAGGACACTGAACTCGAGGTCAGTTTTGGTGGTGAGCCTTCCTTCAAAAGCAATCCTTAAGTTAAAAGTAGGTTATGGAAACTGGTTCAGAACAAACTGTTCTGGCGGGTGCCGTCCTGTTCCCGAACCGTTAGTAACATCTGTTTGCAAGTGTTGGCCTGGCTCAAGGAAAATCTTTTAACACTTTTAGTTTCCTTCTTTCTAGAAAACAAAAAAAAAAGATTCTTCCCTGCAAATATATATGTATGTTTTTACAGGAGAACGCTGTGTTTTGTACTCCAGGCTCTTCCTAGTCAAGGGTCAGTACCCATCCTCCTTAACATTGGCTGCATTAAAAGTTGGTCTGTACTGGTCCTCATGAAATCCTTTCCCTTTTGGTTGATCTTGGTCTTCTCATCTTTTGTTTCACTGAAAAATGTTCTACTTCTGTCCAGCACATCTTAAGGTGCCCCAGGGCTTCTCCTTATATTTTTTTCCATTTGCCCTTTTTATGCAAACACTGGTTATGTTCTATTCTATGTCATTCTTTGACAAGTGTTTCACTTTCAGCTCCAAAGCATCCTTCCACCCAAGTCTGCACTGCTGTTTGTTTTTTTTAACCTCCTCTGTTAGATGTCTGGCAAACAATCTAAAATTGGGATGATATGGTAACTAACCTCATGTCTATGTCCCCAGATTTTTAATGTTACTCTGCTTGCTGACCATGATGTCTTCCTCCTATTAGCTTCGGCCTGTAATCTAGGAAGCAGTTTTAACACAGCCTTTAATCACATGCTGCTTTATTTATACTGCAGCTAGATCTGCTGTTTGTTGCCCTGTAATATATCTAAGACTTTTTAACTTCTGATTATGACATTCAGTTTTCTGTTTTTACTTCAGTACTGCAGTATTGCCTTTGGCCTGGAGTTTGCTCCCTGGAATTGCCTCCTCAAATCTGTAAAGAAGTAAAATTATCCTCCCCATTCACTGATACAATCAAATTATCCCCTGACTGAATCCATCAAGTAGATGATCTTCCATCATTACATGTAACACACGTTTTCTTTCTTTCTATTTAAGGACCTCCGTAAGTACAGTTTCAAGCTCTTTCTGCTTACACCGAGTCAGTGAAGTGCTGAATCACCCCTCTCATTTCGCAGTGTCTTCTGCCTTTAAGTTTGTCAGGTGGGTCACAGAATCACAGAATGGCTGAGGCTGGAGGGATCCCCTCAGGTCTTCTGCTCCAGCCCCTGCTCCAGCAGGGCCACCCAGAGCAGGGTGCCAGGCCCATGTCCAGGCCGCTTTTGAAGGTCTCCAGGGAGGAGACTCCACAGCCTCTCTGGGCAGCCCGTGCCAGGGCTCCATCACCCGCACAGTAGAGAGTCACCCACGAGGTGGTCTGGAGCAGGCACCTGCTCCACAGGTGTTTCCTTCTCCAGATTCAGCCCTGTCATGATCTCTTCTTACAGCTAATGCGCTGTGCTGGTGGCTTCCTAGGGGGTCATTGGCTCCTGGTTTGTTGTTTCTTATCATCCTGCCTGCCAACTGTGGCATGTCAGAAATCAAGAATAAGAGATGTCTTTTGGCTTTTTGCTTCAAAATGTGTGGTGCCAAAATAGAATAGAGCGGTGCTCAGGATTCCTGGAAACAGGAAGTACAACTGTCTTTTAAGGTAACTTGTAAAGGGTATACGAGTGAGCTATAGCTGATTTATTACATGTGTTGGTCTGCAGTCCTATTCATTGCTAATAGTTCTCGTAGATAGAGTTATGAATTTGTCCTCAATGAATGGGTAGAAACTCAGCTGGAATGAGCTCAGTGAAATCTTGGAAATCAATATACAATGCATTTAACTTTGCGGATCTTTTTATGTGGCTGATGATGGCTCAGATCAGAGGATGCTTTCATAAGGTTAATGTTGAGGACTTTTTTTAAAACAGCAGTTATGTGCATGTATTTCTGTAGCTCAGCTCATAAGGTTTGTAGGTGAGCAAGAAGGGGAAGGTTCGTAGAGGCAAAAACAAGACACCAAATGGTTACAGCAAGAGTAAACAGTATTGCAAATGAAATTACTGTATAGAGGAGTGAAAAGTATCTAAAGGGTGGGTCATCACAGAAACTAGTGGTTACATGGTTTGTATAGTTTGTAATATTCCCATGGATTTTTAAGTGAAAGGCAAGCTGTGACAAACATCTTGAGAATGCTTAGTATAAATGGAAGCTACAGGCAGTGGAATTTGCAGCAGGGAAAAAGCAAGTCAAGTACAAAAACAGCATGTGAGCTATTTTCTGTAAATACAAAAAACAAATGCATCACTGAACAGATGTTTATGGATTAAAGAGGCATTTTGCACTGCTAATAATCCAATTCGTGGCCTGGACAACTCAGCTGTAAAGAGAGCTGTTTGAAGGATATTGGTCATGTCATAGCTTACTTAGTTTGAACAGACAGGAAAAAAAACCAACAGTATTATTAAATCATTGTTGGATGATGTTTTTCAATTTAATCTTGTTGCAGTCATGAAACAGATGCTGTTCTCAGCATTGTAGTTCATTATTGTATTCTATGACATTGCCAGGTAAGGGAAATGTGGGGAGTAAATCTCTTTTGACAAATTGCTTGTGTGCGAAGATGACTTCTTCATCACTGCCTACTTTACTGCCCTTTGCAGTTTTGGGACACAGCACAGGCGTGCAGCATCCTTTGGATGAAGTTGCTGTTCTGTTACGTGTGCAGAGTTGTCACTAGAGAAACGTGGGAAGGACGTTGCAAAGCACTGTGCCTGAATGCACTGCAAGTGCTCTCGGAGAGCTTTTCTCGGCCTGGGTGATGAGTTAGATAAAAACGTTAACATGACTTGCTGGAGTAACAGCTGGCCCTCGCGGGCCTTGCCCAGCCCACGTGTTCTTGTAAATTCCTCCGGGCAAAAGGGAAGCTGTGCGCACTGATAAGCATCCCCAGTACTTCATACCTGGTTCGAAGGCGCATTATTTCTCACGTGATTGCAAGCTGTGTGAAAAAAGCGTTGTGTTCAGGAGCTGTATTTGTGGTGTTCTTGCACTGATTAGTCATATTCATGGTGTAGTGTTTTGTTTTGTTTTTTTCCCAGCAGTTGAGCCGGCAATTGTTAAATTAAAAATGATTAGATTGATCTTGATGGTTGTGCAACTTCTTAATCAAAAAATTAGCTTTTTAATTAGGAAAAAGCACCATATTGAAAGAAGCAGGAAAATCAAAATATTCTTTTTCATGTTTTGGCGCATAATTGATTTATTATTATAGGAGAGAACAGAAACTGCGGAAGAAGGTGACATGTAAGTAATTCTACCTTTTATTGTCCTCTCTGGTTGTTAGGATATTAGTTGCTTATTTCTCTTAGTATATATTTATATACTGTTGACTTCTCACAGCAGTGGTGGAAGTTTCTCAACCAGGGAAGGTTGCTGAAGCTCATCGTTAGAAATCCAGATGGAGCCTGGAGCTCTGCACCTCAGTCCTCCTGGAGGTGCTGCTGGTCCTGTTACTAGGGGGAGAGCGGATGAGAGCAACCAATTTATAACAAGCAATTTTCCCCAGATAACTGTACGAAAAATAATTGTGGTGCATTAGCTGACCTGGTAATAAATGTCCGTGTTCAATAATCCTAACTTGGAGGGACGATTTGCATTTACATTTGAAATTTTTTGAACCTGAGACAGAGGTCACTGCTCTTATTGAAGACACCCAAATGGTGTTGTTATTCTGATGTGATTCATATTAGTAATTTGATTTCCAGTTTTCAGATAATGCAAGTATCATCTGAAGAAGTGAACATTTACTAATGGAAGTCTGTTTTGCTGACAAGGTAGTAGAGATGTTGTACACATCACAGATTTTCTTCACAGAGCAGGTGGCTGTATCTGACAGGCTTGTGTAAACCGGAGAGCTGCACAGTTGTTGTCAGTACAGCGACTGCATACTGCACTGAGGTGAGAGGAGAAAAGTGCACACAGGTGGAAGTTGTCTTGCCTGTATTAAAGTACAGGCAGAAACAACGTGCAGAAGTGTTGAATGACCCAGCAACTCTAACTGTGCAGATACCAGGGAGTGCTCAGGTCTTTGCAATAAATCAGCCATTTGTTCATGTGTTTTGAGGTGACCAGAATAAAAGTTAAGGGCCTGTTCTTCTTAAAAATACCCAAACCCCAAGTCCAACTGCTAGTTCTGTTTGGAATGAAGGTGAATTTTGAATGGAGATGAAGTCCTTTTTTAAGGATACAGTTACATTAGTACTTTGGTGTTGTAAGTCTATACTCTAGGCTGTCCTGCGTGTTGGCTGTGCCATGGTGACTTCCAGTGTGCGTGTTCTGTGTTTTGAATGCGAAGGTATGCGTCCATTTTCATCGAGCAGTAATCTAGATGGACTTCTGCAAGGGTGAATGCTTATGTACAGTTTGGTCTACTGTAGAGGAGCTAACACATGATGAAGCAGCATCTATATAAATGACGCCAACTCATAACCAGAATGTGAGTTATATGTTTTCATTTGTTCCCGATGTCAGTGAAAATGTTGCAGTAACCTGCAGCTATACTGCATGCGTTCAACAGAGAATGATTCTTAAGCTCTTAAAGCTGTCGTGCAATTTATTTTTATTTTAACAGACTGTGTAAGTTTGTTGGTATACTTGTTAAAGTCCTCGCATCTTCTTAATAGCACTTTCTCTTCTGTAATTTATTCTTCTTTGAAGTTGTCTTGGGACATAAATCTTTAGCTGTGAAACACATCCAAGGTGTCCATGATGCCAGTATTAGTTTCTCAGATTCTGCTTCTCCTTCCCTTATCTCCTGCCATCATTGTTAGTGCTAGGGGTTAGAAATTCAGCAGTTTTAATCAAAACAATATAGTGATGTAAGTGAGGGTAGTGTGGGAGGAAGAAAGACTGAAACTCTGTGCATGTTTGGCATACAGATAGCAGTGCTAGCACAGTGAGGAGAAGATTAATTCCATTTTAATGCATCCGCCATCCCCCCACCTTAAGTTACAGAAGAGAGAAAAGCCATAAAATGTGTTTATTTTTCATAAAAAATAGAGTATGTTCATTTTCATTTTGAAGAAAATGAAGCTGAAATGGGTTTTCACATACCATCAATCTCCTGAACTGAAAAAGGGAACAAGCCTTTGTCTTCCAGGTTATCTTTAATAGCTCAATTTTGTGCTTGACTGGTTTACAACATTTGTCTCTCTTACCAGATGCTCATTTGATGTACAGGATAGGTAAGGTGTTTTTGGTAAATTAGGGTTGCGAAGAGCATACTTTGAAAATGGATGCTTTGCCTGGGAATATGGAATTGTAAAAATGATTGTTAAGAAGTTCATACTTAAGTTTGCTCCTAAATTTACATGGATATTTTCTGAGTTCTTAATAAAGAATTTGAAATTATTGTTTTAGTAATTAACTTTTCCAGTACAAGTCTTAGTAATACAGTTTTTTTTTAATGTAAAAAGGTTTCATGTGTGTATATGTATTTGCTTTCCATTTACGCGAAAGGATCTTTCTGCAGAGAGGCAGATGGATGTACTTAAAACCAATTTCTAACAAATATGCTTGAATGCATTCGTCTTCTTTGTTTATGTTGTGCCTGTCTCTCTTGCTTCTTGCCAGTGGAAGATAACTGTCTGCCCCTCCATCCCTTCCTGCTCCCCTTCACACCTACGCTACCTGCTTTCATGAATCTTTGCCACCTGCCCTTTTGTTTGCTGTCTCTAGGCTGCCTTTTCCCCATCTCCAGACAGATTTCATGCACTGCTTGTAATGGACTGCTTGGCACTGTCGTTTTGCTGTGCTTACCCCTGTGCAAAGCCATGGCTGATAGGAATCTTAAGATGGAGATGGAAGCTGCAGCTCCCCAGATAGCATCCTAGGGAGGACATAAGTGAGACCCTTCTACCTTCATCCTCCCAAAGCTGGTGAAGTGCAAGGTTCCGAGAAGGAAGGGTAGCTCTCCTGGACACCTTCAGTGCTTCTTTTTGTACTTCAAACCATCTCACTGCATGTCTTACTGCTTTTGGGATATGCATTTCAGTTAGTACTAAACACCAGTTATCAGAGCTTGAGGAAGGACCAAGACAACACTGTGAGGAGCAAGGTGGTGTTCTCAGGGCAGTGTTGCGTTTGCTATAGAAGATTTCCTGTTGTATCTGAATGAGAGGGAGGTAGGAAGAGGAAAAGGCTGAAAAAGAAGCCTTTCATTTCTGAGGAACATGTGATCAGTTGTGTAGCTGTCAAAAATCCTTACTTACAGTATTAATTGACGTGTTAAACTGTTTTAATTCTCTGAAAAGATTGCACATGGATTTGCATCTCTAAGTGGAGAAGTTAAGCCTCACCATAAAACATTCTGTATATATTTCAAATACAGCATGCTTGTTATTCCTCACATCCTTGACAAAAAAATACTTCATTTGTCTCTGAAACTTAATTAAAGCATTTGTGTTTTGAGTTAGTCTACATAAAAGTATACACATGTAGTATACCAGTTTTGCTATCTATATATGGATGAGCTGTACAGAGTTTTGTAAACTCCTTGCCTGTAAAAAATGTGTCTGTATTTCGTGATGGGTTCACAGATGTAAAAAGAAAAATATCCCAGCCAATATCCGTTGGCTTACAAAGAGCTTAAAAAAAATCTATAAACAAGGAAAACTGTAAACTGATGATTGGACTTCACTTTTGTTTTCCTTGAATCTGAAGGAACGTCCATTTTCCTAGACAAGTTTTTAATGTACAATTAATTGATTTAAGTTTAATGTCTCCACGAAAGCTCACGCAAAGTCTAGTTGTGTATGCAGCAGCATTTTGAGGACAGTGGAGAATACCTGCATTTAAGTTAGATTGATGAAAGTTGTCAGTCAACCTAGAAAATGCAACTCCTCTTTTGAGTGAGTATTTTATGACCAGATTGACCTAATGACTGTCTGTTCAGGCCAGCCTCGGAACTTGAAGAATGGGAATTGAACGTAGCACAGGGAGCTCTGTTGTCCTTTCTCTAGCCCACACAAGGCAGCGATGCTGCTCCTTTCTGCTGGATTTCTCAGGCGGGTTTGCAAGTGAAGGCTCTGAGAAGGGGTCCTTCTCATCTACTGGGGACTGTAACGCTCGCCGACTTCAAGTGTACAGAGGCATCGAGATGTGGAAAACATTGTTGAAACTAAGCTGAAAAGGACTGAAAATAGAGCACATAGTGGTAAATGTTTAGTTATCTAATCTGGTTCTGAAAAATAAATTGTTGCCCAGGGCTTGGACACAGCTACAATCAGACCACCAGCTCACTTTGGCATAATTTGAATACTAATGCCTTTGGGTTGCCTAACTAAAGAAATGCCTTCATAACTGTCACAATCAAATGCAGTTATGATGAACTTGCATTAAGCCATTTTTCGGAGTGCATATTTTGGAATTGTTTACTGTTTGTTGCTGAAAATCACAAGGTAATTTTGTGAGCCTTGGCCAAGTGGACATTAACAACTCTTAGCAAATTTTTAAAAAATTGTAATCCTAAGGTGTGGATACAGCTGCTGGTTAATATCCCTGGGTTTATGCCATCTTGTACAATGTAGGATTTTGATTAGACAGATAAAATACCTCGCTTACTTGGTCCAGTCATTCTGTGTCTGAGTATGTACATAGTGTGGGGATCTGGATCTACGTTCGTCTGAGCCCGACATTTCATACAGTCCTCTGAGGGATGCTGGGTGTGAAGTAGGGACTCTGGTGATAATGTGGAAGACAGGCAGAAAAGAGCTCTGTAACTTAGTGTGAGTGTAGGGCCTTTGAAATATGATAGATCATTTTGAAAACAAAAGTGCTATAAAAAGCATAAGTAAGGACTGTGATGAGACAAACACCCTCAGCTCTGACATGAAAAGGTAATTAACTCTTTTTCTTGACTGCATCCATCTGTTCGATACCTGACTATAGCCTCAGCAAATCTGGTGGGGACACTTGTGAAGTGGACCACTGGGAAGCGGATGAGAATGACTAATCATTATGTTTCTAGTATCACTGCGTATTATAATTTGCAGAACAGTTCTAGCCTGCTCTTATCGTAGATTCAAGGATAGCACGCGTCAGAGTTAACTCCAGTGGTGTCATGCTCCACAGTGAGGGGAGAGACTGAGGGGAAAGTAAAAGTAGTAAAAATGGCTATCTAGTCGAGGTACATACATCCTTTTTTAGGAGTATTCACTATGCAAATAATGTGGTTCTTATTACAGAGAAGTTATATTTGACTCTTGGTATTATGTTGCATCTCAAAGGGTTTAAAGGAAAAGAGGGGCTTCAGCCAAATTAACAAATAATTATGTAGCTTTTTGATGTTACAAAAGTGAATTGAAATTTGCATGGCAGTTTATTCAACCCGTGATATATAATTAGCATATTAGCAAATGTAATTGATTAAAACTGGGGGTACAGGTGGATGAGAAGCTCAACATGAGCAAGCAATGTGTGCTTGCAGCCCAGAAAGCCAACCGTATCCTGGGCTTCATGAGAAGAAAGATGGCCAGCAGGTGAGGGAGGTGATTGTCCCCCTCTGCTCTTCCCTTGTGAGACCCCACCTGGAGCGCTGCGTCCAGCTCTGGGGCCCCCAGCATAAGAGAGACGTGGACCTGTTGGAGTGGGTCCAGAGGAGGCCACGGGGGTGATCAGAGGGCTGGAGCACCTCTCCTATGGAGACAGGCCGAGGGAGTTGGGAAGGCTCCAGGGAGACCTTAGTGCGGCCTCCCAGTGCCTAAAGGGGTAATCTCCTTCGGAGAGTGTATGCTACAGGAGAGACGGGGAGGTACTCTTATCAGAGAGTGTAGTGACAGGACAATGGGAAATGGTTTTAGACTAAAAAAGGGTAGGTTTAAATTAGATAGAAGGAAGAAATTATTTGCTCTGAGGGTGGTGAGGCACTGGAACAGGTTGCCCAGAGAAGTTGTGGATGCCCCATCCCTGGAGGTGTTCAAGACCAGGCTGGATGGGGCTTTGAGTAACCGGGTCTGGTGGGAGGTGTCCCTGCCCATGGCAGGGGCGTTCGAACCAGGTGGTCTTTAAGATCCTTTCCAACCCAAAACATTCTATTATTCTATGTTTGTATTTCCATTTTTTGTAGTCTGTATCCAGGTAGTATTTCAGATGCAAATCACATGAAGAATTGGATGTGTATTAAAGGGGATGTATTTTCAGATGCCTCTATATCATAATTCACTGTGAGTAGAATGTAGACATCCACCTTTTATATTATGCATGGTGAAGGGAATTCCTGTGTTTTTGTTAGGAACATTCGTTATAGACAGATTTCAATATGCTATGCCAGCGACTTCGTGTATTTTAAAATACAGGATCTGAATGAAAAGAAGCCAATGTGTCTCTTGTTTTTTCTCAGTTGTGTGCTAAAATCCTTTCTCTGACAAAAATAAACAGTTTCACTTAGTAGTTTTATCCTTCTATTCCTCTAGCATTGTAATCATTTCATCTGTGGGTAGTAACAGAAATTTTATTCTTCAGTTTCCCTAAGTCAAGTTATGACTTATAAAATCTAATAAATTAGAGTAAATCACAGTTACTAGTAGAAGATACTATTTTTTTCTTTAATTCTGTCATTTAAAAACAAACAAAAACCTCTGTCACTGCTGTTTTCAGTTCAGTTCTACAGTCATGTGGTATTGAAAATTGTATTTTGGGCTGAACACTTGGCAGAGAGAGCATTCACTTAAAGTGAGGCCTCTGAAGTGTAAACATGAGATAAATTCAGTCTCAATTTCAAATCCTGATCTCCTTTTTCATTTTTTCTTTAAAAGTGTACCATTAAATCTATGCTGCCTTCCTCTGTTTCCTTCAAATGTGTTTTCCATTTGTAAAATAATTTAACTAGCTTTTTGCTGTTGTCACATTGATCATAAATCCCAGCAAAGCAGTAGTTTGAAAGGTAGGTGGTATACAGCATGTGTATGTTACAGACTAAAGTAAACCATGGGGAAAGATAATTTCCCTGCTTTTTCACTTGTGTTAACTTTTTATAGTAAGTCGAGGTAAGTAGCCATTCATGGTTAAAATGTGCCACACTTAATTACAGGAATATGGCAGTGAAAGGAAAATTTGTGTGTAGAGGGCATAATTATTAACGCTTTTCGTATTTACTATATTAGAAATGTCAGTGTGTTTAAGCATCTTTGTACATCTCACAGGAAAGCCTGAAATAATTTGTTGAAAAATTAATGAGTTCATTTCATCACATTTAATGGATTCTTAAATCTCTATCAGCTTATCAAAGGAAACATTAATTAAAAATGTAATTGACTAGCCAGCTGTTCTGTGTTTTCTGTCCAGCAGCCTCTATTAAAAACATTACAAAACATGTAAAGCTCTTTTTCTGAGGCAGATGAGAAGTTCCCTGTGCCAAATTCTCCTCAAGCAGTGAGGTGTAAATGATAGTTTCTTAGCTGAATGCATGTTGGGTCACCAGGACCTATAGGCATATACTGCTTTTGCTTGGCGGCATGCTAAGTCATCACCTGGCACAGAAACCCCTTTTAAAACACAGCATAAACAGCTAGCACATCAGAGTGCTTTGTTCCCAGAGGGGGACATTGCATGACTAAAGCTGAACATGTGGTTGCATTTTCCTTTCTACACACAAGAAATCCTCTGACAGCAGGGTGGTTCAGAGGCTCGGGTCTTGTATTTGGAGCAGTAAATAGACATGTACTGAAGACGAGCTCCATCTTACCGAATTGTCATATGTTAACACCTAAAAATGTCCAAGTCTTTACTGCACTGAGTATGTTTTGTCCATTAGGGTTACAGTGTTCATTCCCAAGGCTGGAAATTATTTTCCCCAAGTACAAGAAGGGCCTCATGGAACCATCCCTTATTTCAATTTTCCTTTTGTGAGATGGCTGCTAAATGTGCTATAGCAACACACAGCTGGATCTTCCCTTAAAAAGGATGATAAGGCTTACAAGGTATAGGCCATCTACAAAGGCAAACTTTGTAATAATGTACATTTTTATTATTGAAGCCTCTTCAAAACAGAGTGGGTTTGATTTGGGGATGGAGATGCCTCATAGTTTGTTTATGGTCTGTTAACTACCTCTGCAGTTACAAATGTTGACAGCTGCATGATCTTTTTGCAGCTTGATGTTTTTATTTCTGTACTATTAGAGGAGACTTGAACATGTTAGGTGTCCCGAACATTGATCCTCCAAACAGAGGGAGGAAAAAAAGGAAAAACATAGTAGACTGAATAGTTATATAATCTATCGTATCTTTTCAATTGGAGTCGGTTCAGTTGATGCTGTCAGTGGCATGAGAGGAAAATGAAATGTGAATAGCAAGTTATGCATGCCAGAAATCAAAATATAACTTAAGAGACTTTGTGCCACACTCTCAGCAGAAAAATTTGGTTAGATAATTAGCTCTAATAGTATGTCCTGTCCTGTTCCATACGAAGTTTCCCCACAGAAAATGGGAAATGATACCTCCTCCTCTTCTAGTTACTGGATGGCTGAAGTTCTCTAAGTCAAAACATTTTAAGAGAATTCCTGCATGGAAAATTACTCTTTTCCAAAGAGTATCCATTGCTCAGAGCACTGTTTGAGTTCATGAGATGTGTGAGAGGGACTTCGTACAAGCAGATCGTGAGATCACAATGTAGTTACAACCCAACTCTAGAACCATAATTATTCCAGCCTCTGGTCCATTCCTCATCTCATTAGTAGATTGTTGTAAACAATGAATTAGATGTTTTATGCTCATGTCTTTTGTATAGCACAGAGGAAACAGCTTGGTAGAACAGTGCTGTAAGGCAAGAAAAGCTACGCAGCCAGTCTGTATGTTCTTGTTCTTATTTGTGGAGTTAAGCTGCTGCTGGTTTATGTTGTGTTTAATAACTTTTACAGTTTCATAGAATCATTAATTTCTTAGAATCCTGGGAAAAATTGGCTGGATGGGATTTCTGGAGGTCATTTTGCTTAACCTCTTGCTCAAAACAGGATTATCTTCAGTTGCACATAGTTTTGTCCAGTTTGGAAAATCCTCAGGGATGGGAGATCCCCAGGCTGTCTATACCACCTGCTCCCATGCTTAGCTGGTTTTGTGGGGAAGAATTTTTTCCTAAAGTCCAAGCAGAATTTTGAATACCTTACAACTTGTGATTGTCTGGTTTTGTCCTTCCACTGTACATGTCTGACAAGGGGTCTGCTCCAGGCTTTTTATATGCCTTTTAGTAGAAGATGCCCCCTTAGCTTACTCTGTACCAAAAAAAAAAAGCAGTTTCCCTAGACTGCTGTCATTTGCTGTAGTAATTAGCCCATAGTTGTGTTAGAGACACTCCTCTGGATTCCCTCCAGTTTGTTTATGTGTGTCTTGCACTGGAAGTCCAAACTGGACTCATTACTCCAGGTAGGGTCTTAGGAATACGAAGTGGAGTGGAACAGTCCCTTCCCTCGATCTCATCGTACTTGGGCTAATGTGGCCCAGTGTGAGTTAGCCTTCACTGCCACAAGAATGATTTGCCTTCATTGTACTGAAATTACTTTATCCTGGTATGTTTGCCTGCTTTCTCTTTGCACAAAATTCATACCAATGTCCCTTAGTGTCTTACCTGCATAGAAAAAGCAAGTCTAAGTGACAAGAATAATTGAGGTGTACTTTTAAAGGCGATAGGCAAATGAGCATCAGCAAATACCAGCAGTTATGAAGCTTTGTGCTTCAGATTATTCTTTTACCTCTGCTAGCTGAATTACAATTAGCACAGCATAGCCTAGCCATATTGTTCCTCCCATTGGGTTATGTAGACCTATTTAATATGATTTGGATATGCAGTCTTGGGCTGTATATAAACTGTTCTGTTGGTGTGCTGCTGCTCTGCAGCTCGGCTGAATGCATTTCCCACGTTTTTTAAGGATGGGTAATACCTGGAGGAATAGCTACTCAGAAGTTTCAGGTTGGGATATAAATCAGACACTTGTTTTGCAGACAGTTAATAATAAAAATTAGTTAAAAATATCAAGTCTTGTGCAAAAATATCTGGATAAAATTACCTAAATCGTGAAGACAGATAGTTTGGATTTTTTTCCTCCTTCTTTTTGTTATAACTTCTTGGAATAATGTGGTGTTTTAGGCAAGGAATTAACGAACGATTCTAGGTTTTCTGCCTCAGTGCCAGGTATAATGACCTGTCAGCATAACTGGAAAACAGTAAAGTATACACCGTCCTTTCAAATGTAAATTAAAGTGAGATGTTATGGGCTGTATTTTCTTTCATTTTTTTCTATTCAAATTTATTAGTTTGGTCTGTAATCTTACAGGTTCATGCAAAGTATCAAGAGCATTTGGCCTTTTTTTTTTTTTTTCTTAAATGGGATATTTTCTTCAGATGTGTATTGCTGGGTTACATCTGCCACTTTGAGAACAAGTTAAGTCTCTCCTGACAGGATGGCTGAGGAATGCATGGGAGAAATTTTAGGCAATTATTTGTGATCTGAACCATGATCTGCACTCCTAGTAAACTGAAAGAAGAAAATTTCCAGTTTCCACTATTTTCTCTGGTGTATCAGGGCTTCTCCAGCTGTTAACACGAAGTGATGGATCAGAATGCAGAATTAGTTACATGTAGCCGATTTTGACTGGTGATGGGTTTCCAGACAGGGGTCAGGAGATTACTTTCTGTAATGCAGGCGAGGCACAGATAGATTCTTCCTGGAGGCCTTTCAGCTCTTCCATTCCCACATGACATCTGTGTGGAAAGTACAGCCATCTGCTCCCTGGCCTGCTCCCCGCTTCGGGCTGCCCCCAGGGACCTCCACGTCTTCTCTCTTCCTGTAATACACCAGTCTAGCCCAACAAAACAGCTAGACTGTCGTTTCGCTTTGTCACTAGTGTGCATGTAAGTATTTGTTTATCGTAAAAGGTTCTGAGCTTCGCCTATGCAAAGTTGAAGGCCGAGCAGTGGGCATATTGTGTCTCTGCGGAGCAGGGGAAGGTGTGTGAGAGCCTGAACAGCAGCTAGATCCCTGCTTTGGAGCCTAGATGGTTTCAGTACAGTGATGGGTGGAAAATCCGGGTATGGCCTTCCTGCTAGCAGGAGCGATTTACTTTCTTAGTGTGGTCTGTATTACATGTTCAGTGCAGCTAGTACATTTCCACAGCAATTCTCGTGGTGATTAAAGAACAGGATTTATGCTTTTGACAGTTCTTGGCAGGTAGAGTTGTGGTAGAAGTGTGGGAGGTTAGTTCAAAATGATTTATAACAGATACATGGATGGACTCTGTCACCATCTCTGTTATTTCTTATGTAATTGTTGGAAATGGTGTTTCATAAGCAGATGATGACTTCCATTCAGCTTCCCATTTATGTTCTCTAATCTGTGCTAGTAGAATATGCTTTTATCCATAACCTGGGCAAATGCATGGTTCATAATTCATCAGCACTCCTCAGAACTGATGCAAATTTCCTGTAGATGATATGTTCTGTAATATTCAGCACTGATTTGGGGTTCTCTTTGATCCCGTGAAGAAGTGTCTAACTTGGATTCGAGATTCTTTCCAGAAATACGTTGTCTTGCAGTCATCTGCTTTTAATTCTTGATTATCTTAACAGTGTCACCTAGGAAATGCTTTCCTTTCTTGGACAAACTGCTAAATGTTTTGCATATGTGTGGATAGGTACCAGATAATTTTGAATGTTTTGAGGGTCAGTGGTATTTCAAATATATTAAACTAAGAATGCCTTAGAGATTTTTGCTCAGGCACAGCATAAGGGAAGGAGAGATTACTATAATGTGTGGGAAACTTTATTATTGAACTGACTTTGTTCAAATTGGATTTGGGCCATTACTTTTTGCTGCTAGGGAAGATACATCTTTGAATAAGCCGTGTTCTCCAAGTTTTCTTCCATCAGCTGGATCCTAGAATGAGGTTGTAATGATGAGTTTTAATGACAGTAGGCAGCAATTTGACAGAAGCACAGTGGTTGTGACTTCACTGCAAGATCTGGTAGGTGCGAAACCTTTCCAAAAAGATTGGAAGAGAAAGAAAGAAAAGTGCTTTGTGCTCAGAAGTGTTTGCTCTTCAGAAGGGGAAAAGTTTCACATTCCTGTCAACCAACACAAATATGATCTGATAACATGTGACCTTCTGAAGCAAAGAACAGTACATTCACTTTTAAGAGGTATACAACACTGTGAAAGAGGTTTGGGGTTGTGAGGGGGTATCAGAAATGTTGCCCTTTGGGACAAGGTGGCAGTCTAAAATTCACCATACACATTTGTATTAGAGTTTTAAAACCCATTTTATTTTAAGGTCATTCTGTCACCTTTTCCTTCAGTCTGCCTGTCCAGAATTTTTTTGGTGTCTTTTAGCTATAGTCATTCTCTTCCTGTTGTTTGATTTATTGCTAATGTTGTGAAGCACTTGATTTTTTTTTAATTATATAGGGAAAGGTTGTGATACTAACAGAATATGTGACACAGAGCTCAGTTTTCCTGCTTGCCACGCTAGTGTCTGGTGGTGTAGACATTCCCTGGCAGGTCTCATTTGGTTAAAAAAAAAAACAAAAACTTGGCAATTTTTTGGGAGTTCTGACAGTCAGTTATCACTATGTTACAGGATAATTTAAAATAGTATTAATTGGCTGCTGTGGATTATCTGGTCAAGTATGAAATTATCTTAAGTATTTCTTTACATGAGCTGATTCAACAATGTTTTGTGGTAGGGTATCATCTTTGTAAAAGAAACATTTTAGAATTAATTATGCTTGGCTTCTTGGGGGAAATATATCAAAAACAGATTAAAATGATGATATAAATTCCTGGATTACATTCCTGGTTTCTCTTCCAAGCGTTTGTATGGATGGGACTCTTCATTTTGACCCTGAGGTTGCTTCTCTGAGTTAAATCTCTTTTCCCTAAACATGGCTTGTGTTGCGCTCCTCAGAGAACAGCAATTCTCCACGTGTTTCTGGTACATGTCACGCCCTTGAAAACTCTGGCACTCGGCTCCTCGTGGTGGTTTCAGTAAAGAGCAGCTGTAACTGTTCTGCTTTCCATGCCGCAGTATTTCCTTTCGGCGTGCGGCAGCATCAGCAGATAGATGTGCTGTCGTCCTGCGCTGCCCTTTGCGGGAGTGCAGGGGGCAGCTCCTGCAGCTGCAGCCGACCCGTCCCACAGTCTTCTCTTTTGTGCAACGTTTTAAAATTCAGTTTGGTCTGACCGTGGGCTTGGTCTTACGCCCCACTCTTCATTCCTGTCAGCTCCTTTGTTATCCCAGTGACAGACGCGTGTACAGTTCAGTGAGGCGATCTGATGCTGGCGATGGTCCTGCTTCAAGTGGAGGGCCGGACAACGCGACCTCCAGGGCTCCCTCAGTGAGCTGCAGTCTGAGGGGAGGGACGCGCGGCCCGGCTCTGCGCGCTGCCGTTGCTGCTGGCATTCAAAATCACGTTGTTAAGCAGGGAAAAGTGGAAAACCTGTGGGTGGCGGGGGCAGAAGGGGCAGGCAGCGGGTGAAAGACTCCCAGGGATGAGTGTTCTAACTGACCAACAGTGAAATAACACTTCTGGCCCCAGGGGGGATCGGAAGAGGACTGTGATACAAGCCTGAGACAGCAGTCGGTGCTCCCAAAGCTTGCTGGTGGCAAGCTTTTGCCACATTGTCCCTTAGAAATGGTGATCAGAGCTAGCTGATTTTTAGTGGTTTTTTTTTTTTTTGACCCCCCCCCCAATGTGTTTGAAGGCATCTGGAATTTGTTGAGCTGCTCCCTGACAGAAAGGCACCATGACGTAATCATCTTTCTGAAAAAGAAATGCGTGCCAATTCTGTTGGAAACTTCCAACCAATTTGTATAACTGATGTCAGAAAAGTCAGGACAGAAATAGTCACAGACCAGTTGAACAGGGCCACAAAACATGCCCTGCTGTGAGGGACTTGCTGCTGTGCAGGCAAGAGAGGCAAGTCACAGGGGTCATCCCAAGCTGACATGAGCAATTAATTGGATCTGTCTTCACCCTCTCCTTGCTCACACTTTGATTCAGAAAGAGGCATTTTCCATAGTGGGTGTGATCAGAAGAATATTTTGTTAGTGTTAGCGTAGTATGGCAGGTACTAGGCAGGGTGTTACTATACTTTAGTTTTGTTTTGTTGTTGTGGTTGATGTTGCTTTGGGGATTTTTTGTTTAATTTATTTGAAGTCCTGCAAGAAGAGAGATTTTTTTGCTCGTTAGCACGATCCTGAATGGAGGAGTTGCGGTGCCAGTGGTGATTCTGGGGACAAACTTGCACGCCTGGTTTATGAAGCTGTGTCACTACCAGGGGTGCAGGCGGAGGCTAACAGTTCAACAAGCACGTGGCAGACTAATCCAGTGTGCTCTGTAACTCCTGCTACATTAGAAGTTAGAGCTTCCACATGCTCATTCCCATTCTACTTGTGCATGTGCTGTTTATTCTCAGCTACACATACTGGAGAGAACTCGCATTTGTTAGATATTCTCCAGCTTGCCAGATTGTTTTGAGCTGAAGTCTAGTTTGCTAACATTCTTTGCAGTCACTTCAGCTTCATACCACTTGCAAGTTAACTGGAGTTTTCCTTTGTTTCATTGTCCAAGTGATAACTGAAATACTGAGTTCACATAGAGAGCTTCACAGAACTTCACAAAACACATTCCTTTATTTTGACACTGAATCCCTGGTATCATTCTGAGTATTGTTCTCCAGCCAGTTTTGTGCTCACTCTGTAATAAATGCTTTCATGTAAATCAAGTTTCTGTAGATCAGTTATGGGAACGTCAAGTGAAACGGTATAAATGAACCTCACTGAAATCAACCATGTAGGAAATCATCTGCCGCTTTTCTCTCTACAGAATCTGTTCCTCTGCTGTTGAAGGAACTTAAATTGATTTGATTGCATTTTCTTCTCCTTGATAAGTTCACACTTTTATTAATCTTTCCTTCTTTCCTAGCGGTTCTTGATCTTTTCTGCTGGTTTCCATGAAACAAGTGTAGCACGTCTCATCCCATTCTTCAAATAGGCAGATGGAAGGAGCCTGGAAAAGAAGATCTGTTTTGTGTCTATTTGTGGATGTAGTAACCTCTGGAGATCAACCGTGTTTGTGTTTTGTCCTGTAGTACCCAATTTTGTTCTCACACAAGGCATAGAATATCACACAGTGCCTATGCAAAATGGCCTTTGCTTTTCTGATACTCTACATCTTTGCCTCTGTACTCAACATCTTTGACAGTGCCTGTCTCCAAGTTCCTAAAGCTAAAAGAAAGTTTTATTGGACTTTTTGGATCCAGGTGCTTTGTTTGTAGATATGTTGGGGGTTCTGCTCAGCCATAGTTTTGCTAAGGTGACTAGAAGGAAATCAAGACACATATTAACAAATGCTGATAATTTGTTGGGTAGTAAAAGGTAAGCAAGGATTTTCCCCCAAGTTTTTCTGTATGCATATATATATTATATATGTATGTATTATTATGTATGCATATATGTATATATATGTACGTATTAAAGTGTGTCAGAGTTGCTCCCAGGCTTTTCAGCAGCTCCTAGCATAGTAATGGCTTTGGGATGGGATATTTGAAAAACTGGAGGTTTGTGGGGTGAAGTGTATGTATATATAGTGGACTTTAGTATATGGATAGCATGCACATGATAGTTATTGTTTGGTTATTACAGGCATCAGTGGTTTATATCATTCTAAGACTAGCAGATGCTCAGAGAAGGTGGCTGTGCTGCCAATCTCCTTGCAACAGCATTGTCTCCATCTCTGGTATCTAAAGGTTGTTGAGAGCAAATGTGGGAAGGTGCTTTACTGTGGCAGGAGAAAAAAGCTGTGCTTCTAAAAATGTATGCAATCAGTGCCAAAAGAACAGCTGCTTGGAAATGTCATTGAGACTCTGCCAGAGAAGCTACTGGAGCTCCAAGCCAAGATTTACCAAAAAAGGAAGGATGATTGTTCTCCAGCTCTCACAGATAAGTTGAAAGCTACAGCCCCTGAGCTAGAAAATTGTATAACAAAGGCAATGCAATGACGAAAAAAAAAAGGGAAATATAAATTCTGCGAAGCATGTTAATAAGAAAATGTCACTCTGTATACTTGGATATCTAAAAGGATTAATGCGTTCAGGTTACCTTGCTCTACTGTGCAGTGTAGGCATGTTTCCCTGCAGCGACACACCGGTGATCCTAGCAGAGTGGATTGGGAGAAGTGCAGAGAAAACAGCAGTTCAAATAAAGTGTATAGGAAGATTTAAATAAGAGTTATTTGTACTTAATAAATCTGTGCTTAGCATCAGTAATAAAAACATCTTACTAAATTTTAGGAGCAGAGATCTGCCTTCCCAAATTCTTTATCATTTATGAACTTGTGTTATGACACATGGATCTACAAAAAAGTATTGCCTGCCCACATCCAAGCATTTAAATACCCCTGAAGTGGAATGGGCAGGGCAGGGTAGTAGTTGAAAGGTAAAATTCTGTAGTTACTTACTTTTCCTTAGGAAGGCTTCCTGAGCTTTAAGAAAACTTAGTTTTGATGTGGTGTTTTTTTTTTTTTTTTTTTTTTTGAGGAAGTCTTTACATACTTTATGCATGTGTAATTTTGAATTGTACACACTAATGAAGTGACTCGTGTTTTATTCAGCATGCTGTCGTGAGCTCTGGTCTTCATATGCAAGCTCATCCTTACAGTGATTTTTTATTATTATTTGTTAAATATGTTGATCCAGTTTCTGTACATTAGTTTTATTTATGCTGTTCATCATTGTTCCAGCTTCTACCATTTTTTCAGCTTTCCTCTTAGGATCATTTTTTCCCCAGACTTAGTGATCTCTTTAAATATTTTCCTGCAGCGCTTTCTAAGCAGTGAATCTGTAAGTGGGTGCATTGAATTGTCATATTAATAGAGGGACAAAACCCAGCAATGTTGTTCCTTTTGCATTTTCCCAGCAGAGTGACAGGTAAATTAATCCCTATGCTGACAGAATCGTAGGTCATTATAGGTTGGAAGGGGCTTGATGCATTATGTTTTATACACAAAAGTGCATGTGTGTGCACGTGCACACGTGTGTACAAATGTTTGTATGTTAGGATCCCATCCATTACAAATCTGTCTGTGGTCATGTTAATTTCGTACTCTTATCAGTGGCTGGTGATCACCTCTTCAAACAACTGCCTAACTCATGCTGTGAGCAAAGACAGTTCTGCATCAAATCCCAGCGCAGTTCCGAGAGATTTTAGTAAGGCGCAGTTGACAATTTGAAACCCCGAAACACCTGTTTGTTTCAGAAGAGCTTAGGCAAGGAGTGTAAAAAGGTCTTTTAAAAGTTGAATTTCTTCCGTGACTAGCCCCACCAGTCATGGGACCATAAGGCTTGTTTCTTTTGAGAAGTGTTGGAAAGGCTATCAATAAAATACTGGATTAGTTTTACAGCACTTCATTGTAGATGTTCTGACAAGAATGATGTTTACCAAAGTTGATGGCAAATCGACTTCTGATTTAAACAGGCATTGGTAGCTGGAGAGATAAAGCATCAACATAAGCATCCACATATCATTCTGGCTATAATGAGAAAAATGGCCAGTGGGTGATCATGGAGCTAAATAAAGGACAGACACGAAAACCTTCTGCAGTAAACTTTATTTTGATGCTTGTTGATAAAAAATTCAGATTTTTCCATATGTGGAAAAGAAATCTATAATCTTCCAGTTTTTTTGACTTTATCCAGAATATCAAAGGCATACTTTCAGATAGACAAGCTATCAGATATTTGTTTGGAAATGCCTGCATCTGGAATAGAAATACTAAAATATGTGAAGGCCTTTACAAATCACTGAATGGTCTAGTTCTAATTTGAACAATTTCTTACCAATGCAGTTAATGAACAAAAGTATTACAATAGGAATTCTGTCAGTCAAATTATATTGATTGTTGCTATCCTTTGCTAAAGTTTATGTTAAGGAGTTGGATAAATTTGGTTATGAAATGAAAGAAAGTCACAAATGCATTAAAGAAAATGACAATTTTTAGCTCTTACCTTAAAAACAGGCAGGTGTGGTGTGAATCATCCAATGAATTAGCTCCCAAAACCTCTTGCTTTGGCTTCAGTTCTGAAAAATTAGCTCTGCAGGACTTCTTAAGCCTTGTTTTTCTAAAGGCAGTGTTATGAGAACATACTAAGTAAAAATGAAAACTTAAATCCTGTTCTAAAATAATTTCTCTAAGTCCCTACTCACCCATGGTCAAAAGAAAAGACCTGCTCTCTTGCAGGACTGATTCAAAGGCTTGTACTCTGCTAAGCTATAGGTAGAATTCAACGCATTTGAAAAAGTTTAATGCTTAACTGATGTTCTTGAAAAATGCTGTAGTGAGTTTACTTGCTCATTTAGGAAAATGGATGTATGTGTTAGAGCAGATTGTTCGTGAAGGTTGGAGCAGGTGAAAGATGCAAGGAAGAACGTAGCAGATTGCTACCAGAGGTTGAGAAACACAAACTAATTGTCTTTCAGAGAAATCCATTTGCTTTAAAAATGTTTGCACATTCTGTGTAGAGTTGGAGCAGAGGAGAATCCCAGTGGGTCTAAAGACTGAAAACTTAATTGGATCAGTCAGCTAAAACTAAGGCACTTGAAATAAGCAAGGGATCATCTAGGATGTGCTGAGGAAAACCTAAGACTGTTACTTTGACACATATTATAGGAAAATAATGCTCATTTTTAAGTATTGAGCCTCAGAGATGTATTGATCCTTTCAGATGAGAATATGTAATGCGGAAGACCTGTCTTTTTTTTTGTGTGTGAAGTTGAAAAGCACTGCAAGAAGTGTATTGATTTATTTCCTTCCTATAACACCTACAGATCCCTCTTATTGGCATAATTCCAATGTGCTAGAAGTATTTGGTTAATTCATGTCCCATAGTAATATGAGACTGGATACTCCGAGTAGGTTTTATATGTTTTTTACTGGCAGCTTTCTACTGGTTGCTTCTTCAGTGCTCAATCTGTAGACATATAATTATACTTGAAAGTTGCAAGTTTTTTGTTGTTGTTTGTTTTTTGTTGTTGTTGTTTGTTTGTTTTTAACCGTCACACATATTTAATGCTGTATTAACAGCTGTACAAATTCAGCTGATATTGTGGCATCCAGTTTTAATTTCAGTGAGCAGTTTGTAACAGCAAGCAGCTAAGCAAAGCTGTGTCATGTAAACACTGCACACACGCTTTTCTCAGATTTGGGTTTTGGCATCTCAGATCTCTTGAGCCAGGTACTGAGCAGCTTGGATCTCACGCATGTTGCAATGAATAAAGGTTTTTCCACTGGCTTACGTAAGTGGGCTTTGGAAGCAGGGCTCACAAGAAATCGGCCAGATGAATTTCTCATGGGTTGCAAAACTGGCTGTGGTCCTCTGCAGGTGTAGTTCTCAATTACTTGCTGTCTGCGTGGAAGGATTCATCAAGTAGAGCCCATAGAGCCCAGAGGTGGGACAGTAAGTTTCCTATGTTTGCGGATACTGTTAAGCTGGGAGGAACTGCAGGCATGTTGGGCGGACTGGATTATGATTTTTACCATCCTTGAAAGCCTGGATGAGTAGTATGACAGAAACATGGTAATTTTTGTACTGGAAGATCCTGAATGTATGCAGCAAAGATGACCTTGCAAATATGGGGTAGTAGACAGAATCCAAAGCAGCAGTTTTGCAGAAAAGTGAGTGTAACGGATTTCAAGCAGGACAGAAGTCATAATTGTCATGTTAGAAAAAATGAAATTGTATCTAAGCTGAAGTGCTTTTTGTTAATCCTTTTGCTCTACTTTGCACTGAGAAATATGCCAAGTCAGAATTCTGTGTCCATCTTTTGAAAACTTCAAAGATACTGATCAAGTGTAGTGGAGCAAAAGAACAGCCGCAGGAATGGAGAGAGGCCTAGCATGGGATCTCTGCAAAAAGACTGAATGAAATCGAGTGCCTTAGCACAAGGAAGAGTCTTCAGATAGTTAGGGCATAAAGGAGAGGAATACTTTTTCTGCTGCATATAAGGAAAGGTATGATAGGTTAATATTGCAACAAGTTGAACAGCAGAGAAGAAGGCTTTTAAAGATAGGACTTCAAGAACAGCTAAGGCAAAATACTTGTTATAACTGATGAAAATATATTTACCTTGCAGGTTTACTAGACAAACTCTTTAAGTCTATTTTGGACAAGTTTGCTGTTGCTGTTTTGTTGTTGTTGTTTGTTCTTTTAGTTGTTTGTTCTTTTTGCAATGGAAAAAAGGAAGGTTTAAAACAAAAAGAAATCTTAAAATGTTCTCAATCCACCTGAGTAGCTAATCTCATCATTCTCTACTCACTCTCTTCTTAATAATGGAAAGAGGAAAGAAAGGCCACCTTTGTAACTTACTTGTGTTCTTTTTGAAAGAAGCATAAATGTTGAAAGTCAATTATTTTTTGTTCGCAGGTTACGAGATGACAGAGTTAGGATGGAAAGGATGGGAAACCGCCATTTTGAATACAGTTATGCTTTCCAACTAATTACTGATTTTTATGCAAAAGAAGTGCCTGATATTACAGGTATGTAATTCAGAATGTCTTTGAAGCATGCATCCTGTTAGCTTTTACATAGAGAAGGAACACATAGGGGTGCATCATGGACTCATGGACTTAAATGTTCCCTAACTTATCCTCCTCTATTAAGGATAAATCTTCATTGCTCCAGACTTTCCCACTGGTCTCAGAGGCCTGGAATTCTGCAAGGCAAAACTTACTAGCAAAGACCAAGTCAAAGAAGGCATTGAGTTCCTCAGCTTCTTCCAAGTCCTTTATCACCAGATCCACTGCCCATTCAGCAGCTGGCCCATATTTTCCCTTGTCTTACTCCTGCCAATGATGTATTTGTAGAAGCTCTTGTTGCACTTCATATATCCTGCCAGTTTCAGTTCCAGGTGGGCTCTGGCTTTCCTAACCCCTGCAAGCTTGAACAGTGCCTCTATATTCTTGTGGGCCACCTGTCCCTGCTTCCACCTCTCATATTCTTCCTTTTTATGTTTGAGTTAGTCTGGAGCGTCTTGTTCATCCATGCAGGCCTACTGCTACTTTTGCTTCGTTTTCTGCACATTGGGACCATTTTTGAGCTTGGAGGAGGTGATCCTTGAAAACAAACATTATTTACATAGAAATGCATGCAGGGCTAGCATCTCTTTTTTCATGTCTTGAGGATGTGTGTTTAGACAGATACAAATTCACACATACATAGCAGCTGAGGGAAATGATACATCTGAAATGTTTCTTCCAGTTCTTGTATGTGTTGACACTCTTAAGAACAGAAGAACAGCTTTAAAAAATGTCTCTGACAAAACTTTATTAAATAGGCTTTCAAAAAGCACACTTTTATATTGAGATATCATGGAGTGAATTTTCCTATTGCCACGTCTGGAACCGGCACTGTAGTAGAGCACTGTCTAGAAACACTATGTAATACAGATAGCTGTCTTACCAAGATGGAACCTTATTCTGCAGACTTGCTGAGGCAGATAAATCATCAGTATATATGCCAAGGCCTGTTTATTCCTTTCAATTCATGGAGATGTTGCCTACAATAATGGAGATTTCAGAATTCAGTAATTAGATTGTATATTTAGAAATTTCTTATGCTGACAGTAATTTTTATGAGGAAAAACCTGTGGAGTCCAATGCTTTGAGTTTCATCATGTGTTTGCATTATTGTAAAGGTCTATGTTTCTCAGAACCATAAATATTATATTGGAACCGCAATTGATGTTGATTTATGGATAACATAGAACACCGTATGTATAATGAAGGATTTCTATTCAATTAAATTGAAAAATAAATAATACTTTTTCTAAAATGCATAAGTGGTAAACAGTGATTTAACAAGGAAATAACTTTTTTTTTTTTTTTTGTTTAGGTCCTCAAAAACTATCCGTAATACTAAGCTTGGATAAGCCTGTTATTTGTGCTCTGGCAGCAGTAATTGCATACCTCAAAGAATTTAATTTGGAAAAGATGCTTTATAATCCAAGGTAAGTTACCTAATATAAATTTCCAATTCAAAGCACCAATGCATGTACCAGGGATATCTTGTAACTTTCAGCAGACAACTTCCCTTTAATGAAATGAGCCCACCTAGAGTGATAAACATCATCTTTATAAAATTTAAGCTCCTAATCAGAACTGAAAGAGTCAAATGAGTTTTTTTTCCAAGTGGTGTTTCATGAAAATCTTCATGAAGTATGTTCTTATAGAGATTACTATCAGTCATGCAAATGAACAGGTACTGCAGCCAAGTGTTACTAAAGATGAACAAGGTGCAAAAATTGTAGATACTAGGAGAGAAATTGCAGAGTTTGACAATAAATACCAACTATGATATCTCAACCTCAGTTTTTACTCTGTGAACAAAGTATGAGGCTTTTTTGACACCTTTTTAGAAGCTTTTTTTATGCTGTAATTTAGTTTTGCAAGATGTTTTTTAATTTTGCCACAGAGGTGTGTAAATCATATTCTCGTAATTCTAGAAGCAGATATAAATGCTAACATTGCAATGGTTAGACAGTACTCGGCAGAACTGTTTAAGCTGGTGAATCCAGTTAACAGTCAAAAAGAAAACAGACGTTCAGCACATCCTGGCTCTCTGAAAAATCCCTTGAGCTGGCTAGTGGTACCTCAGAGTAGGGAAACGGTCTTGCAGAAACTTGTTGATAGACCTTCTCTATTCGTGCAAGGTTATTAGAAAAACACACAGCCATGAAAATAAACTCATCTTCCCTTAGGTAGTCACAGGTTGTAGGTTTATTAGGTATGCTCAAGTGAGTACTCAAAATTCATAACAGTATTATGCAGGTGGAATCAAAAGAAAATGGAAAGATTGCCACTCAAGCATCTTTTTGTCCTTTTTTGCACAAGTGTAAAAGGTTGCTTTCCAACCTGGCTTAGGTTTGAAAATATCATTAAGTCTTTTTAAATGCTTTATGAAAACAGCTTTCTCTGTCACGGATCTTTTGCAAAATATTCTCTTGGTTGTCTCAGTATTCCTCTGTCTGGTAAATAGCTAGCGTTTAACTAAGTAAGCCTGGCTGCAAACTGGAAACTTAGAAATATTTCATGTCAGTTGTAGATCATTCACATGTTGCATTATATTCTTAGAATTTCAAGCCTCATTTTGAAGGGCTCCCTTCAAGGTATCCAAGTAGCTTGGATTCTGCTGTATTTATTTCTAAAGCTTTTACTGCTTTGACTACCCAGTACTGTCTTCTACTTGACGATTTTAGTGTGTCACATATATTGAAATGAGCCATGTATCTTCTCATATATTGAAGTGAGCCAAATATTGAGCCAGACTCAACTTAAATACTCTTATGCCAGTGAAATATATAAATCCTGAAAAGGGAGAGGCTTTAAAACAAAGGGAGTCAGGTTCGTGGATTTTCTGTGATTCTGCAGGAAACAGAAGAGAAATACTTTCATTGCACTGTCAAGCAACTTAAAATTCCTAGGAGAATTCAGGTCAGTGAGCATATACTGATGAGTCAGTGAGCATGAAGTCAGAGCTGTGAGGTAGTTTTCAATTTATTGATGTGACACAGATCTGGATGAAAAAGACCTATTTGATAGGAAAATATGACATAAAAATTCTTTACACCTTTGTACCTTCTTCTGATAAACACCCTTCTCCCAGTTGAACAGAATTCCAGCTGAAATTAATAGTAAGAGTCATGAAATATTGTATAACTGATGAGGGATCCTCATTACTGGGGGGAAATTCATTTTGGTTTATTATACAGGTGAAGATTTGAAATACAGTTTTAAGTTCCTAAACAAAGCAAAACAAAACAAAACAAAAAAGTTTCTGCCACTGTAGGACCACAGGATATGACTAGGCTGCACTGGAACTCCAGCAGCAAGTAAAAATAGATTTAATAATGAATGAGATAAGCTTTTTTATATTGGTACATTCTAATATCTCTACACTCTGAGACACCTTTATTGGCTTTTGACAAGAAGTTGGTACAGATCTAGGAGAGGTTTTCAAGGACAGTTGAGTACCCAGTTTTGCTTGCAAAATCACCATTTGCATAGCAGATGCTGGGAAATATGTCTCTGTGTATTTTTGTTTTTTGTACATGCTTTCCAGAATATTGGAAACAGAAGAGAGAGAGTAATTCTAAGCATTTGACCAGTGATCGATGAACTTGAGAAATTCAGGAAGGAAGGGAGTAGCTTTGGGATTGGAGAACTATCAGCAGTGAAGATAGAAGACAGAGACAGAAGTTAAAGGGGGGGCTAAAGTGGCTATGAGGGAGGTGAGGAAAGAGAAGACTTCAACAAGAGGATAAATGATTGATTTTACTTTAGAATAGGAGTGGAAAGGAGTTGGTGAGATGAAATTGAATAAGTTGAATTGAGAGAAGTCAAAATGTAAATTCACTCAGCTTAAAATGGTGGTCTTCCTTGAATTTTCAGGGGAAATGTCATTGAAATTGAGGAAACAGTATGTATATGGCTTCCATATGTCTTGTGTGTTGATGATTTCAAAAACATCATGTATACAAGACAATGCGTAGGTTTATTTCCCCACACTCACCATGGATAAGACTCTGAGAAAGGGAGTGCTGAAATGATCTGGGGGGATTTCAAGGTCATCTCAGGAGCATGAGGGACTGGAAAAGGAAAGGCGTGTTTTTCAGACACTAAGAAGAGATGCTTAGCAAAGGATGTGCCTCATCTCTGGAGACCATAGAGGGGTGGCAGCACTCTGGAAGCCTGGAGCTTGTACGAATGCTGAGGCTGCATGCAAGGAAAGCAGTCTGAGAGCGAACAGTCATTCGGGCAGAACAAGGCTGCAGGCCCACCCCTTGGGGGAAGTTCAGTGGAGAAAAAGGAGAAGACTAATTCAGGCTAAAAATGATGGAGGTTATTTTGGCTCTCCTAATCCTTCCAGGTTCTCTTATTTCTTTACTTGTACTGTGTTTTGTATTTCTAAGTTTTGTTTTGTGTTTGTTTGTTTGTTTTATTTTGTTAACTGTTTTAGTTGGGAATTTCTGGACTCCTGTCACATCAGGGAACCAGATCAGAAATTCTAGCCCTGTGGCAATATTCACTAACAAATTTAAAACTCTGGTTAATTAAATAGAGAACATAATCTGGGCTTGGGGTCTTTCACTACTTACACTGTGGTACAAACGTCTTTCGTACCTAAAGCTAATGCTTTTGGAAATGAAGAGACTGGTTTTTACTCCTTGAAGCTGAACACGAATTCCTACAACTCTTGTTTGAATGCACAGGTTTATTCACCCTGAGAAGTCTTGAAGACATGGACTCCAGAGGTCTGTAAAAGGCAACTGAGCAAAGAAAATCTGCTATTTAGTAGGCTTTCAAAACATGCCTTGGAGCTTTACTGGGAAGTTTTTAGAGATTTGCAAAATTAAAGTAGTTGAAAACTACTGATCTGAATAACACACATTCACTTAGTCTGTGTTGTTTAGTGTGAAATTATATATAATATCTTCTGTAGAGAGAATAATGAGTAAAGCATAAAAAGTGCCCTTTTCTGTAAGCTTCTCAGGATGCAGAATAACCAGAAAGATCAAATTTCGCAGGTAATACACAAAAATCAAAGTCTGAAGATGTCGTTTACTGTCCTAAAGCAATCACAGTAACCCTTGAATACTCTTAATACTCATCATTAAGTGTGGTTCTACTCTGAAAAGCTGTTTTATGAATAGCAACCTCTTTCTAATAAGCATTCCCTAAAAGTCATTTAAATCCTTCTAGAAGCTTGCATTTCTTTTTGTTTCCTCTCATCATTTTTCTCATCCCAGGAGGCACGATCCTGCCTTGGCCTGCTCCTCAATAGTGGAATAACCAGCTATTTCCATCACTAGTGTTTTGCGCTGTTTATGTACTTGAGGCAGTCGCAAGTCTATTCTTTGAAATTCAGGTCACATTCTCACCTGCAGAAGGAACTAAATGTGTTGTGCCCCAGCTGAAGTGATTTTGAAAGGTCATTTTTGCTGATGCAGGATATGGCTGGTAACAGCACATTTGAACTTCTCACAAGGGTTGTGTCACCGTCACCGTAAAACCAGCACTGGCTTAATAGTTGTTTACAACCTTCTTCTCATGTAATTTTGTCCCCAAATTCCCTACAAAGCGTCTGCCTTTGTTCACATTTTTATCAAGTTCTGATCCAAAGCTGAAGGAAGATGAGGGGGTGGAAGCAAAACATGTCTTTGCTGTGACATCTGGAATTGTTGGTTGGGCATATTCTGCAGTTGATCTTGGCTATTATTCATATACTCTAAGCTCTCAATTACCAGGGTTAATAGCAGGGTTGTAGTAACTCAGATAAAGCTAACAGCGGGATAATATAAAACATACATAATTTATGCTTGAGAACATCTTTAGCGTATCTGCTTCTGAAGGGCTAGTAAATAGTCTGCCATAAAGCAGAGTTAGTCATCTTCAAATGCCATCAGAGAACAGGCTTGCTGTGAACAGGATATATGCTCTGTGTTAAGTACTTTGAAGCACTGGGCTTCAGCCAGTTGAAGTGTGGAAACACTGGAACCAGTAAATCCACAATCTTGAAACTCACTTATGGGTGATCGAGAGTTGATAGGAACAACCAAAAGCGTCCCTTATGCTTTCAGGAAGAGAAAAAGGCATAGTTCTTACTTGTTAAATCCAGCTAGCTTTAAGAGATCACAGACTTGAGTTAGTGGCAAATCAGAAAGCAACAAACGGGGAAACTGCAGGTTAGGTAAGCCCTGGATGTAGAAGAGGTGCTTTTGGAAGAGTGGGTAGGATTCGGTGTTGGTTATAGGGACTGGGAGGCAAGCAGTAATCTTTCCTGTTTATTTTTTGCCAGCACCACCAGTTGTGACTGAAGATCATAAAAGGAAGTTTTGTTTTGTTGCTTTTAATACTGTGTACTTTGGAAAGCACTGCTTCTTTTGCCTCCAAGGTTTTGTTTTGCTGGACAAGTTTGTTGGTTGCTGTGATAGCACACTAGAGCAGAATAATGCTGACTTAGGGTGCAGTTTTGAGTCGGCTGTACTTTCCAACTGTCCCTGAACTTCTTGAAGACTCTCAGCTAAAGCAACCTTTTTTTTTTTTTTTTTAATTTCTGCAGAAAATACTTTTGACCTATTATTTAGGAACAAATTCAGTAGCAGGCCTAAACACCTGCATAAAACTTGAATATGTAACATTACTCTCTCAATATTTCATGCTTCTGGAAGTTTTAGTTTTGTTTTGTTTTGTTTTTTTTAATATAGCAATAATGCAGCTGTGTATGCCTAACAGCAAAGTTCGAGCATTTAGTGTTCCCGCACATAATTAACATGGAGTGCACTCAAAAAATTTTGTGAAAATTCAAGAAAGCAGTTTTAAATCCTAGCCAACAAGTCATTCTTTTGGGCTAAGACAGTAAATAGTGTCCTAGATTTTGTGCAAAGAGCAGTCAGCAGTATGATTAACCTAGACAATCATGACTTGATTTGTCAAAAGCATTTAGTGAGGATCTTGCACTTCACTTCACTGCCCCAACTACCGCATTTGTTATCTGAGACTGAGATAATTTCCATACCTAATATCACATTTCCAATACAGTTATTAATGTTGGTTTTATTCAGTGTTGTGCTCTAGCTCTACATAAACAGAACAACATTTGGGTCAGTCTCTTCCTGTTGTGTTAGGAACTGTCAAAAAGTTAAGTCACTTTGGTCACAGTTACGTCATTTTAAAAAGAAAATAGTTTAAATGTGCCCTATTTTTCTTTTTGTAAATAACGGCACTAACAGGCAGTTTAAATTAGTAGTAGTAGTAAAAAATTAAGAATATGTCTTTTGTTTTGCTGTTTTGATGAGGAATGGTGTTAAAATCTGTTTTGCTCTCGAAGTATTAATTCTCATTACTATCCCTTCCCCTAATCCTACAGCGATCAGAACAGAACACTGACAAAAGCATGTACTTCCTTAATTTCATCATAGACTGAAGAAGGGTCATTTCCTTAACCACTTAGTGCATCAGGATTAGATGACAGGAAAGCTGAATTTTATTCTGAGCTTTGTCGTGCAATCATTGTAGGAAGTTGGGCAAGTGAGTCTTCAAATCTCGTTTTCCCAAGCACTAAAATAAAAGATGTTATTGGTGTTCAGTTCTCTTATTTGAATAGATTTTAATTTCTTACTTGTTTTTTTTGTTTTGTTTTGTTTCATGTAGCTGATGAATTCTCTAATGTGAGAACCTTGACAATGTTTAACCATTACATCTGTGCCCGTATTTGAAATATAATCTCTGAAATTCCTTTCCTCAGCAATTTCAAACGGTTGTCAAGTGAAACTGAATACATGACAATTAATGGGACAACAATGAAAAATCTTGAAATTTTACAGAATCAGGTAAGGAAAAATGTAGAGTTTTTTAAATGCGGAGATTTTCAGAGCTGTTTGCTATACTGTTGCCAATTATTTTAAGTTGGTTTGAAATTCTCACCCAGATGTTTAAATTATTTTAAATGGGATCAGACTGAAGGAGGATTACATTTTCACAGGCAAAAATGAAAGGTAATCTCTACTGGCTTTTAGTATGATTTAGCAACTTTATTGCACTTTGACTAACAAAGAGCTTTCCTGAAGTTTCAGAGTTCTTGAACAAGTGCAATCAAGTGATATAGATGCAATAGTGTTTGTTTTTCTTCTGTGCTACTGGTTTATGCACAGACTTAATTTAACATGTTGAATTTATTTGCGTCATTTTCTAAAAACATGTTCTAGCTAAAGGAAAAATATACTTGAGTAACTCAAGACTGTTGGAGATGCTTTATGTAAGGTGTTATGAAAAAGATCAGTAAACTAACGTAGCTGCAATATCATAAAGGCTAAACAGAATGTTTGCATAGTGTAGTAAAGATCCTTTAGCTACTCATTGATCGTTCAGTTAAAAATAATAATGCTATTTTTATTATTTTAGACTGATATGAAAACAAAAGGAAGCCTACTCTGGGTCTTGGATCATACTAAAACTTCCTTTGGACGTCGGAGACTGAAGAAGTGGGTAACTCAGCCCCTCATGAAATCCAGGTTAGATATTTCTTTGTTTTAGACGAAATCCGTGTTTTAAAATGATGGTGTTGAGTATTCCCAATGTTTACTTTTCCCTAAGATCTGAGATTCACAGGAGAGTTTACACAGCCAATGATATGATAGAAGATGTGGATGTTGTGTGTTAAAGGCTTGAGAGAGTTAAGTCACTCTGGATGCAGAACATCTAAGTAGTTTAGCATAGTAGGTTTGGAGCAAGTTAGCAAGTGTTGTGCAGAAATTGGATTGGGTGCCATTCTAATTCAGTATCCTTTTTCAGGCCATGGATGAGGATTACCTGCTGGGTGTTTTATTCCTGAACTTGCCAATTGGTGTTGCGTGTACTTCTTGCCTCAAGCAAATATTTACATCTTTAATGCATTTTGTTAGTTCTGAAATAGTTGTGGATGTTTCTATTATACCTGTAAACAATGTGTTGCATATGAAGTGTTTCTTCTTATTAGTTCTGAAATGTGATGATTGTTTGCTCATTTGTGTATGTTAAGCTTTGCTTTATATTGTAATGCTTTGGAAATGCTTTAGTTTGTAATATTTTTCATGCTTGTTTTTACTTTGTCTTGAAATGGACTCTGCCTTTTCTCATTTCTCTTTGCAGGCTTTATTGGACTGTTGAAATTGTTATTTATTACATATTCAGGATCAATAGTATTGAGTCTTTTCATGTGATACTTGTTACCTACATTTTGAGTTTTTGGATCTCTGTTTGCGTATGAATTCCCTGAGAGTTATCAGTGTAGAATTTACTCAGTTGTTGTGTTGTTCACCTCAGCTGTACTGTACAGAAAATACATTTGGTTGGCTTAACGAAAACAGCTTTTCCCCCTGTTTTACTTTTGGTTTTGATTTTGTAATATAGTAAACAGGGCAGGTTTTAAGAAAATGGGTATACCAACGTTTTAGTATCTTGCTGCTGTTGATAGTCAACAGACATTTCTATGGAAGTTTTTTGTTGTTGTTGTTGACCAGTTTTTAATATGCTAAAGCACTATATATTTCTGAAGCATGGCTGCTAAATTTTCTTACTAGCCTTTTTGTGAGAATCTTTTGTCAGTAGTGTAAAGAAAGTATGTAAATATTTTTTCCCCTCCTATTTTGTAGAGTATTAGAGACCTGTTCCGGTGCAGGAGCCATACTGGTTAGACAGTATCACACTGCAATTTCTGGCAAGGATTTAATATATTGATTTCAGGATGCCTTTTTTTTTTCTTCTCATAATAGCTTGTATAGAATTTACCCACTTCAAAACGGCTTTCAATGTACCCTTCCTAAATTGTATTAGACTTTAGGGAAGTTGATTATCTGCCTGGTGTTCTCCTTAAAAGCATA
The DNA here is from genome assembly GCA_013399115.1 of Anseranas semipalmata. Lineage (NCBI taxonomy): Eukaryota > Metazoa > Chordata > Aves > Anseriformes > Anseranatidae > Anseranas > Anseranas semipalmata. The sequence goes on from VXAA01006969.1 coordinate 150,961, forward strand.
TGAATAGAATTCCTGGGCCACTTTACAGAAATAAATTGAAATAAATTACTTCAATTCTTTTCCAGCCCCATAGGTAACCTACAGCCTTTTGGGAATTGTTTGTAAAGTTGTCAGTGGGGGGAGCCAGAGCACAGGCTCTGGGCTCATACAGTGGCAGCACTGAAGATAGGGACCTGTAAAGCAGTGCCTCTAACCATTTTGCTCCCAAACAATCACTATGTGGTGCAGCAGGTGAAACAGCATTCAACAGTAGTGTAGACAGCGTCTTCGTCTGGACACAGGAGGTAGAAAAATGCTTTCTAGGGGACTTCAGGCCTTCTTTCTTAATCGATAAATATAAATTCTCCCATGTCTCAACTTTCAAAAGTTGTTTTCAACTTTTGAACCAACTTTCAAAGTTCGCATTTCTGGTTTCTTCTTTCTCCTCTGCTCTTTCCTACTTGTAGAAAATTGAGACTTTTCCTTTTTCAGTCCTTTTTTTTTTTTCCCTCAATATAGGAGGAAGTTCTATGGCTAAAGATAACAATACCCTTTGGTTGAAGTGAAAAAAGCTATTTTGTTTCTGTGTATTTTTCCCATCCTGACTAGAAGTTGTAATTTCACGTACTTAGTGCATCAGACATTCAGCAGTATTGTTTCCAGTAATGCACAAAAATGCACTTTGAGAACATTCTGTAATTGTAATTCACCTGTGCCTCCTGGAGTGTCATTTTCAGTGGAAGTAACATTTCTATACTGCATCTTTTCCAGTCAGTGGGTAGGTGCATTTCTCTTGGCATATCAAGAAGTGAGAGAGTGTAATTACAGCTTTATACATTATAGTTGAAAACCACTTGGGAAGATGACTAAATTTCCAGTGGAGAAACACTATATCAAGTTTAATACAGGTAGAATGTGTATAGACAGATTATTTGGGCAAACATGAAGGTATCCGTTACATCATCAGTGAAGTAATACATTTAGAGACTTCCAGGAGAAGGTTTTAAGCATTAGGCATGTGCAATTTTGGAAAAAAATAAAAAATAAAAAAGGCTTAACCAAGGAAGGTGTAATGTTCTCGCTACTTACCTGGTTATACTAGGATGACAGATAAGAATGTACAAGTCATTGAAGACTGAGGTTTTTTTGGAGGAATTAGGAAAGTTACTGTTTTTTGTAGGAGTTGTATTTGTGTAAATTACAGAAGCATTATCTTGCCTTGCCTTTGAAATGTAAGTCCCATTGAGTGTCTTTCTCACCTAACTTCTTTAAGGGGAGTGAAACGAAAAGGAAATAGAAAAAGTTGTGTTGGTTGCAGTATTTTTGATTGAATGAAGCATGATGTTTCCTGGTCAGGCTGCGGCGTTTTAGCAAGAGAAAGAGTAGAGATAAAGCCAAAGGGCTGAGGCACCAGTTTCAGGACACGGTGATGTATCACAGTGTGGTCTTTGTGTCTTTGTATGTGTGCAACATTTAAGAGTAATTTCTTTACTAATGCAAAATTAAAGTTAATCTGAGAACCTCTGAAGTTGATGTGAAGCAGTCATTGCTTTTTCAATAGCTACAGGAAAAGGAGGCAGATAAGCTGAACACAAGCTTGCGGGTCTGGTTTGCATTTCTTGTTTCTTCTTTTACTGCAAATACTGGATGTGTCGTCCCATGGCCGCAGCACAAGAGGAATCGCGAGGTCTTTGTTGCCCTGCGCACGGACAGCCCGAGCCCGATTTCTGCAAGGGGTCTGCCCCGGCCCGTTACATCCGTGGTTGTCCCCTCCCGTCCTCCTTCCCGCATCTCCCCAAGTCTCTCCTGCTCCCCAAGTCGAGCGTCACGGCTAACTCCAAGCTGTAGCCATGCTGCTTGCGCAGTCGGGAGCCCAGAGAGAACAGGTGACTGCTGAACTAATACTGCATCCTTTTCCTCGCTGGTGGAAATTTGTGTCTGCGCCTTGCCCAGCCGTTGAGCCTTCCACAATCTGTAGGAAATTTGCTCCCGTGAGATCAAACGAATGCCTTCCTTCCACCGTGTCGAGGTTGGTTGGAATTGAAGGAAGAGTTCAAAAGTGAAAAAGGCGGATGGGTAGCACAGTTACATGAAGTTTTATTATTTCCATATTAAATCGGGCTATAAAGCTGATAAAGCTTTGACAAGGTGCTTAAAGTAGAACTTGAGATAAATGGTGGATGTATCATACAGAGCAATTTATAGCCGTTGTAGGAGAATATGTGTGCAGAGAAGTCCATGGCCTGTATGTATAGAAAGCATTGCATAAGAGTCTTTTTTTCTAGTCTATTCCTAGAGAGGTAGAATATCTTAAATATCAGTGGGTGGACATCATGAAGTGGTATTTCTAGTACTGTAGCCAGGGAGAAGGTGGAGGCTTTGCTATCTAAGTGGAAGATAACCTGGGAAATGCTCGTGTTTCCCTTGTTGCAAAAGTGCTTAGTTGATGAGTTAGAAAAGTATATAGTGCAAAATTTGAAAAGCTTAGGTGGGAGGGGCAGGGGAAGCGATAAAATGTTTGTGGTTTGTGTGACATGAACGCGTTAGTTCTCACAATGCTCTGGCTCTCTCTGTGGGGCAATATCTATTTTACTTTGAGGAGAGTGTTCATCGTGTGAAGAAGCTTAGACAGACAGCATGAGCTACGAGTACCCAAATTGTACTTTAATATTCTGTTGACGGCCTTAGTTTTTCACCATGTTATGCATGAAGTGCAGGAGTTGACTAACTAGGTTAATGGTATGATTATGGAGAGCAGAGTGCCCTAAGCAAACAGTTCAGAAGTCGTGCAACTTTCAGCACAGAAAGCGTGCTCCGAGCTTTGGGGTCAACAGGCTTTGTCCTTGTCAGCCTGTGCCAAAACCCCCTGCCTACGCCACAACTTCAGATGCGTGTTTTGGGAATACGTGCGTCGCTTCTGGTGTACTGCAAGCCACAGAATACGCATAGTGCACTGGAGTAAACTTAGAGCAAAAAATTAAAAGCCTCTACAAAAAACGTAGCCACAGGAGGAGAGTGGTGACCAAAAGCTTCACCACGGCTTTGAGCCTTTGCTGTCACAGAGACCTCATGAGGCAGTGATGGGCAGCGCCAGCCCCAGCAGGTCCGGGTCTCTGCCCCTGCTTTCTGTGGCCTGGAGCAGTGGGTGCAGAGCGCGGTGTTTCCTCCACTCCCACCTGCTTGGCCGTGCCCCACATCCTGCCCGCCATCTTGCCTCCTGCCCGCCATCTTGCCTCCTGCCCGCCATCGCTGGTGCTGGGAGGAGGCTGGGGGGCACAGACACCTCTCCTGATGGCTCCAGGCCGTCAGTGCAAGTCCAGAAGTGTGGAATTAAGGAGTCGAAAAGTGTTCCTGACCAGCTGGATGCCTGGCAATGGAGTCTCTTTTTGCATGCCCCAGGAGGTGTCAGCAAATCAAGCACTTAAAGCCTCCCTCCTTAGGGTGGGTGCACCTTTCAGGCCCCACTCACCCCAACCCGTCGATGCATTTCACCAGCTTCACATGCATGTCTCCAAGATGCATTGTGTGCCAGAACTGATCATAGGACTTTAATGTCCTTTGACTCTCCGTGTAGTTTCTTGCCTGCATTTATATGTAATTGATTTATATTCATTCGATGTTTTTCTAGTTAAAACAGATGTTTAAACCTCAAGGAGAGAGGATAAATGTGTATATTTAGAGAGCTACCAAAAACATGTTAAGCTTTGCTCTTCAAGACTAGATAAACCGTATTTTTTAATAACCCCTCACAAACAGGATTTCTGTTTTTCCTGTGATTCTAGTAGCCTTTGTAATGCCCTGTTTTCTTTCAGTTCTGGACGATGATGGTGCTTTTGAGGTTGAATCAAAGCCTTAAAGGATAGTACTAATAATTTCTATTAGTCTAAATATGCTTTGCCTGCAAGAGCATAGAATGATTGTAGCTTTAGCAAATTCAGAACTGCAGATGGTTCCTCCTGTCCCTCTAAAGAGGGGGAAGGGTGGAAATTGCTGTTCCTAATGCACGATGCCTTTTATTTGGAGGAGTTGTGCAACAGAGCTGGGAAGAAGAGGGTCCCTCTGTAGGGATGTTGGCAGTGACGTGTCTTTCCTAATATAAAAACAGACCATTCTGATTCCTCTTGTTTTGAGCATATCGAGTCCTGTTGCATTTATACATCTGTACACAAAGTACAGTCCTAAGGGAAAGTCTTTCAAGTTTGACTTTGTCCTTGTTCCCGTATCTAAGACATCTAGGTTGTAAAACAAACTACCTAAAGGTCTTTAAAGAAACCCATCTTAATTCAAAGTTAGACTGGTTACCATTTGATACCATCAGCATCCAGACCTGGATTAGAATCTTCTTTTGTAGCAGAGATTTAGGAATGAAATCTGTCCATCCTACAGCACAATTTTGTGGGCTAAATTTTCCTCCTAAGCATAAAGACTTTACAGCATCAGTGCCAATATAAAATGCACAAATGCAGGTTACAACATATGCCTGAAATCTCAAAATTGTTGTAGTGAAGAAAAAGATTGCAGCATCATCACATGTATTCATTCATTTTTGCTGGCTGTGTTTTGGTACCATTGAATGGTGCCTCTAACAATTTGTAAGTGTAGTAATCAAGCATTCATTCATGTAGGCTAAAGTAGCAAACGGTTCCCTTTTTTGGCACAAATAGCTGAAATATATTGTGTGTGAACATAAACAAAAGTGTTTGATTACCATTTGCATATTTTTTTACATTCTTTTAGCAGATGTGAAGACAAAGTTTGTATTACTTGTGTATTGCCGTTAAGTATTTGAGATCCATTCAGGAATATTGTCTTCTCATGGCTGCATGTTTATGTAGGGGAATGTTGGACCTCTATGCAGGAGAAGGAGATGTTATGAGTTTGAGAGTAAATTACTGTTTCTCCTGCATATGGAAAAACAATTGAACAGGTACAGGATGTTAATTGTTTTTAGGTTTCACTTGAATTTCACTGCAGTGATTATTATTATACTTGATTGTACTTTTTATTTGTTGCTAATGCATAAAATTACAGTGGTCACAGCATTTTAACAATTCAAGATTTAGCCCATAAAGTCACCACAATTCCAAAGAGAACACTGAAGTAAAAAAACAGATACACTGTTTTTTGTTTTGTTTTGTTTTGTTTTTTAAAAAGACATACACAGTTTACTGATTACCTAGTGGTAATTCTGCCATGGCTTTGCGTTTCGATAGGTGTAATTGCTTGTTGTGTGAGAGAAAAAGCAGAAAACACTCCGTGCTATTTAATGTAATCTTTAACATGATAAACTCATATGAAGTCTTCATTTGCAGACTGTGTTCTGTAAGAAGGTGAAGAAAAAGGCAAAATGAGACAAAATATAAAGCAACAGAAGTCCGTTCTGCCTTCGTGTTATCCTGTGTTTGAAAGTAGCCCCTGCCAGGGTCCTGGAGGAGAGGAGGAGAACGGGGCACTGGGTAAGGTTACGTCCCCAGAGCACGCTCCTCAGGCACCAGTAATATCCATCTGTATCTCGGATTTTCCCAGTGTTCAAGCAATACATTTTCTTTGCTCAAAGTGCTGTAGTTAGGGAGGAGGCTGCTTGGCATTAATCTAGATGCAGTTCATGGAAAGCAGCGTTTGATGTTGCACACCCTTTGTGTATAGTTTTCGGGTGTTGAATTCTTGTGACCGGTAGTTTTACATATTGCTGTCGTCTTTAAACAAATTTAATAAACTAATTTCAATTTTATACATTCACTGTAGTTGATCTATAACCTTGCCATGATGAATGAACGCATATTAACAGCATTTATAAGTTAAGAGATTTCTGATAAATTCTTATTTGTAATTATTTACCCTGTATAAAAAGTAAAACCTTAGGTGAATAAATTTTTTTTCGGGTTCTTATGTAGTGGTTACATAATCGGTTTCAGTATGCTTTAAATGTAATGATCAATTATCACATCTAAAAATGTTAGGTTTGCTTCATTGTATCAGAGGTATCTAAGCAGATCTTTCGGGCTGCTGGTTTCGATTGTTAAGATGATTAGGTGTTACTTCAGTGCACTGCATTTGTATCTGCAGCCTTCTGTTATGGCAAGATAATTTTTAGTGCAGGATTCAAGTATTTTCCTATTTGCAAATTTTCTTTACTGTTCATGTATATGGCAGCAGAATAAAAGAAGGCAGTATCTCATGATTTAATTTCAAGTAGTTCTTTTAAAATAATAGAATAAAAAATTGTGTAGTTAGATTTTGTTATGTTTGAATACATTGCAAAGTGATTTTGGTTTAGTATTGTATTGATGTTATTCTTAGATGGAGAGCATGGCAGAAATCAGAGTATTGCTTTTAGTCAGCTGACTTTGTTGCATTGTTTTGCAGAAGATTGTTTGGAAAATTGGATAGAGTTCAGATCGCTGACATGGTTTACAGAGATGGTAAAGAATATGCTAATAGTGGACCTAAATAGAGAATGGAATAGCAACCAATTCATAAAATGTGAGATGCTTTCTTAGCATAAGTTGTTGAGTTTCTTTGTATAATGTGAGATTCAGATTTTCTAGTGGTAGAATTTTTTTTTCCAAAACACGCAAAGAGTAGAAATCCCAAACCGTACACCAAATGTGCTGAATAATTTTGAGTGCAGAATAAATTTCTTCTGAGGTAGTTTAATAACTGATCAGCATAATATATTGGTGCTCCACAAAGTGTTTATTAGTTTAAGTATAAATATTTTAAAGTTTAAAAGCATACTTTGAAATTGATGGTCTGGCTATTTGTATCATTTCTCTTCTTTGTCCTTCCTTCCCCATATATGTACAGTTTTACATAATTCTTCACAGTACTTTCTGGCTTTCAAAATAGGAATTCCAGTATGTTTCATTTACAGGTGGAAGAAATGGGTCATTTGATACTGGATGCCATTCTCCTGACCCTTTCTGATTTGTAGGATTAAAGCAGAAAAACTGTGTGGATGCTTAGTTTTAGATTACTGGAGCTACAGTACCATAGCCATATGTGAGGATGATTAAAGGGCAGATTAAGCTTTGAAGGGAGGAGTTTTTTGAATATCTGCATCTATTTTACATATTGTTGCATGTTTTCAACTGGCCAAATAGATACAATCATGCAGTTTGAATTAGGTGGCAGCGTTCCGGAATATAATTCTGCTGCTTACATGGGCGTTTTATAATAAAAATAGAGATGATTTTCTTCTCTAAGATGCACGTGTTCATAATTTAGCAGACCAGTTCTCCCTCACGCAGAGGAGTGTTCCAAGGTCTCAAGCACAGCGAGTTTTAATAATTCTCCGTGAAGATGTAATCGTGACTGATGATACTGACCTTTTAGAGTCTCAGTGCAACTTTTAGCTAGTTTCAAAGCTACGTACGTGGACTGCTTTATTACTTTGTCAATGATACCAACACATCCCAATTTCCTTCCCATTACCCAGCTGTTGTTTAGAGAGCCTCGCTAATTGATGCGCAGAGCTTAAATCTGCTGTAATCTCCGATGCGCCGTGTGGAGGCCAGCAGCTCGCTCTTTGGTGTTTTGGTTGCGTAACTTTCAGCAGCCCTGCCGGTCTGCGCTGGGTACGTGACCGTGGCTCCTGGGGACGAGGTCTAAGATCAGGCGTGGGTCCCGGCGGCCCCGTGGCGGGGTCCGTGCCCGATCCACGCCGTGTGGCCAGGCCGCGACGGGGGTGAAGGCGAGTCGCTCGTGACGGTGAGGGAACGGTTTTACTGCTTCAGTGCAGAGAGGGACGTCGCTGGAAAATCCTGGCGCTTAAATGCCGCTAGATTTATGCGTGTCTGAGCGCACATCCAGCCGTGATGTCTCCCCTTTCTCCTGTGGTGCAATAAGATTTCAAGGCCTCTTAGATTTAGGTGTCAGGGCCAGAGGCCTCTGGCTGCAGCCTGCGGAGCTGCCTAATTTTGCTGAATCCCTCACAGGTAGTACCAAATGAGTGCTTTCTTCTTTAGCCTGCAAGGATGGATGGACACAGGCAGCAGCAGCGGTGTGGTAAAATGTGGTGATTTATGAACCTTCTTGTCTCGGGAGGAGAATGTTGTGATAAGGCCTGGTTGTCATTCTGGGTGAAAATACAGGGTTTTTAAAATAATCACTGAAATGTCTTGAAGATTTGTCAAGCTTCTTGGAACGTCGTGTTTCAGATTCAGAGCTACTTGTTAGAAACTTTCCGTTTGCCTACTAATGCCTTCCAGCCTGCTGGTACCCACACAGTGTGCCCAGGACTCTGGGAAAACATACGATTTGGAACAAATGTTATTTGTCCTGAAACCTTGGCAAATTTAAGCACAGCTTTCACCTACTTAACTTTATTTTGGAGTGCACACAGTTGCCTCAGAGATAAAGCCTGGACATGGAAGAGCTACATTCAGAGGAATTGTGCTATTTGTCCTTGACACATCTCTTTCGCTGCTGTTGTACAGCAAGATACCTCTCGCTTTAGCGAAATTTCCTTTCAGCTGCATGCACTGATGGTGCTTTTGTTCACTAGTTCCCAAAGATAGATTCATAACCTGTATGTTTTGAACACATCCATGTACCTGTGATCTCAGTCATTTCCTAGAAAATGCAGTGAGGCAATTTGGTTTTAAAAAAAAAAAGGAGTTTATCTTAGCCTCGGCAGTCTATGGCCAGCTTGTGGATTTATTAGAAATAACCGTTAACTGTGCCATTAACAGCAGTGGAAATTGAGGTGAACCTTGACAGTAGATTGTCCATTTTAAAGCTCTTTGCTAACAGTGGCCATAAGAATATGATTGTAAGGAAGGCACAAATAACTGTAATTATTGTTCAAAAAAAAAAGCCAAAAATCCCAGTGTGGTTCTGATTCATGTAGTTATCAATTGTTGCTCTGGATCAAAAGCAGAGGGGCAAAATGGTATAAATAAATAAATAAATAGATGGAATAAAGTATGCTACATATAGTTAAAAAGCAAAGTCCTGCTTCCCCTCCTCAGATCCCACACAGGTACTTGTCTGCAAAGTTAGGAGAATATTCAGAATTGAGTGTTGCTCATTTTACGTACCATTAGATGAATATGTAGGTGTGGGCACGGTGTATATTAGGCTGTTTTGAGGACAGAGAGGGGCGAATGATATAACATATCCAGGACGTTGTTTGCATCCTGAATGAACGCCCAAGATTCTCTGCATTTCTAAATTCTTCTACTTACCTTCATGAGAATGTGACCTTAGTCAAAATTAAAAAAAAAAAAAATGGCAAAAGGTTGACTAGCCATATACCATCCCCTCAGAGAAACAGAATTTTTTATTCATTGATCTTATGATTATTCTCTTACAGTGAAATAAATGCCCGGCTCGATGCTGTGTCTGAAATTCTCCTGTCTGAATCCAGCGTGTTTGGCCAGATTCAGAATCTTCTTTGTAAGCTGCCAGATATAGAGAGAGGCATCTGCAGTGTTTTTCACAAGAAGGTATACCTATAATTATCCTAATTTATTGTTTTCTAAATGGTGTGTTTCTATCTTCAAATACTTCCATAGTTTTTGCATGTGTATTTGAAAACACTTTCTTCTTAGCAAGACTGAAGCTGACATAATAAAGGGATACAAGTTTGTAATGATGATTTTTGCCTTATGGTAGACTCTTATGTTATTTTCTATGTTACCAGTGGTATGTTGTTTGAAGAAGAAATGTCTTAGTAGGGTTAGAGAACAGATACACTGTATTGCTAATACTAACAGGAAAAACATCTGTGGTGCTGATGCGTTAGTCACTGGATTTAGCGAGATGAAATGATGCGGTAGGTCCTTGTGCCATCAATTTTTTCCCTGTAAAACAATGCGTTACATTCTGTGTGCTTATCTAAAATCACACTTGCAAGTGAAACCACTTGACTGTAGTTAGCTGTTTTCAGATGAATGCTAATTTGTTTATAAATTCTGTAATTTGGATCTCACTTGCACATTTTAATAAGAATTACTTGTAATGAGACACAGGCAATTCTTAGTTGAAGCAGATTAATGTGCTAATAGCACCTGTGCAGTACTTCATGTTCTTTTATTTCACCGTTATATTGAGAGGTTTTGACAGTTTGTTTTAGATAAAGGAATAGGTGGGTAGAAGGAGAGCAAAGTTGTAATTTCTTTGGATGGTATGGCACAAAGGCTTCATCTCTCTGAAAGTCTGAAACTCAGTTCTTTTTAAGGCCCTCAGGTGTTACAGTGTTAGACATGTTAGGCACGTGGAGAGACTTGCATATTTCAGTGAATGGATAGAGGTCCAGCCATAATGCAGCATAGAAAAAGAGGGAGTGTGCAACAACTTTATCATCCTCTGAAATGTGCAGTATCCACATGATACAATTGTTCATTCAAAATAACTCTCCAGGAGTTAGATAATTCACTTTTTAATGGTTTAACTCATTTCAGGTTGAGTGATATATAATAAGGTTTGTAGGAACACATCTGTATTTCACAACATCCTGACAATCCTCCACTGCTATCTTGTTCTTTCTTTTTCGTGTGTGTGTATGCTAGTCTGAATGTCTTTCTCCAGGTGTCGTCCCTTCCTGTGGTAGGGATGCTTATACTTCTCAGCTTTAAAGTCAGCATTTAGGTGGAACCATTCAGAGGTCCTCAATTTTCATGTGATTTGTGGAATGAGCTGAAAATGTAGTCTGTCTTATCAACAGCCACAGTAGGGTGTTTCGTGAATCAGATGTTGGAAAGAAGTTGCAGGAGCGGAGAAGTTCTCCAGCAGAATCCTTAGGAAAGGTAAATGGCAGGGAAATGTTTTTTCTTGCTCCAAGCATGCTATTTGCCTTTCACTTAGCTTCCCTTGGTAAAAATCTAGTTTGCTATCTACTGTAGAACGTGATGGAGAGTGCCCTAAGCACTGAGTAATCCCTGAAGATCTGTAGGACTTTGAGATGACAGTGTCCCTGAAAGACAGGGTCTGTTTTGAATAAAGAATCAAAAGCAGACTCAAGGAAACAGATTCTGAAGTCCAGACAGACAGTGAATACGAGCCTGAAAGAAGGTCCCTGAAAAGTACATATATATTCAGGAACACTGAGTAACTGGTTTTCATGAATTTTTGTTCAGAATATCCAGTGAATGCTGCAATTTCAGTTCCCACTAGGAGCGTTTCCAATTCTGTTAACTCCAGATGTCCATCTCCCACATGCTCAACATGAGGTTCCCCCTCTGCATTTTCATTCCTATTAAGGGACGCAAAACCCTCAGTGGAGCACACTGATGTCTTAACTAAAGGAATTCTAGCTCTTGTCACTGATATGCCATAACGTAGGCTTGATAGCTTAGTGCTAGCTGCCAGAAAAAATAGGCGAATGTGACAAGTATTTCATCTTTCAGGCTCTTTGGACCTTGGTGATGTTAGTGTTTGAGAAGGTATCTTTCACAAAGGGAGGCCTCTGAAGTGTACAGGGGTGGCTGACTTGTCTCAGTTGTTCTGAACACCTTTCATTCAGATCAGCCACTGCAGAACTTCTATTGTGTGATGTACTTTGCACCAGTAACCTCTGGAGGAGACAGGAAAACCAGTAAGGCAAAACAGTGCTGTTTTATGGAACCAACTTTGCAAGCCAAAACATCCTTATTGGAACTATTCTGATAAATAAGTATTATGTCATCATTGTATATTTTCCTGGTCTGACTGTTAATTTTTTGAAAAAGTCCATTGATGATTCTTATCTGGCAGCATCGTTCAGATTTGCAATTACTAATCTGACCTTCCACAAGCTCCCATTATCCCAAACCACCAAAAACATTGCTGGTCTAACCACGGGTACTAACAGTCCAGAACTAGAACAACACACTTTTATGGAAGGGGAGGAGAAGGGGAAATGAGGTGTTGCCTTGGAAGTGGTATTACCAGCTCCTAGTTTGCCCCAGCCTGGAAGGGAATTATGGGAATGATAATTATGGGAATGAGAGGAGAGCAATGTTACTGTTGCTATGGAGAGTGGAATTAATACAAGAACTAGTTGTTCTTCTCAGTTCCTGCAGCTCCAGCACCTGACATCTTTCCCACACAGAAATACTATTAACCACAAAATGGCCTTACCCGTCTCAATGGCAAGAAAAGGACGGCTGGAGATGAACGATTTGAAGACCTCTTGGTAGCATTGGTTGACTTCAAAAGGCAAATGAGAAACAGGGAATTGTCAAGAGTTTTGTCTAAGTTGTGCCCAGAGCTCATGCAGAATTAGATCTTGCTTGAATAGGTTTAAAAACCAGTACAGAACAAACATACCGTCAGTACTTTTAGAAATGTGTCCTACAGGGCCATTCCAACCTTGCTTGCTGGTTTCCTGCAGTGGTCTGTGTTTCAGAAGATAAATATTTGTACAGACTTGATCTGTAAGTGTTTATCTTATTTGTACCCTTGGTTCTATAAACATTACTCTTTGACTGAAGCTCACTTGCCAAAGTGGACAGCAGTCATGATAACAAATGGACACATTAAAGTGAAGCAGTTTCATTGAAGTTTTGCACAAGAGGTGAAGTCAATCAAACCTTGCCAGGGTGTGTAATAAAATTTAATTTCAGTATCTTCTGCTCCTAACCTCAGCCATAGGGTCTCCCTGTTTTCGAGTTCCTCATAAGTTGTTGCAGTTAGGAAAAAAAAAAACAACAAAACTGTTTGGTCCTGAATCAGTGTCTAAAACTTTGCTGCTCATTTATCAGGCTGCTAACCTGTGCAAAATAAAGCAGGCAGTTGTTACAAAAGGGCTGTTTGCTGCTTGGCTGCCTCTAGCCTCCTTGTGAGATTTGCCTTTCAGCTTTCCGGTGAATACTTCGCTTCTTCACTGTCATGCTCAAGCTCCTCAGAGGACAAGGGTGCTGCTAGGCTAGGTGCTGAGCGTTTAAAATCTTTCACATAAGCTTGTCTACCAGAATGATGCTGAAAATGTGCTCGTCCCTGGAAGCCACGTTTGGTGTTTCACTAGACTGTGTGATTTTCAGAAGATCCTAGTATCTTGATGATTCAGAGAAAAGTATTGTATTTCTTGTTTTTTTTTTCTGTCATTAAATCAACACCTGTTATATTTGTCCATGAAATTTGTTATTGTTTATGTAAAGTCTTGAGAACAAATTCTCCCCATAGCATGTTAGTGACTTCAGCTAACACATATCTTAATCTTTTTATACATTTTCTTCTACCATAGCAGCATGCACATCATAGCTTAAAACGAGATGCACTCTTCTAAAGAAGTTGCATCACTGATAATTTTAGATTTGCAGTACTAAATGATGACTTGAGCAAATTGTTCCATGTTAAGCTCATTAATATAAACAATCTCCTAACAAGGGGTCACAGTAACCTTAAACTAAAATGCCTTATTTTTCCTAAGCCAAAAATGGTATGCTCACTATACTAAAAACTTAAAGGTAGTTATTACAACTTGAAATGAGTGATAAATGAATGCTGCATTTCGGTTCCTGTTTTTTTGTTGTTGTTGTTTTGTTTTGTTTTGTTTTTTATTGCTTTTAACTTGGAGTGGTCAATGACTGTCAGCTGTAGGTCTCTGTGGCTCCCTTTTAGATCTGTTGGAAACAATTTCACTAATGCAAACAAGGCTAAATTGCTTTCAGTGTTGTTGAAAGGTTGTTAGAGCTAGCATACGGCTGCGCATGTTCCATGCATTCTCCTTGGTGACAGCCACACCATTTTCAGCACAGTTTGAGAAACTGCTGGTTGAAACTATTTTTTTGACATCACTGTCAGCTCTGAGGTTATTTTTCTAGTGCCAGAGAAGCTGTAGCTTTCATGGAGGGCATTTCAAAATTAGACTTCAGAAATAGCATTGAATAGGCCTGTGAGCATCTTTAGTGAATGCAAGAATGTTAATCCTGTTCTATGTAAACCATTGTACTATGTTTTAAAAGCTTCTAATTTATAACACTGTTACATGTTTCTTTTGTAAGGTTCCTTAGGATTTAAATGGAACTACTCCCACTTTAATGGAGCTCAGCTTTTCAGAGTTATTTTTATGCATCTGTTCCAAGTTATCTATTTGCTTTGTTCTGCATTGCAGCCATTACATTTTAGATGCAAACTCCTGCAGTGTTACTGAAACCAAGCTGGGGAAACAATAATACTCTGAATAAACAGAAAAGGGTTATGTTCACCGTCTTTCTTGGGAATGTTGTGTTCGACGAAGTTTTTTTGCAGTAAAGCATGCTAAATTTCCCGTGCTTCAAAGATACTGTAGACTGTAGCTCATAGTAGAATCAAACAGGTTTTAGCCTGTTAGACAACAACTATAGTGTGTAGGTTAGCAGGTTGCTGCAAGAAACGTCAGCAAGTTCATTAAGCACCCCTTGAGAAATCTCGTGATAACTGGTTTCAGGTTTGTTTAAGGTGCCTTTTGTAGGTGACCCAGTTTTTTTGTGTTGTGGTGGTTGGGATTTTTGTTTGCTTGGTTGGTTGGTTGTTTTTTGATCGTTTGTTTGTTGTTTGTTTGTTGTTTTCCTCTCTCCCTGCTTCTTCTGTAAATGAGAGTGCCTTGAAATCTAGCTTTCTCTTCATATTGAAGCCTCACCTTCACCAGCCTCATGACTCTTGCTGGAACACATCAGACAGGTGTTCTTGTGTATTCTTAAAATCTTTCCCTTTTTCTACCCTCTTATAGATATTGTGCTTGTTAAGTTGCTAAGTCCCAGTTTGATTCCTTTTTTTTTTTTTAATTAAAGAACAATTTTGAAAAAACAAACAAATCCATGTGTTCAGATTATCTATTTCCTACTGCCCACATTTGCCCATTCTTTTTTCCTAGACATTGTTCTCCTGTGAATCACTTAATGCTGTCTGTCAGGAATCTACTATACTGTTTTGCTTGATGGGGCTTCAGCCTTTGCATCCTTGAGGAGTACACTTCGTAGTCAAGGGGAGTCTTGCAGAATTTTATCCTTTATATGCATCAAGGTTGATGATGATGATGCAGTCAGTCATACTATATTTTACTTGGACTTTGAGCCCAAGCCTGGATTTATCATTTCTTTAGTCTTTCAGACCTTTCCTTTGTGCTTTCACGTCAAATGCCATTGACAGATTTACTGTTTTATTATTTTGTTTTATTTTGTGTCGTAGCTTTTATAAGATAGATTCAGCAAGTTCCAGATCATCAGAAAGATGTTGATAAATTGCAGCAAGTGCAGGGGAAAACCGAAGCTGTCATGAAGCTGAATAATGGATTGTTTATGAAGGATGATTAAAAGATTATAGTCTGGTTAAATTGACGATTAAAGGAGAACAGAAGGTTTAGGATATTTGAAGGGTGTTAACAGCAAAGAGAGAGTGGAGTGGTGTAATAACTGGTTGTGGAGTGTAATACCAAAGAGTAAAACTAGAGATATTTGGATTAATTTAATGGAAGGGAAATTTGGGCTATCAGATACAATTTTCATATGATGAGATTTAGTGCTTTGTGGATTAGTTACTGAAAGGAGTGGTGAGTACATAGTTTCTTGGAATATTAAGGGCCCAAGAGCAGACAAAAAGAAAACTCTTGCAGAGCAATTGAGCAATTGCAGGGAAAACACTTAGTAGGTCTCTTCTAACCCAGACTTTCACGGATATGAAACAAAGATGAACTTAAGTTTTCCAAAAACATTCAGACTGTAACCTTTCTGGCCTTACGAAATGTCATGGTTAAATTGCATACTCCTACAGTCAAGTATCTGCCAACCTTGCCTGTTTGATATGATGAGTTCAGCTCTTTAGCTGAACAGCTCTTTAACTTCAGTTTAGTTGGAGAGCATCTAACAGATGCTGGCTTTATGATAACTTCAGTTGCATTTACTTCCTTACGTGATGGAATACATTTTAATGGCCAGGAATGATTTTTCGTTGATTTTTATTTAATAGGCTCTGCGATAGACCAAACATCCGTGAACACTGCAATTAACCCTACCAATTATTTTCTTTCTAACCTTATTTTTGTCAGACACTTACAACTTCAGTGTCCATAGTAGATTGCCACGGCTGCAGGTTTTTGTGGCTCTTTATTCTGTTTTCACACCTCATGAGGGTCGCTCTTCCATCACCAGTTACAGTTATGATACGTACTTCATGAGAAGAGAGTTAAGGTTGTTTTATAATTGTGTTTTATGATTTTTCAGAAGGTTTCGTTTTGACATTCTTCATTTTCTAAAGGGCTAGTAAACATTACAGAGCAAGCTTATTTTGAGGGTTTGCATCCGTGGGGAAGGGTAGAGACTGTTCCTTTCCAGCCCAGCATTTTTCTTAATGCTTGCTTCCATGTGTGGGTTACAGAAGTTATTCTGGACAAATAGCTACAGTGTAATAGATGAGAGGATTACCTTAGTTCTTGCATAAGGACATGGGAAGGAACGAGAAACAAAAATTTACCCCAGGGAGGAATTTAAAGAGAAGAAATGACAAAATAAAAAAGTAGATGTTTTATGAAATAGTTCATTGAAGCCTACTTGTTCTGTGATCAGTGGTGTACTAATCACCACCAAAATACTGACCAGAAATGAAACTCTAGACTGTTGCCGGGGGAGAAGAGAGAAAAATGTCTGGAGAGAAGGAGGCAACATTTGTGGTATACAAAGAATATTATAATAAAAGCACTTTTGCATTCAGTGTATCCTGTGCTCTCCCTTACATCGTCAGGGCAGGTGAGGAAACTGAACTGTTTATTTTCAGTGCTGTCAACTGACCAGTGGGAAAAGTTCAGAAGAATGAATCAGAAATGTTTCTACACCTCATCAAAATGTAAGAAAATATAAGCATAACTGCTTATGGACAACTTCTTTTCAAACCTTTTGAAATGGAAATGTCCTGGAGTCCCAGTGAAGTAACCAGGATGTGAAGGTGTTAAGTGTCTCAGAGGACTGCATTTCCATTTGGTATGCAAATACGGTGTAGCACAAATGCAAACTTACTTTGGTAAAAAAAACATTCCAAAGAGAATCAGTATTACCTAATCTATAGGTGGGACATGAGGAATTTAGCTGAGTGCTGTGTTGAATGGGAGAACTGAGAAGGGGGAATGTGACAGGAGGTGAACTGCTCTGTTAGAATTGCTAACTGCAAGCAAAATCCTGTCCCCGACAGCTAATTCCTGAAAATGAGCCAAAAGTAATAAACTCTGCTGACACTGAGGAGCATTAAGAATATAACAGCAAAATATTTGACCTGTGTCAGAAGTAATATTAATAGTTTAAAAAAAAAAAGGAGAGAGAGAGAAGAGTTCAAGTTGTTTCTCTTTGACAAGTCACTGATTTCGGTGAGAAGTTGCTTTAAAGAATGTGATATGTGTTTTTCCTGCTCTGTGGGTATCATGAAGCAAGCTCTGAAAGCACTGTGTGTGACTGGCTGCAGTCTGAGAGATTTCCTTTTGATGATACCCTGGCCAACTGCCTGAAGGAGATAGAACAATCTCTTTCATACCTCTGTAGCGAGGAGAGCATGACAGAAGACTGGGTTAGCGTTTTGTCCTTCTTCTCAATTCCTTGCCCAGAAATATGCAAGTGGGGCCTGATCCCATGGAGTTACTAGGACCTCTGTGGTAGGTCCGTGTCGTCACATAGACCTGGGAGTAACCAGCCAGACACTGGCAATAGCTACAAGCACTTCAAACAGTGACTTCTGGTGTTACCACTTCCCCTTCCCCTTCACCTTCCCTTCTCCTTTTCTTTTTTTCTGCATTGTTGTGCCAAAACTCTCCCTTTCTGTGCCTAACCTTGCCTTTCCAAACCCTCTCTTGACAAAACTATAGCCTAGGGATTCAGATAACAGCATGTAGAGGCACAGGCCTGTATGGACATGATGTGGTACCCATAAAATTACTCAGCATGCTTATTTACTGTCCGCACATTATCAGCCCATTTTTCTGCTCTTTGTGTACTGCATGCATGTTATACATCTCCATCCAGCAATAACTATAATGGAGATCAGCTCTTGACTGATTCCTAAAGACAATGGTTAAAACAATTAGCATATTTTATTAACCCTGTGAGTGTGGTAAGATTGTGCAGATGCATTACACTGCATATGTTTTGACTGTATTTTGTGTGATTTTTAAAAAGCCAGAAAACTGCAGGATTTAATGAAAATATAATACATTGTAATGATTTAGACATTGCTTCTCTTCTCAGTGTTCAACCCAAGAGTTCTTCTTGATAGTCAGCACCCTGTCTCGTCTGGACTTGGAAATTCAAGCTCTTGTTCCAGTCATACACTCTCATGTGAAAACTCCTCTATTACAAAATGCGCTGCTGGAAATCCCAGAACTTCTCTCCCCAGTAAAACATTATTTAAAGATTCTTAATGAAGAAGCAGCCAAGTAAGTAGAGAAAACAGGTGAATCTTCCATGCCTCATAGGATTTCTGACTGAATGTATTCAGTTATGTGAAGTATGCTTCTTGTTTTAATACACCTCAGTTTTATATTTTAGTTTTTATATTTATGCATGTACAGGTTGCTTATAGTTAAAGCAGAGGTTCTAAACTAGGCGACCAAGTATTTTGCC
The DNA here is from genome assembly GCA_013399115.1 of Anseranas semipalmata. Lineage (NCBI taxonomy): Eukaryota > Metazoa > Chordata > Aves > Anseriformes > Anseranatidae > Anseranas > Anseranas semipalmata. Next base: position 169,443 of record VXAA01006969.1, read on the forward strand.
CCATGGGTGTCTGCCTCAGGCTGAATAATTTTTGGAAAACTTTTCAGCTGTTTTCGGGAATTAATTTAGAGCTCTGGTTAATTTGTTTAACAACTTTTTTTTTTTTTAAATAGTGAAGATATTCCTTTGGAAGAGAGACTTGACATTTAACAGAGAGGCTGCTCTGCTGCCAGGATTATGCCTTTTACTATTTTTTTTGAAAATTCACCAAAGCTTTGAGCCCCACTCTATTTTTTAAATCTCTTTACATACACAGTAATAGTAAAGAATATGGAGTTTAATAACTCTGAAGACTCTACGTAGCCTGTGGGATTTGTATCCCCTCATAGCATTTCTGGGGCTACTGCCCTGTTCATGCACTCTCTCTGGAGAATGAGTAAGTGAGCTCCTACCTCAGGTAGGTGTGTTCAGGCTTTTCCCTGTAATTGCCTTACTGCAGTCTTGGAAAGGAGAGCTGGAAGGAGGCTGTCTGCCCTTTTGTCTTAATTTTGTCCTTGGTCCAAGAAAAAGAAATGGTAGACAAAGAAATTGGAATGAATATACGGTATAAGGGAGAGTGTCTGTAAATAATTTGTTGTGTACTGCTTCTTCCTAGGTCCTGGTTTTAACCACAGGAGGAGGAAGGCAGGAGGCTTAAGATGCAGAATAGCAGAGCAAGAACATGGGTTCAGTAAGGAAGGGATGTGTAAAAACCTGTTAGGGACAAGGTTTAGGTAGAGTATCTTGGGGCCAGTAAAACTCAGTGCTTTTCAGAACAAAACAGTATAAAATCACCTAAAAATGGTTCTCTCGTGGTGCTAGGCACAAAGGCAGTCTGGCTTGCACAGCTAACCTTTCTGAGCACTAGAATTTGCAGGTTCCTTGTCTCCTTCCAGTGTAGTTTTTGTTTACACAACACGTTTGTTCAAAGGACATTCTGAACCTGTAATGAACACTGTCCGGCTTTATGTGCAGATCATCCTAAACTTCCCTGCTATAAGCAAATTTCATTCAACTTTGAACATTTTCTTGTGTGCAATACTGTGAGTTTTAATTGATATACCTAGCGATTCTTTGATGAAATATGCAGTATATAGTTTAATGTTTAGTAATACTGAAGCAGCATAGTCTTGATCTTTTTTTTCCCCACAGACTAAAAATAAACATCCATTTTATTTATAAAATCTTTTTTATCTTTCTCCAGCTGAGATTTAAAAAATTCAGAAGTAAAGCCTGGGACTTACATTATTTGCTTCTGAACTAGAGACAGATTCAAAATGTATAAATTTAGAAGTTGAGAAAGGTTGAAATATTTGCTATGTCCATTGGACAGGTGGGATTATAAGATTTCTGCTGATGCATGGTATCCAGTTATAGTTGTGACAGATTATGACAAAACAGACTTTATCTTAATTATACCAGATTTACTGTAGGTAGGTTTAAAATATGTTTGTTTGTTTTTTTCCTGTCATTGAGTTGATGATGGCTAGAATAGTATACAAAAATAAGATACAATAGTGTAAGTAGAAGATATTACTGGTCTGCAGAATGCATATATTTTATTTGCATTTATTCAAGATAAAAGACTAAAATAACTTACCTTTTGGCCTAAATGTATCTCAAACTAGTGCGGCAATATTATTTGTGCTCAAAAACCTTTGTTTCATAATTATTACTATGATTATTGATATACATATATGCGCACACAGACTTACACACACACACACACACATACACACGCTCCATGTGTTAATTCTGTTATGTGGTATGGATACAGTCCTTTAATGCTTTTCAAAATTATGCCTCTGTTCCAAGGGCTTTTTTTGTGGGGAGTTTGTGATACACACACATATATATTTTTTTTAAACTCTCAACTTTAAGTTTTTGGTAGGCATTACATAGCAGTGACAGTCTTCTTATCAGCTGCTGGCTACTAGCGATCTTTTTTCCTCACATTCCCATGGAAACAGGTCTAATTAGCACAAAATTGTTTCTAAAAATTAATATTGTATTTTAAAATGGCGTCTGTACTGTCACTTTTATAATAACTATGTTCATGTAATGCAAGATCAAAACACAGCTTTTATGTTACCTGTCTGGTCACTGGGTCCGATTGCAGATTCGTTCTCAGGGAAAAGAGTATCAGAGTAGGCAGAACATTAGACTTTTTTATTACTTCCATATTTTATTACTTTATTTGCTAATTACTCTCCAGATATTAGATTTCAGGGAAATTATGTAATTAACTGTTACAGTTTTGTATTTGCACTAAAATACAAATATATATTCCAATTAACTTAGCACTGCTTTTTGTTTTTTGCCTGATACTTATTAAGATTTTTTTTTTATGACAACCTTATTTTTAATAGCTTGTTCAGGTTCCCAATTTTAAACGTTTGAATGGCATTTTCTGTTCCAGGTTTCAATCCTGAGCTAAGATAGTGCAGCCAAAACAATTCTGTCATTTTCTGACAATGACACTATAAAGGATACATGTTTTGCATGTATTAAAAATACTCTGGTTAATCTTTTCATGAGAAAAGAAGGAAGCTCCTCTGAGAAGCTCCTGATGACATTCTGCTTTGATGAAGGCCTTGTGGGAGGAATTTTGCTTTGCAGTCTTCATTGGAAATCTGCCCATATTTGGCCAAATTCTAAATCCATGAAATATGTCCATTCACATGTTGTACATAAATTATCCAGAGCTTCATGCTCAATATTGCTAAAGGTTTTGTCTGTACTCAGGTTGCTGCAGAGTGGGGCAGCAGTCGCCCTCCAGAATTACAGACTGAGACAGAAAGGAACAATTTCGTTGTGCCTTCTTTTCTTGCCCTGCTGGACCAAGGAAGAACAAGCAGAAAGCTGCAGACTTCACATTCAGAGGAGACAAAAAAATAAATAAATAGACTCAGTAGAGTTTGGTGTAGAAGAATGAGCGTAACGCGCTAGAGTAGAAAGGAATTTTGAATACATTTTCTTGGGGGGTCTTGGTGTAGCCTTTGATGGTTTGAGTGCAAAGTGCCTTTCTGTTTACGTAGTGTGTATGACAGCTTTTGGAAAATGTGCTGTTCTGTGACCAAGTAACAGAAAAGCTGTATTTAGAAGGCAATAAAGCTAGTGTTAAAACAAATGAGAATAATGAATACAAATACACATGCAGCTAGTAAATAGGGAATATATCTTTGGGTTTACGGTTGCTTTATCTTATATTTTTATGGATAGGACTGGGGATAAAACCCAACTGTTCAAGGACCTTACAGACTTCCCTCTCATTGGAAAGAAAAAGGAAGAGATCCTGGACGTGCTGTCTAAAATCCAATTACATCTTCCAGAAATTCGTAAACAAATTAAGAATCCTTCTGCAGAGTATGTTACAGTTTCTGGTCAAGAGGTAATACGGTATCTATTATGTATGACTATATTCTTGTGGTTGTCTAGAAAATAGTTTAAAACTGGGGCTTAAGTAGAACTCTCTTCATGTAGTATGATGTTTGATGAGGTCATTTGAATATATTCTTTTGTACAGCTTTGAAGAACAGTTTTCTGACAGTGTCACTTTTTTTTATTTGTTAACTCAATTTACTTCAGTGATTTAAAGAATAAAAACACATCAGCGCGGTTGGATTTGCTTCAGTAATGCTTTGCTTTTCTGTATATGTAAAAATACTTGCATACTTCTGAGGTTAATTATGTGGCTATTAAGTGATGAAATATTCTCAGAGAACCAGGAAACATAGCATTAGGTTAATTTGGAGGATGGTAGAATGATTTTGTAAGTACTGATTAAGACTCTAATTTGAAAGATGGGAGTGAAGAGGAACAGTATTAAAGAATGATAAATGTTACTTTACTGATTTTAATTCTTAGAAACAGTGGTTGTGGTCTGAGCTTTTGTGTGCTAGATGCTGTGCAAGTATGGACAGGCTGTGCTTCAGTGAGCTGAGAAGTTCAGCACAAAAAAAAAAAAAAGAGAGGACAGGTTCCCACAGACTGGGGGGACTGAAAGGAGCAGTGAGGTAGCACTGTTCAGCATTATCATCTGGGAACTGGCAGGAGCAAGTCCAGGGAAAAATGCCTGGAAATTAGGAAAATAAAGGAATACTGAGAAACAGTGAGGAAAGAGAATGAGAGTTGAGGGTAAAAGAGCTTAATCAGTGAGGATGGGAAGAGGAGCATTTGATAAAAACCTCAGGTGAATATTCCTTCTGATGGTGACATTGAGAAGAAGAAGCACGCGGCTAGCGAGTTGGGTAGGCTGTCGGCATGGATGCTGAAGTCCAAGAGAAAATGTGGAAGAGTATTGTGTGAGGAAGGGAAGAGCCAGGGGCTTGAAATGTTTCTCTCATGTATATATCCGCCTTGAGAGGTGGATGAGGACAGCTGTGTGGAGGAAGGGAGAAGAGAAGAATTGGTCAAAGATAGGGGAGAGTCTGAGGGAGTAGTCAGATATGAACTGGACTGGAGAATTTCAGAAACCACAAGTCAGCATGTACGTTTTAAGAGAGGAGGCCTTTGTAGGAGAGGACAGCTCATAAACAGTTGTAGACCAAGAGATCTACCTTGGTATATGCTTGAAAGGAGTGGAAGAGGTTGCGGGTAGCTGTTACCTCATTACACCTGTTATGGGTGTTTCAGTGACATCAAAAGAGGCAGTAGAGAAAGGGGTGCAGAAGGTGGTCAGCAAGTAAGGAAAGACTGAAGGAATGGAAAGGGAATTGAATGGGAGGAGCAGAGCATAGGTGTAACAAGAGTCTCTTTGAGGTGAGGTCTTTCTTCCTCAGATCTGTCTGGTTTATTCTTCTTACATTCTGGTAGCCCGCTGGTAGACGTAGTAGTATTCAATCGCTTTTTAGCAGCTATCCTGGGCAGAAGTAGGTTTAGGGTTTGTTAGTTCTGGAAGAGAGTGAAGCTGCAAGGAAACTTCAGTGCCTCTCCCTGCTCTGAACATCTGTTAAGGGAACAGGCCTTCGTGGAGAAAAAGGAAATCAAACTATTTGCTGTTTAATGTGTGCCCCCAAACCTGTGATTGCGAATATATGATCGGGTTTTCAGAGTCAGCCCACAGCTTGTTGACTTACACTTGTTGTTAAGTTCCTGTTCGAGTTCTGATGAAGCTCCAGATGACGCATACCTTTTCCAAAATATGAGGTCACACCCATATGTATTTTATCTTTTGTTTCCAGACCTCTATTGTAATTTGTTATAGACACTAAACAGGACAGAAAGCTGTCCAGATAGCAATAGCATTGCTATTTGTTTCAGGCAGGATTTAGAGAGAAATTGCGACATTTGGCACATGTTTGCTTCCTGCATGGCATAAGCAATGCTTTTCGTTCCAGTTTATTTAATACTGCAATTACTTATCTACTAGAGCTAAGAATTAGACAGTGAAAAAGCTAATGCTTTTTTTTTTTGTTTTGAAGGAGGTCACAATCTCTTTGCTTGTTTCTCACTAGCCACACAAACCAGGCAACTGAACTGGTAATGTTTGTTTAGACTGGTTTGAGTTCAGTTAGGCATCCAGCATAGACACAAATGTGGTATTATTTTCTGGCTTCCTTTTGGAAACACAGCCTATTTAATTGTTTTGAGACAAACTTTAGAAAAAATGTAATACCAGCACATCAGCAGTAGTACTAGCACTAGCAGTAGTTGTCTCGCTTTCAAATCTTTGCAGGTCTCTTCTTCTACCTATTTTCAGTCCTATTATCTCAAGCGTATTACGCAATTTAAGGGTTTCAACAGTACCAAATATTTTAAGGGGGTTTTAGGTGGATTAAAAACTAGTGTATTATGTCCTTTGTGGAATCTTGTGCTCATTTTAGGATTATTCTTGTTTGTACTTGAAGGTGATGGCTGGCTGTTTTTGTGAGGTAGAGAAGGTTTTATCTAAATCATACTAACTGTAATGGAAAAGCTTTGTGAGATGAGAGTCTGATGGTTTGCTGTAAAGGTGATCAGATTCTGGGTTAATTTAATCTCTGCTAGAAATTAATTTTACAGGTGAATTCTTTTATTTGAGAAAGCCTCAATTCTTTGACACCTAGGACTTCAGGCCAGTGTTATAAAGATAACCAATGTGAATCATATAAAATACTGCAACAAACACGTCATGTAATTTTCATTGCTCTGAGCCTCTTACCATCACTGCTGCTTTCCCCTATTGCTTCCTTTTATGACCTCGAGCATATCTAAATTTGAAATAATGTACTGTAGATACAGTGCTAGCATTTGCAATTTTGAGTTCTTGTTTGTGAAATGTTACAGGTAAGTATGGCTCAGTGTGAGTCATTGATCCTTGTTCAGGAAGGCACATCTCTCTGACGAGGGGTAGCCTCAGTACAGGTGGTATATAATGTAGGGCCTGTGTAAATAAATTGTGTGCTGATTCAGTGCACAGCTAGGTCGGGATCAGGTAAGCAAGACACACTTAATAGCTTCAGTCTGTTTTTGGTGTGATAGGAGGGAAGCAAGGAGAGCATGTTAGTGGCTGGAGGAGTGGAACAGCAGAGAATGGGCAGCAACGTGGCAGGGCACAGGAACAGCTCAGGCAGGCTGTTGCTGGTTGAAAATGTTCATGTCATAACCCTCACTTCTGGGGAAAAAAAACCTTAGCCCCTGGTCTGCTCAGGTTTTCCTCTGATGCAGTCAAATTTCTGGTTGTATGAAGATTATGGTTCTGTAGTCTTTGTAACCACCTGTGATATGTAATATTACATTTCTGTTTATTTTAGTTTTTGATAGAAGTCAAGAATTCCCATATATCATCTGTGCCATCTAACTGGGTTATGGTTAGTAGGTATGTAAAATGTCTTTAAAGTTTTTTTTTTTACTCTAAAACAGAAGAAAAAATAAAATATGGTATTTTGGTGTTACAGTTAATTCCACACACATTCTTATTGCTCCATGTGTTTTTCATTTTTAAACTGAAAACCAAGTAAACCAAATTGTCGTGTTAATTTTTTACTATAATGAGTTTGGTTTAAAAGCACACAAAACCAAATTGAAGAATTGGAGTTCTTAAAATGTTGTTGTTGTTGTTGGTTTTGTATGTGACAGATCCTTAGTGCAGTATTTTACTTCTGTGATCTGTCAAGTATAGGTACCGGAGTCTGAACTATGGTCTTGATTCAGTTGTGCCTGTAGTTTGTAGGTACAAGCCTCTCAAAATAACGGTGGTTATTATTTTATTCAGATAGGTAAAAGTAGCTGTGCAAAGATCTGTTTTGTGCATCTCAATAAACTCATCATATTTCACAGAATCACAGAATCATTTAGGTTGGAAAAGACCTCTAAGATCATCCAGTCCAACCTATTCATCCAGTCCAAACTATAAATTTAGGTTGGACATTTAAAATGTCATTTTACACGTGCAAGCGTTGCTTGGTTTGGTACTTAGTGTTACGTAAAGTAAGCATGATTTTAGATAGTTTTGGATACTTTTTCAGTAAGTGAAAGAGAGATGGACTGAACTATGTAATTGGCTTTTTTTTTTTTCTCTTCAGTCACTTGTTTTAATATTGAAGCAGGTCAAATACCTTAGTGTTATAATGTATGAGCACAGACATCTATCACCAGAAATAGGCATAATCAAGGTGAACTCTGAAGTGTTTTTATTGACTTGTGCAAGAACTGAGTATTAGAAGTAAACAGATTAGCCAGAAATAAGATAATGAAGAGCAAATTTCAGATAATCAGGATTAAAAAAAAACAAAAAAACAAAAAAAACAACCAAACAACAACAACAAAAACCCAAAACTAAAAATATGTCTGGGAATGCCAGACAGAGTGCTTAATGAAAATACATAAATAAATAAATAGCAAGTGCCCCAGATGGAAACTAGTATACATGCGTGACAGTCTGTATTTACTACATTTATTTCAGGCTTATCATAGTTTTCCTTTTTAAGGTGATTTTTTTTTTTCTTGGAGTTCCTTGTATATGCAATCAGTCACAGAAAATTCATCTATTTGTGCAGCATATTGCTGAACAGAATTTTGTGAAACGCATATAGTTCAGTGATATATGCTACATTGTGAAAAACATTTTAAAAGCTTTCTGAATGCGCAGTAGTGCAGTAACCGATCATTTTATTCACAGTCCAGATCACTGGAATCAATAAAGCTTAGTACCACCATAAGATAGCTTTTTTTTTTTTTTTTTTAAACATACATTTTCCAGGCTCATAGAGAATAAGAAAACTTGTCCAATTTTGCATGTAGATGGTATAACTGATTGCTTAGTAACCTTGATTTCCTGTTTGGCTTTTCTCCATCTTCCAGCACAAAAGCTGTCAGCCGTTTCCACTCTCCTTTTATTATAGAAAATTACAGACATCTGAATCAGCTTCGGGAGCAGCTAGACCTTGTCTGTGGTGCTGAATGGCTAAATTTTCTAGAGTAAGTTTATAAAATAGGATTATCGTTTTATTTCATTTTATTTTATTTTTGCTACAGGAACAGAAGAAGAAAGATGTTTATCTCAAAAAAAAAAAAGTTTGTAGTTATGTTGCCCACAACAAATTTGAAGTTAAAATATGTTCTTGAAGTTAAAGTATTGTAAGGCGAGACCTTTACAGACTGAGACCTGAGACCAGCAGTGATGTCTCCAGATCTTGAAATTCTGATGAAAATGTATATTTAATAATGTAAAGTGGCTCTTGAAATTTGACAGCTAGTATCATAGCACTAAGAACCTGAAAGTACGACTTGCTGTAAATGAGTGAAACTGAATCTAGTATTTTTATGATTGATGTACAATGCAAACAAGAAGGAATAAGAATTTATTATATAAGCAAGGCAAATTCTCTCTTAACATTAATTGATATGCATTCTGGTTTGAATACCGGACAGACAAGATGAGTCCATTGTGCATCTTTTAAAGAGGAGTGGTCAAACTTACTGATGCAAATATTTAAATGCCAATATGTTTCTGTGGTTGAAGTTTTGTTCCACACCTCTCTGACATCCTGGGGGGTGGGTTGGCTGCTCCAGTAGTGGGTCATGTGTGGCAGGGGGTAATGGTTTTCCCTAAGGGTCCCACCTCTGTGTTGCAGGATGGTATTGGGATGGGCATGCACTTGGCTTTAATTGTGCCAGTCTCCAGGTGCTGGTACATTTAAGTTGGTGTAGAGGCTTCCTGCTATCAAAATAGGCACCTCAACAGTCAGAGAGAGTGAGCAGAGGGGAATGAAGGTGATCCTGCAAAAACATGGGTAGACTTTGAATCATCTAGCTCCATGAACAGGCTCCACTGCAGGAGAATCAGTTGCTGAGGATGGAGGGGTTGGACACTGGTGGCTGGGGCCCGAGGAGGGGACAGGAATCTGTGTAGGACCTCTCTGACAGTACCTAACTTAGCTGTAATGCACAAAGGTGCCCCCAGTACCCTATGTTAATGTATTTACTCGCCCAGTGATAGTTTTTGATTAACTATCAGCAGAGTCCTGCTGCCAGCACTGGCCCAGTAGCAGCCCTTGTTGTATTTGTGATCTTTGTGCAGCTCCAGAGCCACAGATTGACCACTCCTGTGAAAGACATCAGCAGTATTTTGAAATACTACTATTTTAAAAGTGATTTAACACTTCAGAAATCATCTGTGATGATGAGTTGCTAAATGCTGTATTAGATTTCCTGTTTTAGTAAGTATTAAAATGTGTTTTCTTGTTGTCAGCCCTTCAAAATCCTTGTGAGGCCTGGAAGTCAAGCTCCATCCTTTGTGGCTCTTGCATTGCCATCAGTTCTGTAAAGGCTGTAGGTGACATACATGCGGCAAAGCCATAGTTCCCCGTTCCCTTCATTGGGGCCCAGCTTATGCTGAATGTGATGCCATGAATGTTTCTGGGGCCAAGGTTTTGCCTCCTACTAGGAACCCAGCAATTCTGTTTATTTGGTAGAAATGAGAAACACGTTCCTATTTGCTCTTCTCTAGCTGTTTTGGCTTTGTAATACTGTAAAATACCTCTGTTAAATAATATTTGTCACTAAATTAGCCATGTAAGTTTGGTTTGAGCTATGTTAACCTCTCTGCACTTAGATCTGCTGCTTTTCATGTTTACTTTGCTGTTTTCAATGCTGATAGCAGCATACAGCATCCTAACCCCCCCCCCCCCCCTTTTTTTTAATTTGCTGCCCTACTGTTTTTATATTCCAAGTTGTATCCTTTAAGTCTAGGAGAGGAGAAAAGAAATTCATAAGTGCTAAGAGAATGAAGTCTACTGAAAACTGTGTTCTCCTGGTAACTTCATTATTGTACTGGGGGAAACAGTACCATAAATGGAAAATGAATTCTTGACTTTTCCGTTGTAGATACCATATTTTGTTGAAATTGTACACAATTCCTGTGTTCAGGCACTTTTATTACATATATTTTTGACTTTAGCATATGATTGAAGTGAATTGGCACTTGGGATTCAGTTACCACTGTGATAAACAATGGCATTTTTATAGGCCTCATTTAAGCAGCAGGGATCAACTGCAGACCCTTTGTATGCTATTTAGTGAATTTCATTTTGGCTGCTTTTTTGTGCTTAAAAATAATTCACTATTACAACAGGATCACGAAGTCCATCTTGATTAAGATTGTGTCCTCATATGGTAGCTTAATACACTGCTGGGAGATTTGAATTCAGAGTAATTTAAAGATCATACAAGCCCTTTGAGAAACCTGCATGGGATATGTTCTGACAATATATTTGTATCTGTATGAAATTATTTTTTTCTTTTTTCTCTTCCTCCTGTTGTTTTTCCCTGTTTTGGTATAGCCATTTCAGTGAACATTATCACCCTGTGTCTAAAGCGATTGGTCACCTAGCAACTATCGACTGCCTGTTCTCATTGGCACAGGTGGCTAAACAAGGAGACTACTGCAGGTAATCAATTTTTAATTTTTATTTAGGATTTTGTAGGGAATTAGAGTATTTAAAATAAATTTTGGTTGAGTATGTGTAGTACAGTATGTATAATTAAAATTGTTTACAGTAGTTTCAACTTAATCTGATTTTGCAAAGCAATGCTTCTAGCCTTATTTCAAGTCCATAAATGTTGCAGTTCACATTTGACAGCTTACATTTGTCTGTCTGTTGTTTTACATAAGTCTAGTAGATGATATTTCACAGATACATAAATATATGTTGAACTTCGCATGGAAATAATGTCCATGCTCCTAATTATTTTTCCAGCGAGGTCTTTCTAATACCAAAGATTCTGAGCTGTATGAGGTGTGTTTCAAAGATGTATTTCAGGTAAGGATAGGTAAATACTAATGCCACCTGCTACGGCAGTGATAACGTCTCATGTAGGATAGTGTGTTCAGATCTGGTGAGCTGTGCACATCCCTCTGCCTAAGACCCACACATGCACATCAGGCAGAGTAGCCTGGGACTCTGGTGGTACCAAAGCTATCCTTCTTGCTTTCTGTGGTGGGGAGACATGAACCCTCAAGTCCTGCTTCCCCAGAGGTTGGTCTAAAGCTGGTTCCTGAGCTTGTACACCCTGCAACTTGTGTGTTCCTCCCCCACCATGAGCACACGTCTCTTGCCTCCACATGGAGACTGTCACTCTCACTGGGGTGCCCATTTCCATCCTGCAAGGTCTGTGTCCCTGCAGACATGGACATGCACTGAGCCACTAATTCAGCTTGCTGAGCGCTGCCCTAGAGGCCAGTAGTTACTATTTCTAAGGTTTGTTGTACACAGCTCTGTAAGGAGTTGGTTTCCAGTTCCCAGTTTCCAGTAAGTAATTTCATTGTGAGGCTGTGCCACAAGTGATGAGACAATTACTTATGAACAACCATCTGAATTAGTGAAGTTTGAGACCTGTGGAAGTACAGCAAATTGTGTATTAAACGTGTAGGGATGAAGGGAAGTCAACTTACATATGCTTCTGCTTTTATACAGCATTAAAGATAATATTGATCACTTGTGTACTCTTGGGATCTTGTGTGCCTCTATCAAAATCTCTTTGAAAGTAATTGCTCACTTATTTCTGTATACTCAGATGAGAAAACAAACTGAAATCTTATTAATTCACTGCACTGAGTTTAAATAATTCACTGAATATTAAAGAGTGGCTTAGAGCTTATAAACTGGCAGGGAGGAGACTTCTTTCTTAGCTAAATTTCAGCCAAAGGGAAGGTGTCAATAATTAATTTTGGAGGTGTGCGAAAAGAAAGATGGGACTTTCATATTAACTAATTGACGAATTTCAGAGGACCTTCTTTTAGCGGAGTAAGGATTGTTTCATAATCACCCTACCTGAAGCATTCAAATGAGTTGTGAAATTAGGAGCACAGGTGCTCCACACAGTTGTTGGAGAGAGGTAAGCGCCTCGTACAGTTTCCGAAGGGCACCTTGGGATACCCGTGCTGGGAGACTCATCCTTTGCAGGAATGATGAATGAAGTCAGGGTTCTCAGGCAGCAAAGTTACATATGTAAAGATGATAATGTAGGTAGCCCAGACATCATCATCTGATGTTTGTGTTGTCCACTCTTCAGACTGTGAATTTGTTAACTTTATGGAACACTGTTGGAAGATACTGCGTGACTCAACAACATGTTATGCATTCCAGAGCAATTCACTTTTTTTTGTCTTTTTTTTTTTTTTTCTTCCACTGCATGACACATGCTTGTATTGTTGTGGGAACACAGGGCAGGAAAGACCTTTTGAATGACTGTGTCTGAGGCTCTGCTTCTGCAGGCCACATTATCTGAAATAAGAACAGGCTGTTGGCAAGGCTCATGGCATCCTGAAACTACATCCTGTCTCACAGTTATGTGGAAGGAGACCCGAGCAGTTAAAAAAACGTTATGATTTCCAAAGATGAGGGCAGAATTTTAAAATAGCAAATGAATCATTTATCTGTCATCTCCCCTTCTTGGCTACAAAATGGAGAAGTAGAGGAGGACGTACTTCTAGGTATGTGCTCTTCCCTTCTCAGACCGTCCTATTACAGCTCCAAACTAATTACATATCTGACAAGAGTGGAGAGTGAAATTTCCTTACTTTGTCCCCTAAAAGTATAGCCTTATTGGTTTCATCTCAACTGTACAACTGCTGGAACTGTTCCTGTGCTAAAACAAACAAACAAACAAACAAAAAAACCACACTTTGCATTGTCAGCTTGCACCTCTTTCCCCACTGGTTTGTGTTCTTAATATGCCATTATTTTATTTCCATTTTCCTTTCTAATTGCATAGTCATTCTTCAACCCAAGGAAAATCACACTCCCCCCATTTTGCCTTCCCTCTAAAGTCCACCCAAAGTGTTACTTCATTTCCAATCAAATAGTTCTGTGGCTTTATACCAGTATTCTCTTTTCTCAGCTACTGCCACTTCCCTCAGTTATTGCTCTTACCGCAGTGCGCTTGTACTTGCAGTGTAGGAAAATGTTGCAGAGACGTGAAACCACATTTACCACTCCACTGATGTTGCACTTCACTTATGATGAAAAAGGAGAACAGAAAAGAAAAAGAAATTATAGCTATAATTTAGTTACTATGCTGTTTTGCGTTTTTTGTTCTGTGAAGAACACACAGCTTTTTGAGATGGAGCTTCTTAGACTGGAGATATGTAGCAGAATTATACATGTTATATTAGTTATATCCTTGGATATAGACTAATATGTAGGTAAGGCGGAGCCATTTGAAACAACACTTTCTTACATGGTTTGGAGATGAGAAACAATACAACTAGCATCAGTCTGGTTTGCATATTTATTTCTAAACAGGTACTGTCATTTCAGTATTTCAACTTAGTACACTTTCAATAGACAGTAATTATTGTGATGACTCTTACACGTGTTTGGAAGTTGCTGTCAAATATGAGTGCAGCTCATATGTTTATAGAACTACAGCTCTGTCATACTGCAGGCTTTGATTTGTATGGTTTAATGTGTTGTCAGTCACAATATACATAGCTGGACAATTTTCTTCGCTACCCATGCGCCAGCCAGGGCCTGATGCTGTGGCAGGCTGGACCAGTTTATGAGCAAGATCATTCTAAGAATATCTGCAAATGGAACTTCATTGGAGCTGCTGCAGCGGTGGGAGGAAGAAAGTGGACTGTCCTTGAGTTAGGGGGTTTGTTATTACTTTATCATTTTGTACTTTGTACTACTTCTTTGGAATACACATAAACAACTGAAAGCATTTCCTAGATAGAAGAAAAATCATGAAAATACTGTAGAAAATCTAATCAGGTAATATTTTTTAAACTAAATGAATCCAATCTTTAGAAATAGTTGATAGAAAGAATTCATTTTTGTGTCATTTGTATATTTTTACAAAAATCTGCATTGTAGTTGACCCCTGCAACAGCTTTTAATTACAATAGTTCTGAGTAATCAGTTACAATAAACATTGAAATTAATGTGTCTTCCTTTTTGCAGACCGGTTGTGCAAGATAATCGGCAAGAAATAATCATAAAAAATGGAAGGCACCCCGTGATTGATGTACTACTGGGAGAACAGGATCAGTATGTTCCAAACACCACTAACCTTTCCGTAAGTATTAAGATACCCTTTGGGCTTCAGAATCATTCAGGGGAAGGAATCTGAGATTTGCTTCTTGGCCAGGAAGTTAAAACAAATAATTTAATTATACAATGGCTGCTTGCTTGTATTTCAGAGAAACATTGCTAGACATGACCACATCATTTTTGTCCATTTTCTGGTATCTTGCAGCCAGATTCTCTCTTAGCAACCCTGTTCAGGCTTAATGGCATCAGGACAGGACAGGAAAGGAAAGGAAATCTCAAAATTAGGAAAATGAAAGTTTTAAGTGGTTATTTTTGAAAGACAAGTGAATAATTACATTTTTTTTAACAATGTCATCAGAGAGAGTTTGCATTTTATAGTAACTTTATCTCAAATTTGTGGAGATTTTTAACGGTTGTTTTTCCGTAGGTGTATAATATACAGATAATCAATTAAGTTTCTGTTTCACATTTACAGGCTCACACAGCATTTCTTAAACTGATGAAACAGATTTGGACCTCTGACTATTCACTGTGTAGCATCACATACACACTGTGTAGACTGCACATTAGTTATAAGAAGGCATTCATGTTAACATAGATAAAGATCCCCAGTGTGTAGCTTTGCAGGCTCTATGTTACTCATAAGTCTTCCAGACTTGTTTTCTGTAACAGACAATTAAGTAACATGATTCTGAGAAGAAGGAAGACTATACTTTCTTGCTATTGTTGTCAGTAGGTGAAAGAGGGCTACTACTTAATGTTTTCTATGCAACACCTAAATTGTATGACCTAGACTACCTAAAATTGGTATAAATATGCAATTACCTTAGATTGAAAACATTGCTTCATTTTTTTCATAAATCTGTTTCTGATAAGCATATTTTAGTTTGTTTTCTTTTTCTTTTTTTTTTCTCCTGAAAAACTATAATCTGTTTGTTAAATTGTATGACCTTTTGACTTTTTTTGTTGAATATTTATCTGGCTATATCTTTTTTTAAGTATTACATTTCTGTTCCTAATGAATATAAAAAATATGCTTGCAACTTACCTCTGAATACTTAACTGCCTTTTCATACAGTAAACATAGAAAAGGTAGCAGATGTCAGCGTGGAGTATTGCCATGGTAAGCACTGTTCAAGTTTGTATGTATTTCTCTGGAAATATTTTTAAATGCTGTTCTATACTGAACAAGGATATAGATATTGTGCAATACTTCATAGAACATTTTCAAAATTATTTGTGAACTCTGAAAAAGCAACAGATGGCACTTACAAAAAAGTCAGCATTTCATTCAGTAATCATCAAGCACTTTCTCCCTTTAGTCCCCCTTCTTATCATGGCTTTCCAAATACTGAGTATTACAAAAGCAAGCGGTCATGGTAGAAGCACCTTCTCTGCTACTGTTGGTTTGAGTTCTCTCTTTTTTGAGAGAGGTGGGTGGGAATCCGGTGTATTAAAATGTCTCTAGTTTTAACTGATGTGTTTAAATCAGCAGGAAAATGCATCTCCTGTCATGTTTTCAGCTGAAATGTTATCAGATATCTAACTTTAGGAAAGCTTTCTTGCAGTGCCCTGAAATAAACATTTTATCCTTTCATTCTCCCTCTCCCAAATATTTCATTCTCCCTCTCCCAAATATTCATGGATGTTTTTAGTACCTTTAACTTCATCATGTAACTTGGCAAGGGATGTGAGGA
>VXAA01006972.1:0-23703 GCA_013399115.1 Anseranas semipalmata
TAGCTTTATGCTGGACATTTTGTTGAGAAGGATACAGTGAGAAAGTATCAAAAGCTTTATTGAAATCCAAGACGATTACATCANATTACATCAACTGGCTTCCCTTGGTCAACCAGTCATACAAGGCGATTAAGTTCATTAAACAGGACTTTCTCCTCGTGAACCCGTGTTGGTTGTGACCAATGACTGTATTGTCTTTCAGGTGTCTTTCAATAACTCACAGAATAATTTTCGCCATAATTTTACCAGGCACTGAAGTGAGACTGAAGGACCTGTAATTACCAGGGTCTTCTTTCTTGCCCTTCTTGAAAACTGGGACATCATTCGTCAGCTTCCATTTGAGTGGGATCTCTCCATATTCCCAAGGCTGTTAAAAATAATTGAGAGAGGTCTCACGATGACATCAGCCAGCTCTTTGAGTACCCTGGGATGAATCACATCTAGTCCCATAAACTTATATGGACCCAGCTGGAGCAAATCCCGCACAGGTTTGGGGTTGGCTGGGAGTCTATCATTCCTGCAGTCACAGTCCTCCAATTCAGGGCTCCAGGGATCCCAGAGCCCACCATAAGCATTAAATGCTCGTGCTTTGCCTACATCCCTGTTTGTGAGGTGACCATCCTCATCAAGTAATGGAACAATGTTATCTCTGGTCCTCCTTTTGCTGTTAACCTACTTTAAAAAGCCATTTTTATTGTCCCCCACAGTACTGGCCAGCTTCAACTCAAATTGAGCTTTGGCCACACAAACTATCTCCCTACAATGGCAAACAGCAACTCTGTAGTCCTCCCATGTCACCCGATCTCACTTCCAGCGGCCATACACTTTCTTTTTCTGCCTTAACTCTAGAAGATCCCTGCTCAGCCAAGCTGGCCTTCTGCCCTGCCTGCTTAACTTCCAACATTTTGGAATTGCCTGTTGCTGTGCTTCTAAGAGGTGGTACTTAGAAAGTGACTAGCACTGTGGGACCCAAAAAGCAGTTTCCCAGGGGACATAACTAGCTAGTTCCCTGAGCAGCCTGAAGTTACAGTAAACTGTTTACTAAAGCACTATCTATCGTCTTAGCTTTGCCTTTTTTCCTTGGATAGTTCTGCACTAAATTCTCCACTTTGTGAGGGTTTCAGCCCTGAACAGGTATTTCATTGCACAAGCCATGAGAGGTTGCTAGTCTTCATGGTGCATTGTCTAGGTAAGTCATGTTAAAAGAAGAATGGGTGGAAGAAAGGGAACTCACCCCATCTTCTGCTACAGCGAGTGTTTCTTTGTCACAGGGAATTCTGTACTCATACTTAAGAATCCCAGTGTGCATTAGGTTGATTCATTGCACCAGCTTTCCACTTTCTCAATTGTTTTATGTTTTTTTGTTTGTTTGTTTGTTTGTTTTGCTTTTTTTAGCTTTCTTAATGAGGCTTTGATGCTTACACATTGCTGGCGTATAGCTTTGCCCTGTTACTCCCTCAGATGCAGTAGCTTGTGTCTGCTAAGGGTAATGATGCCTCATCAGCTTGCTCTACAAGTGCAGTCAGGAATTTAGAGGCAGATGCAATTCCATGTATTCATTCATAAAAGGGGTATCTGCATGGCTTCTCATAGAGAAAAAAAAAAATAAAGATTTAAAATGTCCTATCAACTTATCATTTCTTAACGTCTTACATCTCCCTGGTGCTCATTCTTATATACCTCCTATGAAGCCAATTCCCTATTGTGCTGCAGGTATAAGCCAGCACCAAAATGCCAGAAAGCCTGTGGTTGAAGAGAAAGGATGATAACTTAGAAGCATCCTTCATAGTTTGAGTCCATGAGACTTTTGCCACTGATTTCATTATTGCCAGAACAGGCGTGTGTTTCACATCTGGAGGTTGAAAATCATATATCAGTAATACCTTTTAATATGTGGTTGTGTGTTATTGCTGCTGCTTGGTCCTTTCTGGTTTTGGCAATATGGTCTGCTCTTCATGCTCTGGGATAATGAATGATCTGTTACATATCTTACTCAAATCAGTAACATGTTCAGCTTATGATTTCACTGAGCTATTTCCATTCAGCTAGTTATATGATGATGTAAAATGTCATGCACACTAATCTGATATCAGTGTGTAGGCAAAATGGTTTATTTTACAGGAACCAGGTTTCATCTTAGATACTTATTACAAGAAAGTGGTACATGAGGCTAGTGTAATATTGTTAGGATTGGATGTACTGAATCTTATAAATATAAAGGAAGTAGATACTAATGCAACTGCCTTCCTGCCCAGCATCAAAGATACCACCACGTTTAGCAATCACAGAATACCTAATCACAGAATATATAAAATAGCTGACTTAGATCTCAAGGTCTAGTTTAGTCTATCCTCCTGTCTCAAATTACAGACAGTCCAGATAAATATGTCTAAGCAATTTTTAAAACCTTGCAATGAAAAATAATCCAATCCAATGTTTTATTATTATTAAAATTCATATGTTTCTTTCCCCATGTCTATCTCCAAAGTCTTATTGTTGCATTTTAAGTCCAATAGTTCCCCTCCTGTACATGATGGTATTAGAGAATCAATAATTCTCTTCTACTTGACAGCAACCTTTTATGATTTTGAAGACTTTCTGCCCCAGGCTGTCCTGACTAGATAAACAGAAGTCCTTCCAACATTTCTCATAGGTCATATTTTTCTGATTTCTTTTTTGTTGCTTCCCTCTAAAGACTCCTGTTGTCCCTCATTTTTCCTGAATCTGATGCCTAAAAGCAGACTGCAGATGAATGAAGCTGAAATACTGTTTTCTGCATTTATAGACTGTACTGCTGTTTACAAAGTGTGTATTTTCCTTACCCATAGCAGCATATTGTTGAGTCATGCTCAACTACAATCCACTATAATCTCAATTTTTTTTAATCTAATCCAGCATGTGCATTGGTAATTAATCTCTCTGCTCATCATTACTGAATTCAGATTACCGCAGTCTAATACTATTCTGCAAAATGATGGCAGATCTTTCTACCATTGTAACATCTTCAAACTTAACAGACATACTCTTTAGTCCATCATTTACACATATATGTATATGTAGGTATATGTATATCCTATATATAAATCCTATATTTATATATATACATACAAATTCATATATATTTATAAGTATATATGCCAATATAGATTAACAAATATGCCTTGAGGTATATCACAATTGAATTCTTGGGACATTTAAACATTCATAGCTTGTATAAGGTAATGTGTGAGACTACAGATGGCTTTGGCAGCACCTGGATATACAAGCCCCCAAGGTTGCAGCCCATCATCCATGGATCGCTCTAGCAACTGGGCTTAGACACCTCATCCATCCAGTAGCTGGGCCTGGA
Organism: Anseranas semipalmata; assembly: GCA_013399115.1. NCBI lineage: Eukaryota > Metazoa > Chordata > Aves > Anseriformes > Anseranatidae > Anseranas > Anseranas semipalmata. Next base: position 3,350 of record VXAA01006972.1, read on the forward strand.
TCCTCACTCTCCCCAGTTGCCTCATGCACACACGCACATACAGAAATGGGTCTCTGAATCAACCCCCAGTCTCCTCAGCAGCTGGCTGGAATCCTATGGTCCTCCTGGTAGCCGCTGGGGACACTAGGATTCAGGATACAGGGCAAACTGGGTGTCTGATGCTGGAAGCATCCACACACTATATATTTGGATATATTTCCCACTTATGGATTGTCATCCTGATCAGTCAGCAAGGGGAATGGGAAGAGGTCACTGGTGCAGTTAGTATTTATGTGAGTACCAAGTGGTTTTAGCCAGTCACGTGTATACGGATGCAACATACTCTGTGCGTGTCCATGTGTAGGAGTGCACGTGTGCATGCATACCCAGGAGGAACACATGCTCAGCTTCGCTGCTGGGTGGACCTGTGGACGTGGAGCTGCAGCAACATTGCCTCTGGTGGGCTGCCAGAGCTGGCACCCTCTAAGAGCCTACAAGCAGCCCTTGGTTTTGCCTCATTGTAATTTTTCTCACTGGGTCCTTCTTTTCTGTAGGAATATGCCTGCAAACATAAGGAACTTCAAAGAATTTCTTTGGAAATGTAGCAGATGCAGATAGATTTGGCTGTTTCTTTACACAACGTGAATAGAAAAAAAATATTTAAGAAAATAACCAAGGAACAAAAGCCTTTGTTATTGTTGACAGCTCTCTGACAGTGGTTCTGCAGAATACATACCAGTGAATCAGAAGAGCCAACAGAATTTTCCAGCTTGTCAATATATGCAAGAACATCAGCCCAGCTCAAGAGGAGGAGGATGGAAGGACTGAACTAGTGGAAAGGAAGGAAATAAACCTGAACAACATAGAGAAATAAAGCTGATCTAATCTGTTCTTGTTCTGCTTCTTTTTATGCTTGCCTCTTTCTTTCCCCTTACCTGTATTTTTATCACCAAAATTAATTATGACCGTGGTAAATTTCTTGTACTCACTTCAGTTTTCTTAATTAGTTTGGAGAAAAAAAAAAAAGATTGCAAACTACTGTTTTCAGTCACCCTATGCCAATCAAAATAATTGTGAATTTAAACATACTGCACTAGTTTTAACTAAGATGGGTTCACAGACCAATGGAACAGCTTTATGGAACAAAGATGATGGGACACACAGACAGTAAAGAGTTCAGGGAGTCTACAGGGCTGGAGCATTTAAGAAGGTTAGACAGTAACAGAGAGTTTTCACTGTGATTGAACCTATCATCTAACTGATACACAGTTAGATATGTGGCTTCAAAGAGCTATAGATTATTTTCATCATCTGAAGTTCTGATAATTGCATGATTTTAGCTGAAATGTGTTTAAAGATCTTTGTGTGATTTGTTAAATTTTTTAAGTACTATCCTATCTGAAGTAAAATTCAATAAATATGAAAATAAGCTAGCTCATTAATCTGCAGCTGAAAATGTGTCATTTTTCAAGTTCTCTTCACTTATAACATGTAAAAGCTTTACTGCATATTCAAAGAGTTTATTTACATTATGTATTTATAGTACTAATTGTATAGTGTTTATATATTAATTACATATTTTCAAATAAATGTGGCAATCAGTACTAACAATGATTTACTATACTTGAGAAATGAATGAAGCATTACATTTACATACTGCAATATAATTGGTATATATTTTGACTGAATATCTACTTCAGCAAGATATACAAGGAATGTTTATACAAGCACTCCCAAAAGAGATATTAAAAATATGTAAAATGTAATCAGTTTAATAATAAATGCAAGCTGCATAAAAGAAAAAAAATCTTATTAGATTTTTGAAAAAAAATATTATCATATATATGATTAACTTTTCAGCTACAGAAGTACTGATTCTTCAGTATTAGAAATTATAGGACAATCTAAAGCATATTATGTGTAAATGTGGTGTTTTTTTTTCATATACAATCAACAATAATAATGAATGATCTGTTCAGTTACTAAAGAAACAAGCTGAATGTAAAAGATTAAAGTATTTTATTGAAGTTTTTAATAATTTCTTATCCAGAGAAGCACAGGTACAGACATAACAGCTCAAGCATTTTACTGCTCCCAGAAAAACTGAACATTCAAACCTCCTACAACAAATGTGTAATTATTTCAAACCAAATAATGCACAATGCTCTACTGTTTGAGATTAAAACAAACAAACAAACAATTTATACTTAAGGTGACATTTTAACATGAAGATATTGCATGTATTTGCTGATATGGTACCTGATGTTAAAGCACCCTTGGCTAAGCTTTTACAGGTGATGGTATAACCACTGCAACTCTTGCTGGCTAAACTTCACTTCAGTGTTTTTCTATCTGAACATTTAGGTCACTCTTGTTCTCTCTTGAGTGGTTTGCGCTCTGGAGGTAGCATTGGCTGTAACTTCTGCCAGCGCTTTGGAGGCCAGAGGATATGAGTAGCACGAGCATGTAGAAGTCCAAGAGAAACCTGTACCCAAAATATAAACCAGAGAGATTATTAAGTACTGCAAATTAAATAAAATCTGGGAGATATAAAGCACATGATGACTTAGAGCAATGAGAGGCTACAAAGCAGAGAACTTTGTATACATGAGGAATGCCTCATGCATGTAATGAGAGAAAAACTGCTTCAGTGACAATTTCTGTTTTGTTGATAAAACATTTTGTGAAACCCAAAACAACTTGCATTGTTTATAACAAACATGAACTAGGAATGTTTTTTCAGGTTCAAGAAGCAGCAGCTGGTCAAAACAGGTGAGGTATTTTATAATACACCGAAAGCTTATGGTGATTATTTATTCTGGGTATGGCAGATAAAGGTTCAACTATCTATTCTGGATAAATTAAACAGAACCTGTGTCTCATCTTTGAGCTACGTACACTAACTGCACCAGGATGTTGGCTTTTCTCAAACATGCTGTACTTTCTACTTATCTCTGTCTTCAAAATTCCATTTTGCCTCCAAGCAAAAATAGAAATTAGAGTGAACTGTAAATATTTCCCTAGGATGAAAATGTATTTCTGGCAGAATTATTTGAAATACATTTACAAATCAAAGATTTTTGAAGTTCTAGGACTACTCACACTTCATTCATATGTTTTGTAAATGTTTTACGTCTTATTATTTATTAATGTGTTATTTCAATAATTTTCCTTTACTAATGTTTTAATTCAGTAAACTAAAGTAAAAGTCAATGCTGATGTTGCTTGCAAATGAATCCCTTATAAGTGACATGGTTTAGAAAACTGAATGGCTTAGAAAACCTTAAGAAAATTATAAACAAGGCTCTTTTCAATTATGGTATGAAATGCTTAGACTAAGAATTTTTGACAATTTTTGAAGAAATGCTTAGACTAAGAAATTTTGAGATTTTTTAAAAGAATTTTTGAGAATAGAATCATCATGTTTTCAGACTGCGATAATAAGATGTCCATACCTTACATGGAAATTAAGTAATTTGGTATGGAGTTAATCTCACTCAATTTGAAATGCCTGAAGGGAGGATTTCAGCATAGTAAAGTATTTGTTTAGACTCCTTCTGAAAACCATAATGAGTAATAAACTTCCCACCATAAAGTATCCAGTGCTAATAGAAAAGTTAGAAAACAGAAAAAAACATGGTTAGAAATAGTGGAATGTCTCTATATGTGAAAAGATGAAATAATTTAGACTCCTAAATAGACAATTTTATAAATGGCATATGGAAAGAATGCATAGGCCTTATTTGCCTGTTGTGTTATCATTTCCCATAAAAATGAGGAAACATCAGATGACATTTTCTTAAAGAATTTTTAAAGCCAAGAAAAAGTAAATGATTCTTCAGAGTGTGCACAATTACACCATACCTGCATACATTATACTGACGAGAACAGAACAGAATAGCAAACTGGTTCAGAAAATAACAGTAGAAGCAAAGTCCATGACACATAATTGAACAAATGATGTAACAGTGTAGTCTCTACACTCTAGATTAAGAAACACCGAGGGAAAAAATACGTACTTGCTTTGTTCTTATGCTCTAATGATCTGGTATTGGCTGTTGTAAGAGCCAGAAGTTAAATGGACGTCTGGTTTGAACCTGTACATTCCTGCTTAAATTTTTATGTAAACTCAGTTTTTCAATTCCATTTCATTTCTCATCACACACACACACACACAAAAAAAGGTTTCAGTAAGCAGGTAATTCAGCATTTTATGCAAATGGACACCAAATAGGCCCCTAGGAATATCTTCAGCTAATTTTCTTGATTTAATTTCATAGGATTAATGTATATTCACCAGTCTCTTTCTACTACATAATCAAATCAGTGAAGCTGAAGTGGTCTACATCTAATTCCATATTCTGTAGCTTGATGAAGCAGGTGCTGAATTACTTGAATATAATTTGGTTACTTAATAACCCACAATATCTAAAAGAATCTGAAGGAGATCACTGAAATCACAGTCTAGCATCGTATTTCACTTGCTTGATCTCTTGCAAAGATTTCCCTGATTCATTGCCTCTTTTTCCTGCACATAAGCAAAGGACAATATATATCGGCTGCTAAATGACAACTCCTTTTTGATAGGATTTAGCTACATTTTTTCGTCTTGACATAGTTCTGTGTAGTTTTTTCGGTATTTATAGAATTCACAATATCCTTTATCTTAATTATTCCATAAAGTGGTCTGCAAATGTAATATTACCCTGTGTATTTGTTCTCTGAATATACAGTATGATGGCACACACATTACAGGCTGGTGTCAAAATATAAAATTACTGCAAACCCCACTACTGAATATAAAATGTGACAGCTTAGTACAGAGAAAAATATTAAAATACTCTCCTCAAACACAAATACCATCTCATTTTCAAAGCTCTATGTTTTTCTCAGTGCATTGCTTGTTACTGATATCGGTAGGAGGTCTGCACACAGACTGAGAATATAATAAATGAATCAAAACTTGTTTGAAGTTCAGACTGGGAATAATTTTGCCCAGAGGATTACTTCTACTGACCATCATCTGACTTGAAACTAATAAATATCCTTCCCATAAAACTGATTCACAAGACAGCATGACTAGTGTTAAAAAAGAAAAATGGGTATTGTTGGGTTATGGAAGTCTTTACTAAATAACAAATGACACTGATGCTATAGGGGTTCTTTTATAATAACTTAAAGGCTCATGTTAAAAGCACCTTGCTGTCTGACTTCTGTGAAGAACCTTAATAACTTTTGTCCGTTGCCTATTATTATTCTGTAGTTACCACAGCAGCCATGAATTTCACTGAGGAAGAACAGAACTGTTCGCACAGAATAACCTGTCCTTGTTAATGGGTTTACCCTCATCAAGGTTAGATGTGAACAGAGAGGATACACTTTCTGTCGCAGCAGTGAAATACTCAAATAATCTATTAAAAGAGAGATTCATCAATTCCCTTACAGATTCCCTTACTCAATTTACTTAAGAAAATAAGTTTACCCCCTTGATACACCGTTTTAACTGAAAGAAAAATTAATCCTTTCCATGCGAAAACTCTTTGAGGAACGTATTTCATTTATAAACATGACCAAGAGATATCAGCAATCTAAACAGTTGATTCTTATTTCTACATTATGATCTATTTATTATTCTTGCTGTAGCAACAACAGATGTTATTTTGAACTGAATCCATATTATTCTCCCTAACCTGAGCTGTTTAGGTATTAATTCTATTTTATTTTAATATTTAAATATATAATTGACAAACTGAGAAGTCTTTTTTTTTTAAGATAGAAATTTTATCTGCAAAACAAGTTTTGAGTGAATGTTTTGACACTGTTACTGTAATAAAAGCATATTTCCTCAAAGCCTGCTTGTTGTTACTATGTTAGTTGTGTGGAGACTGATTAGTTTTGGCACTGCAGAAAGATAAGCCTAAGCTGGGTAGTGCTATCAGCAGTGGTATTTACATCTTTCTTTCTCATTCTGTCCTAAAAGGTTAGGATAAATGCACCTCTGTTGGTATAAAGGCTTATATTACTTCCCTTGATTCCAAAATATGTTATTTTAAAATACTCATTGATTTACAGACTGTACTCTCCACCTCTTCTTGTCTGTTTGCTATTTGAAATCTTCACTGTCTCTTAGCATGATGCCTTTTCTAATCTCCGATCACAATGGGACAAAGCAGCACTGAGACCGAGTGAGAATCCTGTGGAGAAGCAGCATGCAGTGGTACACACCAAATCTTCTATGGAATCCAGGACCTCAGACCAGATTTCAGGAAAAGTCCAGATAAGAATGTGATCTTAATTCTCAGGATATGTAAAGTCTACCCAGGCTGTACTACTTTAGGTTCGGAGCATTCCCCACAGATTTCTCTTTGCTTCTTTTCTCCTTGAACCTTTGGTGATTTGGATCTAGATTAAACAGATTTTCAAATTAACAACACTAAACCAGGAAAGTACAGCAGCACTGAATATAACCTGAGAAAGAGCAATGCAGAATCAAAAGAATAGGCATTTACAACCTCTTCTAAATCTAGGATTCCTAAGCAGTCAATTTGCTAATTGGAAGAGTAATAATAAGACAAAAAGACAAAAAAACAATACAAGAATGTTTGTTCAGCTGTTATTGTAGCCCTGTAAGCCAGTATTGCCATTGCTAGTAACAAGCTGCGGATCTTGCTGAGCAATGCAAGGCCTTGCAACTTATTTCTCAGGCTTTGTTTGAATTTTCCTTGCCTGCCTAGAGTTTTGATTTTTCTTGTTTAGCTGCAACATTTTTGCTAATGATCTTGTAGCTATTGCCTATTTTGTTGTAGTTTTGCTTATATTGCTTATATCTGGTTATATTTCCTTATATTTGCATAATCTTTTAGTATAATTATAGGTAGTTGTTTTTTTTTTTTGTATATAGAAAAAAGTAATTATTCTATGTAAAATGAAATATTTATTACCTTAACGTACTGTGGATTACATGACTATAGGCATAGGATAATAAGAAATGGGCACAGGATGATACTCAAGACTGCAGGCTTAAAAACAACTCAGCAATGGTCACTTAAAAAGTACTTGATTGGGGAGCTGGACAAAAAGCTTTTAAGGCTATCAAAGAGAACATAAAAGAGTTCAGAAGAACAAGGAGTGTACTAAAATATATAAAACATACAATGTATAATAAATACAGATAAAAAGGAGTTGCCAATAAGTGAAGAAACAACAAGGCAAAAAGCATGTCAGGAACTATATTAAATTAGCCCCAAGAGAGTAAGGAAGAAGCAACCATCAACATTATAGTCCTCCTGGTGAAGAATTCAGGATGCCCACAAAACTTGCTAAAACACCCTCTTCCCTTCTTTTTTGAGGAGGACAGGTGCTCCAAAAAGTATAAAATAACATAAGAAGCCTTGGAATATCTAGATCTGACACGGGAAGATAATAATAAGCAAAGAGAATAGGAAGATAATAACAAAGCACAGCAGCAATCCTTAATATTGGATCAACACAACAATCCTTTCTGAAGGTGTACTTGGATAAGTACTTGAATACTAATATACTTCTGAAGAAAGAAATACTACTTTAAAACACTATCTTAAAATTATCTTGTTTAAAGCTAGAAAAAACTAGTTAAACCTAGAAAAAATCAGTATTAATTTGTATTTTGTCTCCCCATCCCTTTAATAAATGTTTAAATTGTGCAAATCCTTTAAATCTCACTGGAAAAGAACAATAATAGCTACCTAACAAACTAGAAACAGAACTAAATTAAAAGTGCCACAGATTATAACCTGTCTACTTCGGAAATTTCATCAACTGCTCGAAAATCACAATTTTTAAGGCACATATCAGCCTTTGGTTTTGAGAAGTCACTTTTGCTTTAGTCTCATATGTTGTATAGCAGTATTCCACAGGCCTTCCAAAGGCCGTGGACAATGACAAACATGCAAACAAAAATTAAAGTTCTCTCAAGCCAAAAAGAGAAATAATATCAATCACAGTTAGTATTTCAAATTATGCTTTCTATTCTCTGAAATACTATATTCTCACTACATTTCTGTTGTTTGTTCATATGCACATTAGCAAAGAATCTTTACATACAGCCCTTCACATGCTCAGCAGTATGGAACATCAGCTGTACTTAAAACGTTTTTCTCAAATTTTCTTTTTCATAACACAAAATCATTGGAGATAGGAATAGGGGGAATTCTGTAGCAGTAGAGTTCTATTCAGACTGCGTTTTGCTGACTGGATACTTGCTACTCCCCACAGAAGTTCTGAAAGGTGCCCATGCACAGTATGTGAAAAATCCCCTAATATGGAGATAGGCAGGGAGGTTGGCACCATTTGAGCAGCAAACATACAGATTTAATGAATTTTTCCAGATCTAGTAGTTCTTAGCCCTGCTATCTATATCCTATTAGCCAATTAGCTGTAGCTTGACCATACTCAAATTCTGGAAGACTGGAAATGCCAAATTTGTGTGGAGGTTGAAAACTGTCTCCGAAGGGATGAGGTTAATGAGAAAGGAGAGAAAAAAGTTCTTGACTATTTCAGCCCCCAAAATCTCAAAGAAAAACTCAGGATAGAAATACCTAGGCAACTATGCTGTGTTTCAGCTATAATACTAACAAAAATATATAGCATGGGATAGCTATCTGTGTCAAATTAGATTGCTTGTCTTTAAGAAAGGTTGTTACACTGGGTTTCAATATTAGATTGTAGGTGTAAAATGGTCTCACAGAGAATTCTCCCAGTAAATTAGTCTCTTCAGAAAATCCATACTTTAATAGAAAGTAAACATGATTGCTATTACATTTCATTTTCTGTACATGGCTGAACTTTGAAACAACTACTATCAAGTGCAGTAGCAGGAAAAAGGGCTCAATAAAAATAAAATCCGGTGGATTACAGTAAAATCCCAGAGAAACCACTTCCTCTAGTAGAAGTACCTGGGATAATGAACAATGGCAGAAGAAACAAATATCCTTGACCTCTTTCTTTTTATGTATGTAAGAATCACAGAAAGATGAGAATCAATAAATTATTGTGTAAATAAAACCATACCTACACAGATTTTCTTTAACTTGCATCAGCTCACTGAAGGCTAGCAAAACAAGACGCTAACTAGCTCATGAATATAAAAAAAAAATAGATTCCTTTCAGCTACTTAGCAAAATACTAGCATCTTCATCATTCTTTCCTCTTGTCCCTGAACAAATCAGACCTAATGGAGCCATACAGATCTAGTGACAAAGAAAAGAATGCAGCCCATTAATTTTGCTAGTAAGTGTTCCATTACTGTTCCATTAGTTTGATAGCTGAAGCAGCAGCTCCAGCTATAGATAAAACATTCCATATGTGTTTTCTTTCACAGAGCTACTGTATAATCAGTAAAGGTCCTTATCAAAGTTATCAAATTCAGAACTATTCATTTAGATAGAAAATATATTATAAAAGTATCTGAAAACATATAAATCACGTTGTGACAATAATTTCATTTTGAGGAAGTTTTAAACAGTGAAAATTGAGACACTCAAAAATGTCACTCAGAAGTAATGCACATGCATTACATGTATATGCACAGACATAATCACAAAATAAGACATGAAAGAGAGGAATGTGTTTGAAATAAAATGGATGATCCACAGAATTAATAAAATTTGCATGTTAGCACAGAATATTTGTCTGAAATTAGTATAACAATTGTGACTGCTCTGATCCAACGTGGTTTTGCAATTTAAGCTATTCATATCAGAAGAGGTGAGCACAGTCACTGCATTGTAACAAAAGCTCATTTTATTGATTGAATTGAAAAAATGTAATGTACTAAATATCAAAATAACTGGATTGCATTGTCTTTTATTCAATCAGGTCAACACGCCTATCTTAAGCCTTAAATTACAAAAGAGGTAAAGGAAGGAAATGATCACTGAAAATAGAATGTTTTTCACATATTAGATCTTTCTAAAATTATCCATGCAGATAGAGACCAGTTAACCTTGAACTTGGATTAACGTTCATAAAAGTAGTGTAGTTTTAAAGGAATTCAGTATCAAGTAGTGTATTTTTTATTCAATTTGTGAAGAAATCAACTGTCAATATCTAATATCACTGAATTAAACGTAGTAGTGGGTTTGGTACAAATATTATATGTGCTGAGTTCTGTCTCAGTGCATTTTCTTGGAATTGTCAAGGATATATTATTGAAAGGGACACTATAGCTAATTAACTTCTTTGTTCCTTCCTAGTTTTTTTCTTCTGTGTTTTCTAAAGAAGCATTTTAAAAAGAGGTTAACGTGTAACAGAGTGCTACTAGTCTTTTATCTTCAGTAAGTATAGCATTCTTAGAAATTATTCTTTCTTGCTTATGATTAACAGAATCATTATGCTAAATAGGTCTACAAAAAGATTTACAAGCTAATCTATTATTTATGTTAGATTTCTAGTTACAAAAATGGTGAAAGAAATTGCTTAGTGCACATTATGATGTGTTTTGCATGCTGCTTATACACAAATATCATTTAATAGTTAAAAGGTTGTTAATATTTCACTGGGTGAAGCACAAAATTCATAGACTAAATAGGATTGCCACTAAGTCATGTAACTCAACAGAATAACAACATATACTAATAGTATTCATGAAAGAGCCCCACATTAAAAAGCAGTAATACATTTGCAATTCAGTATTTTAAAGAATTGATAAATTAAGTGGCAGGAAACAATTTTCACAACACATTTATTATCTTCACATAGAAAGCATTAGCTATATCCCAAATCTGTGCACATTAATTATTCAGAAATATATAAAAGCATTCAATGTGAATTCCTATTCAGCAACACATTGTGTCAGTGCCAACAGAGTCAGAAGAATGTCAGGCTTAGTGACATTTTTCAGCTTGCTACACTGATATTGATTATATGCACTGTCTTTTGTGACTGAATACTTAGGACACTATGTAGAAATGCTGTACGTTACAAATTAAGTTGATTTCCATTTTTGTTCTGTTGTGTGTCATTAATTCAGGGTCTCATTCTAAAGCTTTGGCAAACACAGCCATACAGGAATACAATGGTGGGAGTTGCAGAAGAGCTCCCAGAGCTCACAAACTACCCAGAGATTCCATTCGTCGTCTCACTACACTGCCTCCCTGCAGACCCAATTCATCTCTGTGGGCTGGTGCAGGTGAAACCATGCTCTCCACTTCATCGTCCCTTCTCTGCGCTGCTGTGTGCTCTCCATGGCACCGCTCTGGCCACCAGATTGACTGCAATGTTCTTAAGTCCTGTGGCAAGATTGGGGTACGCCTGCTCTGCTTCCAGCACGCACTCACGGAGGCATCCAGCAAAGCCTGCCCCTCAGAAAGTAGGACCTAACGACGAGTGGCTAGCATTGCAAAGCTGAGCAAACAAGCTAAGATGAAAGATCAAATTCCACCAAAGTTCTGCCAGTGTGGCTGCGCTGGGGACTGTATGCACGCAAGCTGGGAAAGATGACGTTTCAGACTCATTCAGGATAAGTAAAATCCTATTTTTTTTCTGTCAGAATGCAACAATAGGCTTCAGTTTCTACATACGCACAAATTCTTCTTCAAGACAAGTGAACTGAAGAAAAACCCTGCACACTAGTTAGCTCTTGCATCTGATTTCTATTCTCCATACTCTTCCCAAAAGCTTAGGAAAGCACCCTGTCTCACAGGTCACAAATCAGGGCTATTTATGAATTTAGAGAAGTGTCAACACCAAGGGACGTCATGGAGAACACCCAATCCCGCTGCTGCCCCATCAGCTCTGTAGGGGGCAGCTCCAGCCTGGGTGGCTCCGTTAATGAGCTCCGCAACAGGGTGGCATTTGCAGCACCAGACCCCAGCTGTCTGGGAACGTTTATTACCTTAAATTTTACTTGGCAGATACCTGTCAGCCAGGGAAGATCCTGTTACAGTAATTATTAAATGCTGAGGTAAGGAAAAAAAGACAAAGTAAAGAAGGCCAGCAGTAGCAAGAAAAGCTAGGTCATGGGAATAGGTGAGAAAATACCTATTAATTTAAAAAAAAAAACTGGTACAACATGTTACAATATTACAACTCTTATCGGAGAAATGTTCAGAAGTTTTCAGTAACAATAGCTTGTATGTTCAGCAAATAGATCTGCCAACGTACTCAAAGCTTCTCCGTTTTTATCACACATTTCCACAATTTTAATCTGATACAAATGAGGTTGTTGCAATACTGTTAATAAAATCATTTTGATTTTCTCTTACCTTAAAAGACTACTGTTCAATAGACTATTCCACTTAATTAAATATTTCAAGAAAGATCCTACTGTGAGGCTTGCTTATATTTTCTTCTAAAATGGCATACAGAAACAGTTTGACTTACAGAAAACATGCTGTTGGCAATACAAACTACGAAAAGCAATGGGGAGTAAATATTCAATGAGCAGCTAGGATATCAAAATGTCATTAAATAGCTGCATGATATGTTATTAAAATTATAAAAGACTTTTTAATAGAGGTCTTTGTGTGAGGATGGCTACAGCTCATCTAAAATGGTAAATTTCATCAAGATAATTGTGTATATGTAATCTCCCTGGGCTGATTTACCGGAAAAGAAAAAAAAAAACATAAATACTTGAAATATATACAAAGATTTTTCTCCCTCTTATAGCTATAATAATAGCTATGAATTTAAGAATGCTTAAATACTTCCTCTCTTGTCTTTATCTGATTTATTCTGCATTTTTGTTGAACTTACAGAGAAGAGATTAAATGTACTAAAACCAACTTTTACTTTACTTGGAAAAAATACTATCCCCCAAACATTCATTTTTTCCGTAATCAATCTTACTATTACTTAGAATTCCATGTTTTTATGATACTGTGACATTTGTCAAATTCTTGGTATAATTCAGATCATACAGCTATCCTTTCACTTTATAACAGAAATTGTGATTAAATAATCAACACTATTAATTATGAATATCATTTCCTCATCCTACATAACTAATCCTCTTCATATTCACATTTTTTTTCTTTAGTTCACTCCTGATCAGCTTAAGATAATGGCATAACAGGTACTACTAAGAAAAAAAAGCTTCACCAAAAAAAAAAAATAATCAGAAGTATTTTGACATTCATATCCTTATTCAGATGCTGTTGCAGTTCTTCTATGCAAGCTTGAGTCTACAAAGCTAGATCTCATGTCAGATGATTGTTTAATTCTCCGCAGAAAACTCCCTCAGTACGGAAACAGGTTTCATGTGTGGTTATGGAGAAGACAATTTTATAGAGAAGTGACTACATTGGATCAAATCACTAGGCCTGGTCCACATACCAGGGGGCCCAGGCAGAGCTGACTGATCCAGAGGAGAGGCAGGAGACCAGCAATCAGGGTGATGCAGCTCCCTATCATTATGTGGATGTCAGAAAAACAAGGAAGGGGAGGAGGAGACCACATTTGAGCTTCCTGACCATTCCATTAGAGGTCCAGTTCATTGGCCTAAACAGTGAGGTCCGTTCTGCCATTTGAGATGTCCCAGGAAACCTCTACTGGCCACTGTCCCTCCTCATTGAGAGGGGCACAGGATTCCTGAAAGTCCTGTGCTACATCTTCCAACTGCACATAAATGTCTCAGATTCACTAGGACATAGGAAAAACAGTTAGTAGACAGTCACAGTTGCTCTCTTCAAGACCTTTGGTATTATTCCTGGAATATGCTCACTATTTTTCTCTATTTTCCCCTTCCTCTCTAGCTTTCTTTAACACACCGTTAAGTAACAAGACGGGATACTATAAACCAAATAGCTAAGGCACAGACTGCATCCTTTCCAAATAAAAAGTTACCTTCCTCATTAGCCAAACACAGTAACCAGATTTAATCCACTACTTCGCCATCAAGAGCTATACTTATCTCAAGGAGACATTAAGACTTGTTCTTAAGCTATACAGCATGAGCAAGAAAGTAGTGGAAGACTAATGAATTCTGTTTCCTGCATATTTAATAAAATATTCTCTCATAGTCGTAATCAAGCCATAGTTCAGCAAAGCATGTGCTGAACTTTAAATATTCAAGTAAAACACTTGAGCACATTATTGAAATTAAGTAAAATAAAATAAAATGAATATAATTTCCAGAGAGCTGATGATCCAGATTTATTAACTCTTTAAATTACTCAATTTTTCAGACTATATGCAGCTATTAGGATACTTTAGCAAAATATAACCACACAGGACTGCCAGGTCATCAGTACGGGAAAAGAATTAGCACATTTAGGAGCTGAAAGATCTAAATGTTAAAATTTAACACCATTAAAACTAATTCATTACATGGCACTCTTCCACTTCCAGAATAAAAATCAACCAAATTAAAATTCCTTTTAAGTGCTTACCTTTGTCACACAATCTTACTCAAGATATACCACAAATCCAACATTTATTTTGTACCTCAGTGTTCTGGGGGACAGAAATCACATTTTAGGTCAGCAGCAGACTACACATCCATCACCATTGCTATAACGCCTGGAGATCCAAATACTGTCTCTGACGTTAGCTGAGGAGACAGCAGTAGCGATGTGCAGACAGCACAATCTGACACATTTTCATCAGTCTGCTCTGGAAAAATATAGTTCTGTATGTTTACTGAGTTGCTTTTTTTCTGCTTCAGGATCTTAGCGCTCAAATCAAATTAAAAAAAGTGATCCATATTTTGAAATGAATATGATTCTGAGGCCATTAGCAAGAATTCATCTTCTAGCGTGCTTTAGAGTACTAAATTACTGTCAACTATAGGTAAAGGCTATGGAATGATGGCAGTTGCAATTGTTTTGCAATGGAGATCTCACAACCTGTCTGAAGAAACTTTGTTCTCTTACTAATGCACAGCTTAAGCAACCCAATATGAACTCGATAAGCACTATGCATTCTTGTTTCCAAAATGATATTTTGTGCATTTTCTTGCTCAATGAGTCCAATGCTTATTTTAATTGAGCAGGAAAAGAAAAAAAAAAAACTCACACTAAAACCTGCAAAGACATGCTTCCATGCTTTATTGTAATTTCCTGTAGTAATCCAAGTCCCCATGCTGTCTGGAGTCACAAACAGACAGAGAAGAATCTGAAGCTGCCTTGTCCTCAGAAGTCTTACCATCTGGTGGTATGCACCATTAACCCATTTGAAGAGTGAATCAATCTCAAACTGGAAGCTGCCACACCATATGTCTGTGGCCACGAGGATGTGATTTAAATATGAGTCAAATACATATCATGAGCCAAAATCATGATACTTTAAATGCAGCAAGTAAGAAGATGGAAGTTAGTATCTAATGACATGTAAAAGTGTGGTTCTTACAAAAAGTGAACAAATGCAGGGCCAGAATCTCAATAAATTTAGGAAAAAAAAAAAAGGAAGATGTAGATGGAACAAAAACTTCAGATAGGTGTTAAGAGTTTCTTGAACAACCCAGACCCTGAAATTAGATTTCCTTCAGTAATGACACAAACTCAATGAACATTACCAACAACTGGAAATATTTCCATTTAGTACCAATAAATTAAGAGGGCGAGAGCTTAAAACAAACTGAGCAAGAATAATCTTTAGCCTCCACTGCAATGGCAGTCCCACACAGCATCTGCTATGTTCTACAGCAAAGCCACTCTTTCTGCAATCTTGGAAATACTTTTACATCACCTTTTTTCATACTGTCTTCCAGACCTCTGCAGAAATTAATTTACAACCATTGCATAGCTCTCTAGTAAATGTTTGTGTAGGGAAGTACTGATCGTACTGATCCTGATGGTTTCCTATGTGGTAAGTCTAGCTACAACTCCTGAGTGACTTCTCTTATGCCATTCTGGCAGTCCTGTTCCCTTCCCATGTGTGGTGTCAAGCAAGGCCAGCTGGCCTCAATTATTCCTCTTCAAGGCTTCCTAGTTGCTGGCTGCAGTGTTCCCCAGGCAGAAGATCCCCTCAGTCTTCCTCCACTGCCAGGTAGAGCAGCACCCAGCTCTGGTTCCTGGACTCTCTACTACGTAGCTTCATTATACAGTGGGAGGGGGTTCAAATACAAATCCACAAACACTATTTTATGAGGAAGGGTGCAGAGCAAGGCATAATTGCAAGCAGAATCTGGATGAGAAGGGATACAGAAATAATTTCCAAGACAGATGAATTTCCAAGTTCAGCCAAATAGTGAATGCTGCAATAAAAAAGCTAAATTCTGTGGCATCTGAACAAATATTTAATTCTCTGGCCACAAAACAACACCCTAGATTAGACCTTGATTGAGATTAATAGGGCATGTCCTACCTCCCTTGTCACTTTTTTAAACCTCATCTAGGTCTGTGAAAGCCATGTCATCTGTCTGATTGCAATGAAAGCAAATTGTTGTGGTCATCTTTTGAATCACAAAGAATAAGGCTTTCTAAAGAGAATTTCAGACTCTCCTCAAAAGGGGGATGAAACAAATACAAAATCAGTAGAATACATATTGTATATGATATAGCAACTATCCAGATAAGAATATAATAAAAGTGGTTTATTCTTGGAGGTAATATTTCAGCTGGCCTCGGTTATTAGATTTAGTGCTTAAAGAAGCTTTAATGCTTCTTTGGTTTCAGTTGCTGAGTTTATAATTCAATCAGTTTTTGTCATAAAATAAAACTTACCCTTAACCAGCCCGTATGGCTTTGCATTTATTTAAATGCAAATGCAAAAAAAAAAAAATGTCTGCTAGCCTGTACTATGACATTACTATCAACACCTCTTAGTCACTAACATTCATTTCTGAAAACACTAAACAAAACCATTGAGCTGATGAAAATGCTAGACAGGGTATATGAAATATATGTACACAGAAATTGAGACTTTCTCTTAAAAGTCAACATCTTCTCAAAGCTATGACAATCAAAAATAAGTTCAATTACCACTTACCATTCTTTAGTACATTATATATACTCATTCACATACAAAATGCACACAAAATATTCCTTTAGGTGAGTATCATAGATGTGAAGCTACTAAGAGATACCAGAATCTCTATTATGTCAAAGCGCATCTTCTACTAAATTTATCTCTGCTACACTAACAAGGTTGAGGCTATTTGATGATTATTATTTGAGATTTATTACTGAGAACCATGCCAAAATTAATCTCTATTTAATGAGTTTTTTTGAAAGGGGTTTAAAATATCAAAATTCTGAAACATGCTCATTAGAACTATTTGTAAGTAATTTAAAATGATAGCTTATAAGTAAGTTGTGATTGGATCCTAAAGCCATGTCAAAAATAGTGTTCACATGACAGCCTGTCAGATAATTTCATGCTTGATACATGGGTCCAACTGATCACTAAATAGTGACATTTTTATTATTGTCTTGAAAAAAGAAAATTAAATTTCTGCCATTGCAAATGCTTTTTCCTTCCTTTTCCCTCCTAGATCATGGCACATTGACATCATCCAACTGAACACTAGAAAATTGTGAATTACCCAATTTGTGTCCCTCAGCTTGCCCATTATTAAACACCACTGTTACAATATGAGAGCCATAAATTGAACAGAAAAGGTAACAAAGATGCTCATGAAGCCCTATTTATTCTCAGTTTGACAGAGACACTAACACGATGAGTTATGGCATTTCCGTGTTAAATCCTTTCTGGATTTGGAGTGTGTCAAATTGTATCAGTCAGGAGTCAACAAGTTTCTCATGACATCTCACCCATAGGGAAAGCTTGGGTGCGAGTTTTTGTTTTGCTTTTCTGTTTTAAGAGTATGGTGAGGATTGCAGTAGAGGTTCTGAAAACTCGTCAGCCTTCAAAGTGTAGTATAAAACCTGTATTAAAAACAAAAAGTATAAAAAGTATAAAAAATGTCAGAAATATAAAGTGCCCTTTATTTTTTCATAAATAAGCCAGTTGAGCTGAGCATTGTTTAAAAATATAGTCGCTAACAAAAGTATCAAAATTATTTTTGTTAATAGTATGTATTTGTTCATCTATAAAAAGTCAATTAGATGACAATAAAATAAATGGATATTAAATGTCAAAATAAAAGCAAGAGTATCTTTGTAAAACAAACCAAAGACAGTGATAGAAAAATAAAAATGAAAACCTGGTAATTTTTTTTCATAACTTTTTGGTTGTGATTATAATGTTTACGGGTATTTAAGAGACTAATTCCTGCCATTGGTGTTTCCTAAAGGAAACAAAAATATCCAGAGACAATAATATATTGTTCTGTTCTTTCTAAATAATGATACATGTTGCATATAAAAAGTCATCCTGAGCTGTGAATTTCTTAATGTCTTAGTTTCAGATGTAATTTTAACATTGACTGGAGTCTGAAACTCTTCCTCAAACTGATTAGTAACTTATTTGAAAGCTAGTTGCAGTAAATCTGAGAGGACTGTTCCTGTAAACCAGTGCTATTCTTCATGTATAAGGACACCTGAATCTGACCCTAAGATTTATTTCATTATCTTTGTAAAATGGGAGATTAAAAAAATGAAAACGAAAACAAAAACAAAACCAGATTTATGGAAGATTGTAAAATATGCACCTGTCAAACTTTACCTCTTGAATCTTACTGGTTTCAACTGTTAATGTATAGAGCAGTGTGAGCATCAAAGCTTAACAGTATTATTACTCTGACATAAGTAGATGACAGTGTAGTATTGTGCTGCATTTTGCTTTTGATGAGGACTATTATTTCTAATAGGCATAATATGTAACAATATCACAGCTTGTCATAACTTATCTGGGAAACATGAGAGCTTGCACCAAATACATGAGATTTATGAATGTCACTAGTATACAGACAGTTTTTTATGGTACTTACTGAAATGCTAGGGAAATGTACTCCTAGTCACAGGAAAAAAAAAAAGAAATCAGACAAAAATATTTAGTGGAATACTAGGTTTTCCAAGAAAAAAAAAAAAATCCCCCTCAGATATTTTGAATTCTACTACAGAAATGTGAATGCTACTAAAGATTCTTTCCAGCATTAAAAAGTGTTGATGACCTGAGGGACTTGTTTAGAGAACTTGTTTGTCTACCAGAACAAAGCCTTATGCTAACAAGGAGGAACACTCATTCCCTCCGAAATTTCTGAATCTCCTGTCCATTTATATGAATAGCGAGCAGCCAATTGCCTCACAGACATTAGACTCAGACAGCTATTAAACTATAGTGCAGACTACTGTAAAATCTACAATGACTGACACAGAGCTTATTAGATTTAAAGCATATAATTTCATTTGTTTTCAATGGACACTGGTTTTAACCCTATTGGTATGATCCAATGTCTACCGAAGCACATGGAAAAATACCCACAAAAGAAATCATATGCAGGCCCTAATGCAAGCTCCTTGGGTGGATGAAGAGAGAGATTCAGAGAAGATTTTTATTACTACTATCCTTGGCTTATACTGCTGTATTTTTTTGTATTTCAAACTTACATGCTTATACATAGAAAAAGGTCCCTGGAAATCATCAGAGAACAATTTCAAAAATCTCTGTGTATACGGAATACTTGCTACAATCTTGCCTTCTGTAGAGCAACTGCCTACATGAACATCTTTCTGACCTAAAAATTGGTGTTTGCATGCTGGAGGGCTAATAATGCAAATATTTTAAGGTTTTTGATAGCCTCAAACTAACATAATTTGAGTCATGAAGACATAAGAAACAGACTGATTTGTTATTTAAATACTTTGTGTTCAAGTTCTCTGATGTCTAAAACAAAAGTATGAGAGAGCAGTAATCTCTGATAAAAATATTAAGGTTATTTAGAGAAGTTTAAAATACATATTAAATTCAGACAATTAAAGTTAGAAAACAGTTCAAGAAAATATCTAGGGATCAGACTTGAGGTCAAATAAAGACTGATTGAATTGTTTGTTTACTAGATCCTCTCTTAGTACACTCTTGAAATCCTGTGAAAAAATCAGCAAGTTTGGATTCTCCCACTTAACACACTAGCCTAAAATGAAAAACATGCTAAACTCTGTAGATAACCAGTAGAAAGAGAGGACCTCAACAGAGTGATGTAAACTTGCAGTAAGCCGTATAAGTCTTTCCCATTTCTCTCCATTGACTATAGACAGAAGCTAGGCAACTGTGCTATTAATTTGGGTGTCTCTGTTCAAGGCTTACAATTAGATTAAAAGAATCTGAGCTTTTATATTGCTTTAAAAATTATGTAATGTTCTCCATTAAAATCCATCTGTTCAAAAGACATTCTCAAAATAAATGGAAAACATCATTTGACATTAAATTAACTTCCTAAATGACCTGATACTAAATTTAGAGAGGACAACAGCAAAGCTCCCTTTGGACTTCACTAGCCCAGGACCAGTATACAGTAGTCAATACTGCTTTTCCCAGCTTCATGAATAATTGGG
>VXAA01006972.1:26075-37013 GCA_013399115.1 Anseranas semipalmata
TTTTAATACACTGTAATAATGAATCCATAAGGACCAATTTCCATAAGGACCAAATCCATAAGGACCAATTTCTCAAGTTAACTTGAGTGGCATCTCTAGATTTAACAAACCTCATCCTAACAAATTTCAAATTCTGTCATTTCCTGTCTACCTCCATGTCACCCACTTTCATCTTGTCCCAGCTGGTATGTTCACTGGGAACACAGCTTTGATCTTATACAGAGGAAAATATAAAAATAAATTCAGGAGCACATGAATGCATGAATCATTGCATCCATCGTAAAACAGAACTGGATGTAATCTGCTGTCCAGGGAAAAATGTGATTAAATACATTTAGTCATCATTTCTCCAAATACAACCTCAGAAACTTTTGTGTTTCTCTGGACTAAGCAAACCTTCAGTTTCACTGTAATTCTGAGACCCAGAGATCCTAATAAAATCATCATTTCTATTAAACAAAAGACAAGGTTTAAGCAACATCATTTCCTAAGATATAAACTAAAGCTAGGATAAAAAAAAAAAAGATGGATGGATTCTCCTTTTATCTAATCTATTGGTTTTATCTGAGTAATTGAACTATGCACCCTTTCAAACTGATTTTAAATTTTAAAAATAAAGCACTGTTTTGGTAGGTTTGCCAGATTCAGAATCAACACTTTTATGGTAAGGTGATGAAGAAAGTCTACATGTAAAAGAGATTCCACTAGAAATGTTTTCTCACAAACATTCAGAATACTACATGTTGCCTGAATATATCTGGAAGTAAGAAATAGTAGCTATTACACTAGATAAGTCAAAAGTACTATGACATATTATATTAAGAACAGTAGTAAACAGGCTTATTTGTTGTTTAGTTTTAAACTATCATTCAAAGTTAAAAGCTCTTTTTTTCTTTTTCCCTAAACTACAAAAGAGAATCCTTTCCCTTGTCAAAGCAAAGCTACTTTAAGTAGCAATGTAATCCTGAAATAATGACACCAGCATTGCTAGTTTATACACAACTGGTCATCATCTGACTACTGATATGAGGCTGGTTGCAATATGACTAATATGGTCTGATCAAAGTTTAATATAGTTTTCTGAATTAGTTTTATAGAAACTGCATAAAAAGTATTCAAGATAAATTTCCAGAATATCTACAAATGCTAATAATATGCTAAAACAAAAAACAAAACAAAACAAAACAAAAAGCAACCTGCAAAGCCATGCAGTATGTCCAGCTCATCCAGCAATCTCTCTTTTCACATTTAGAGCTGAGAGAGGTCCAATCAAACTTGGTGGTTAGGGAGTAGATTTTGCAACCATGGGGCCAGGATGGAATCATATGACTCCCAAGAGGCTAACATAGCAGCTGCTAATTGCCAATGCAGGATTTAATTAGGTATCTTGGGATATTTTACAGACAGGAACAATCCAGTATAAATCAAGATATCCAGATAATCGAAGTCAGCAAAGCAATGAGAAACTGATATTGTCCCCACGTAGTAGCCTCTAATATGTGTCTTGAAGTTTCTAGTCTTTAACACAGAGAACATCTTTTTCCTTGCCTGAAATACTGAAAATGACAAACCACAGCTAGCAAAAAAAAAAAAAGAAAAAAAAAGAGAGAGAAGAAAAAAAGCATGATATAAAGACAATACAGCAATATATGAAAGAAGATAATTCTCGAGTAACAGTATACAATCTTGTGCCTTTGACAACTCAAATCATTTTGAACAATGAGTAATTTATGGCCATGACAGGGCAAGCACTTTCCTTCCTTCATTTATTTTTTCATTCCCTGTAGGATGAAGTGAATAAATAAAATTACTTCTAAAAAGCTATTTTCTGTTGTTATCATTTATGCCTCAAGGAAAAGAATCTTAAAATCCATCTGCTTATAAGCAAACCCACTTTCCTGTTCAATTTGGAAATAAATTCTGTATATCCTGGAAAGCGGGATTAATTCAAAAGCATAAAACAAAATAAAAATTAAAAGCTATACAAAAATGTAAACAATTAGCAACGTGCATATAATTAAGATTATATAAAGTCAATGAGCAGAATCCAAATGTACAGCTATTTCCACAGTGATTCATTGCATATTAATTACCTAAGTTGAATATTTGGTATTTTATTTTAGCAGAATCACAACAAAGCATAAGCAGTGCAAACGGGCAAAACAACCTAAATCCAATTAAAGCATTCAGGAATATAGTTTCATATTTCGACAAAAATAAATACAGGAGAGAATGTGTGTGTTGAAGCTAACTCTAGGCACTAATTAGTTTGTCTTGACCCCCTTTACTGTTAATGGAGGCAGAGCATTCGGTTTAGGACCCTGCCTGAATCACTGTCTACAGAATACGTTTATTCTTCTCTTTTTCCATTGATCACAGATGTACCCTAAAGAGATTATCCTAAAGTTAGCCTTTGGATCAATGCCATTTTTAGCCAATTTTCCAGGTAGGTGATTATATCAAGAAGTCCTGGCATTCCTATATATTGCTATGCAAATGTAAAAAAAAGAAAACAATATATATTGGTGAAAACAAACATACTATTCCTAAACATTGGCTGTGGTCATACAGGACTAGATATGCAGTAATGGATAAATTGGACCTGCTGGTTTTGGAACAAAAACTATTATTGCTTGATGAATGCTGGTATTCAGGAATGAAACTGTTGATCTCCATCTACTTATGGTTAAATATGCATACCCACATACCCTTTCTGCAGGTTCTGTTATATTAAGTAGCTCTCCTGTGTCATTTTTTCCCTAAAGCTGATTATTTTCCAGGTATTTTTACCTACTTTTCTATATCAAGCTATTAAAATGTACTATGTGCAGTCCAATTCTTGAAAATCATTCAGAAGGTAAAGTGTGCAGAAACTACACATGATCCTCATACATAGCAGTAGATGAATCTGAAGTATTTGTTATTTTCATTCTGTGTTCCTCTTGTGATCCTGTTTATTTTTCAGTGCAGTTAAAAGTGCTGGTTAGCATTCATAAACCCAAAAATGATCTTGGGATGGAGCAATTTTAGCTGCCGCCTCTCCTTACACTTCCCGCAACTGTTGCAATTCATTGATGATTCTGCCATCTGCCTCAAAAGCTGAAATGCTTGGTTTAAATATATAAAAGCTAGACAGGCAACTCCATTATTAAATGCAAAGACATCTCTAGCATCATAAACACAGGCTTAAAGCTTCCCACCACCTTTGCAGTTCTACCTCACTTAACGATTTTGGGACTACAATGGGCTCAGCACCAGAATGGTTTAATCTAATCTGAGCTGTATGGCAGTACAAGTTACTGCAAAATACCTCCTGGATTATGTTAAGGTTCTTTCCAAAAGAACTGCCCTACTGGTTGGTACATCCAATTGTGATGTTTCAAAGAAAAGCTGGGAATTAAACGATCAGTTGCTATACATATCACTGCTGATTCTGACAGAATCTTCGGCTGACATAAAAAAATATCCTGTATATGCAAACCCCTTTGCTGCTGTCTTGTTAACAGAGTCCTGTAGGTCTACAGGTCAAATGAACCCTTAACATTACATTCTTATTCCTATATGGTATAGACAGGATTTAGTCAATGCAAAAGTTGACAGCCTATCTATATACTGAATTTCTTTGCTTCTGGATACTTGGAATAAAGTCCATTTATTCATCTTTCTTTTCTTTTTGATAGTTTAACACACCATTTCATCCTGCTATAATTCCTAAAAATTATTCCCAATTCCTTTTATTCAGTTAATCATAAGTATTAGGGAATAAGCATATTTGAATTTGATTATATTAGTGCATTTTATGTATTGTGTGCTCTTTGTTACTGTGATGTATTTAATTCTTCTCTATTACCTAAAACATGATCATCATGCTTTAAGTCAGGTAAGTATAATCTGAAAGAAATCAAAGGATCATGCTAAGCTGCAAGACCCTTGAAATGTTATTTCTCTTAACAACTCTGTTTTGTAAGAATTTTCAGTGTAACATTGGATATTGAAGCATACATAAGTTTTATATATCATATTACTACATGATGGGCAGTTGTGATATAGTGTGTCAAAAAAGGGGGGACAACACTGTGTGGAAAATATCTGTAGCATTTTTAGTGATCTTGTCCTAGCAGCACAGAAATGCAATCTAAACTCCTACAGCAAAACTTGACAAAAATACATTCAGCTCAATTTTAGAGTAAATTGTTTCTGGAATAAGATTATCTGTCACATTTCAGCTCAGAAACATTTCTTGATATCCAGATTCCATCTTTTCACAAACACTTATTCTGAGTAAGTTTGGCAGGCTTTTAATTACAGAAGCACAGATATGCCTCTAAAATAAAAGTTTTCAGTATTCAAACTTTGCAGGGACCACTTCATTTAAGACTCTGAGGGTGATATCAAATCTGAAATGACAGTTATGATTTTCAGGCATATTTCCCTCCATAACACATACATTCTTCACACTTCAAAAAAATGAAGGCACAGTTACAGCTGCTGCCTACTGATCTGTGTGCATTGAGCAGCACATCAACGTATTCAGCTTATTGGAACCATTTGCAAGAGCATGTTTGTCAAGCAAAACTATCTCAGAGCATTAGGGAACTGACGTCTCAGTTGGATTACTTCACTAACTCATCTATAATAGTGTAGAAGGGTTATTTTAAGTGAGACTATGCAAACAAAACCAAAAAAAAAAATCTCACAGACTGTTAAGCAACTCAGAAACCTCAACACTGAAACCTGAAATAATTTCAGGCCTGAGGTTCAACATGCAAATAAAATCTAGAGCTAGTCAGAACACAGACAGCAGAAAGAAAATTATAAGCTTTGATCCTGACCTGTTTCCAAAGTACAGGCCATATCTTAAACTACAAATGGGTATTTTAATGCAGAATAAATACAATAAACTACAAATAATTCCTATGTTTCTATAGTGACTTTCCTCAGTGTGTCATTATGAACTTCATAAGACGCTATCGTTATGCTCACTTTGTAGGAGTGGAAATGGGTATAACAAGGCTCTCGTGAGCTTTAAGCCAATACAATTAATAATCAGAAAACACTGATTGTCACATAGAGACCAGGTCTGCTCATTTGTCACACTAGCTTGGCTCCAGACAAAATTCTCTCCTCACGTATGACTTTTAGCTTGAGGGCAGCTGGAGAACAAACACGTTATAACAATGATCCTTCCATAGGTCAACATTTTAGACTTCTCATGCCTGAACTCAAAATCCAGTACTCTAAAGGCTCTGCTTGCCTAAGGAAAAGACAGCTCTGGAGGTTATCTGGTTCAACCCTCCTGCTTAAGCAGACACCTCGAGCAGGTTGCCCAGCACCACGTCCAGATGGCTTTTGAAGATCTCCAAGGAGGGGACTCCACAACCTCGCTGGGCAAACTGTTCCAGTGCTCTGTCACCTGCACAGTAAAGTGCTTCCTAATGTTCAGAATGAACCTCCTGTGTTCCAGTTTGTGCCCATTGCCTCTTGTCCCGGCACTGGGCACCACTGAAAATAGCATGGCTCCATCTTCATTGTGTCTTCCCTTCAGTTATTTATACACATTGATAAGATCTCCTCTGATCCTCCTCCTCTCCAAGCTGAACAGTCCCAATTGCTTGGAAATGTCATATAAATATATAAGCATGGGCAAAAACAACCAACTGGTAATTACACTTTTACTCTTCAATGTTAAAAGAACATATACCATTCCCGTGGTCTACACAAGAAGAGAACATGTGACGTTATCTGTGAGATTTTTTATATTAGGCTCATCTAGCCGTTCCTGACTAAGCTCTGTCTAACAGTCCTCTTCTCAAATTCAATACTCAAGCAAGATTAAGAGACCCTGAAGAAACAAGATGAAACATCCAGGAAAAGATAAAAATAGATTACTGGAACTAGGGAATCTAATATTTTAGTGGATTATATGATTACAAAATTAATAGTACACTAAGAGAACATTCCTAACATTACAATGCATTATAAATATATATTTTTTTATATAAGTAAATCTAGATAATATATAGTCAGATCTTTATCATAGAGCAAACCAGTGGCAGAAACCTTCTCAGACCACTTTATTAAAAGCACAAAAATGTGAATACTATTTCTAACAGTGTCTGTGGAAAAAACTGAGCAATTTCAGTGAGGCCAGAGTTTTGCCAAGGTTCAAAGGAGGCAATCATTTTGACTGGACTGTGACCAAATAAAGAGTCTTGCTAACTTGTATGGCACCAGCCAATTTTACAAGGGGTAAAGCAATTGACATTACGCATTTAAGGAATATAAAATGTGAGGACAAGGACCCATATGAGTTTGCCTTTTTCCATGACTGCCAAGTTATTCTGATCAAAAAGCATCTCAGCAAAAACTTCCACACATTCTTAAGTATTTGAGGCCCCTCAGCTGCAGCTCTAGTTGGCCTTCACTTAGCACAAATTACTGCAACTGTTGTACTGCCGTGTAGAAAAGTTTGGCTCCAAATTAGTCTCTTCTGATATGAGATACCAGCAAAATCGATTGCTCAGTGCTTTCATAATGACCTCCTACTCCTTTGATCTTTAAAATTCCAAAACTGCCATGAATACCTGAAGGGTTTTGGCATACATGAGAAATGCATTCAACCATCCTATTGCACACATCCATAATTCACAGTTGAATCAGAGGATTGTATCATGCATGTTACTAAGAAAATATTCCCATTTGCCAACAGCAAATGCTAAGCCCAGAAACTCCTGTTCCCCTGTGGTGCTTAGAGGCTTAAGTGTATGGGGAGTGTCTCAGAAATTTGGTATCATAAATAAAGATACCTTCAAAGAGCTGAGGAGAGTGGAGCTCATCTTTTTAAAGATGGCACATGCCTTGTACATAGTCTCTGTCCATGATGAGAGCACTGGCCTGGGAAGTGGGAGGTCTTTGAGCAGTCAAAGGAGGTTTGAGGCTGCACCAAACAGCTCTGGAGACATTCCTTCTCCAGTGGGCTACAATTGCACTGTGCTAACCCATTGAATGTGAGCACAAGTGTAGAAAGATACAATTCCCATGGCCACAGGAAGAAGGTCCTGTGAACCTGACTTTGAAGAAGAGATGTTAAACTGAGGATTGGCTACACAAAGCAGAAATATGGCAGAAAGCAGGGAGTGGCAGCCAGGATTACACAGCACACCCTCGGGAGCCCTGAATTGACAGGGACTGTACAGGCATGCAGATGGGAGCATCCACAGACAGCTGTCATTTAAGTGGAGTATGATTCGATGGAACATGCCTACCATGTCATATTCCTCTTTTATTTCCTGGATCCCAAGAAGACCTGAGCTGGATGATGGCACTGAACTTCCTAAAGCACAGTGTTTCTGTATAAGAATGTTTCTATATGGCACTGCAAGAAACTAGGGACTTTTGGTGTCAGAAGGGTTACCTCTCTGAAAGCTTAAATACTTTTAGAGTTAGGTAGGCCCTAGCCAGTTTTCTTTAATTAAAATTTGAGTTTTAGATGCCTCAAGGTCACTTAATTTCTACCTTAGGCATCCTTTTTATGACCTGTACCACAATGAGTAAAATATTTTGTGCTTGTTATGAATCTGATAAACAGTAATTCCATTTTCCCAATAAATTACCAGCTAGGGGAAAAACAAGCAAACAAACAAACAAACAAAATAACCATTGTATCATTTTTTAACTAGGAACATGAGACAATAGTGTGATTGTGCAGGGCTTCCCACAGTAGCAGTTATTCTCCTGCTTACAGTAAACCACAGGGCCAGGCCCTAACAGTCCAAACAGCTTCACTGATTACCCACAAATTGCAAGCATAAGCACAAACTAAAAAGTAGGAGAAAACAAGCTACCTTTTTTTTTTTTTCTACGACTCTTAAGCACAGACTAAGCATGGCATTTTCAGGGAGAGATTTCATTTCCAAACTATAGTGAGCTACTAATGAAGTTTCCATAATGATTTTAGGCAGCTCTTCTCCAATACACATCATATTATAATGTGGACAATAAATGCTTCTATTAACAAGCAGATGAGTCTGTCATTCCTATGCCAAGTAAGGATTCCTTCATAATTAGAAATTGCACACTCCCTAGAAGCAAAACTCTTACTGAGCATGCAGCTGCAGGGAGCCTCTGTGGCGGCTGCACCCTGCTTCCCTCAGAAGAGGCTCCCATGGTGTGGAAATTATTTCCAGCAGTGTTATAGAAATAAATGCAGTTGATTTTAAATATATTTCTACCTTTTATTTTGACACAATTTACATACCACGACTGCAGTTACAAATGTATTCCACCCTATTCCTTCCTCTTCGGCCGTCAGTTTGGCAGTAGCATGGAGCATTGAAACATAAAGGGGCAATTGATGAAAAAAAAAACACACCTTGAAACGATGAAAACACATTTGAATTAAAGCAGATGCAAAGCACTTTCAAGGATAAGGATAAGTTCTGTACTGCATACAGCAACAGCATTATAAGAAATGGAAGGACTTCAAGCATAAGCAACCCTGCCTTCAAGAGGGTTCTCCTGAATATAGGAAACTACTCCACTCATTTTCCAAAATGTCTGCCTCCCTTAAACCAATTCCCTCATATCTATCTTATCTAATAAGAGCTACAACAGATTTTTTTTTTCCTTTTTTTTTTTTTTCTGTTTTTAAGGTCTCCCAAGGTGGTATGTGAAGGGAGCTTAACAGCCCACAACAATAACAACTTCTGGGGCAAATGGTCTACCCGAACTCTTCTAACAGCCTTCAAGCCAGACAGACCACCCTGGCTTTTAGCTGGAGATTTCTGCTTTTTGTACACTATCATGTTTGTAGCTCTCCAACACCTGACTCAACTCCCACTCAGCCAAGTGGCAACAAAATGCTCAGTGTTGAGACAATCTGGAGATTTTCCCGTGCTTGTCACAAAGTTTGTTGAATTTTAAAGTGTAATCCCTTCTTTTCAAACACTTGGGAAACTCATCTGATTTGCTGCCCACTAGGGTCTACCTCATTATATATAAACTTCTATTTCTAGAATCAAATCTGAGCACATTTGCAAGGTAACATGTGAATCACACAGAATCCACAGCTATACTTCTCTATTCACAGTGCTGTCAACTTGAACTTTGTATCAAGGAATCATGCTGCGAATACCATCAAGAGAGTCATCCGAGGGCTGTTCTAACATTTATTTTAAGGCTACCAGAATCTGGGGTAGTTTGCAAAGAAAAAGATAAAGACAGACAAACTAGTAGCTTAAAACTAATAACTTATTTACCTAAACATTTAGCTCCCAAGTGTTTTTTTCAGTGTGCACAGCACTGATTCATAGTCTATACCAAAGATAATTTAGTCTTCTACAGTATCTTTTCCAGAACATGTCACTCTTAAGAGTAAAGTAATCCCTTTAGTATCAGTAGACAAGGGTAGGCAAATGAAAAATTCTAAACCATCATGTACTGAATATCACCTCAAAAATTGCTCAGTTTTTTACATATTTACATATTTAAAAATATGTGCGCTTGCAGCCCAGCAGGCTAACTGTGTCCCGGGCTGCATCAAGAGAGGCGTGGCCAGCAGGTTGAGGGAGGTGATTGTCCCCCTCTGCTCTGCCCTCATGAGGCCCCACCTGGAGTCCTGCGTCCAGGTCTGGGGCCCCCAGCACAAGAAGGATGTGGATCTGTTAGAGTGGGTCCAGAGGAGGGCCACAAGGATGATCAGAGGGCTGGAGCACCTCTCCTATGAAGAAAGGCTGAAAGAGCTGGGGATGTTCAGCCTGGAGAAGAGAAGGCTCCAGGGAGACCTCATTTGTGGCCTTAAAGGGGTCTTATAAAAAGGATGGAGAGGGACTCTTTACTCTGGATAGGACAAGGGGCAATGGTTTTAAACTAAAAGAAGATAGATTTAGATTAGATGTTAGGAAGAAATTCTTCACTGTGAGGGTGGTGAGGCACTGGAACAGGTTGCCCAGAGAAGCTGTGGATGCCCCATCCCTGGAAGTGTTCAAGGCCAGGTTGGATGGGGCTTTGAGCAACCTGGTGTAGTGGATGGCATACCAGCCCACAGCAGGGGGGTTGGAACCAGATGATCTTTAAGGTCCCTTCCAACCCAAGCCATTCTATGCTTCTATTATTGATTCTATGATACACATTTTTTTTGTAACAAATAATGCTGGCCCAAACAGCAATGTTATCATCTGCCTTCTGAATCTGTCACGGCAACATTCACTTCTAACTGAACAGTGACTGTGAAAGAAAGTTTCTCACATAAATCTCCAGATGTGCTCCTTTAGAGTTCAATTAGATAAGGAGAATCTTCTGAAAATGCTGAGACACAACCCTCAAATTTTTTTGCAATCATAGATGGTTAGTGAACAAAAATATCTGAGTGAAATATGAATGTTTTGCACACTAATATTGAAAGTAGAGGTACAGTTCTAAACACTAATAATATTCCTGTTCTTTATTGAATGTCATATTGAACACCTATGATCAAATTACACCTACAAAGGTAGTTTATGAATATTATTTGTATTGAGTACATTAAGATATTTGGTTAAAATTTATAATTTTACTCAAATAAATTATACAGAGCTTTTGCTCTCACACTATATAAGACTTGCTGAGGCGATCGGCTCTGGGGCAGACGCGTTCTGCAGCAGAGCGGGGGGATCTCGGTGCGTGAGGGCCTTTTCGCTGCACCGAGGCAACTTGAGGCAGCCGAGGGGACCGCCAGGACCCGGCAGCCCTTGCGAGAGCGGCCGGCGAGGCGTGGGCAGAGCCAAGAGCTGTCAGCTCCCTGCCTCCTGCTCAAAGCAGCCCCTAGGGAGCGCGAGCGACCCGGAGGGTGGGCAAACAGGGCGCGGCACGTCGCTGAGGGCGTGGCACGCAGTTTGCGCGGGCAGGTCGAGCGGGGCAGGGCAGAGCCCTCCCCTTTCCCCCCCTTCCCTTTCTCTTTCT
>VXAA01006974.1:791-33639 GCA_013399115.1 Anseranas semipalmata
GATGCCCCCTCCTTGTCTCCCCTGCCTGTCCTCCCTAAAGAGCCTGCATCCTTCCATTCCAACTCTCCAGTCATGGGAGCCATCCCACCAATGTCCGTGATGCCAATAAGATAGCCCTGCAGGCATGCACACATCTCTAACTTCTCTTGTTTATTCCCCATGCTACCTGCATTTGCATAGAGGCATTTGAGTTGGGCCCCTGATGAAGCTGACTTACTGCCTGGAGTGGCTGGAATTCCTTTGTGCTGCTCTTCAGGTGCTCTCCCACTGACCTGTGACCCTTCTCCACACTCTGGGCATCTATCGCTGACACTGGCATCAAACTGTTAGGATTGGGATGGACTGAGCTTCCCCTCCCCCAGCAACTTTGGTTTAAAGCCCTCTTCACCAGCTTGGCAAGCCTGTGACTGAAAATGCTCTTCCCCTTCTCTGACAGGTGGACCCCATCAGCCCCCAGCAGACCAGGTTTCTCAAAGTGACTCCCATGGTCTAAGTAGCCGAGCCCCTGTCTGTGGCACCAGTCCTGTAACCATCTGATGATTTGCCAGATTCGACTTTGACTTTCCCTTTGACTGGGAGGACTGATGAAAAAACTACCTGCACTCCTGAGTCCCTTACTGATGCTCCCAGGGCTCTGTAATCCCTCTTGATACTCCTCAGACAGCAGCTCCTGGCTGCATCACTGGTGCCCACGTGAAACAACAGCAGTCAATAATAGTCCTTAGGCTGTATGAGGCTTGGCAGTCTCTTGGTGATACCCCTGATGCAAGCCCCTGGTAAGCAGCAGACTTCTCTCAAGAGTGGATCAGGTTGGCAGAAGGGTGCCTCTGTGCCTCTCAGAAGAGTCGCCTATTACTATCACCCATCGCCTTTTCTTAGTTGCACTGGTTGTTGTGTGGTCTTCTCTAGGCTGAAGACATCCAAAGACTAGAAGACATCCAAAACAACTGATAGCTGTTTCATAGAAGAAAAGTGATATAAACAGCAAAAAGCCTCCCAAGTGGCTTTAAAAATAAAATGAAAATGAAAAAAGCAAAACAACAACAACAAAAAAATGAGCTATATATTGATAAACCAAATGACAGCCACATGCAAGCTGCATAGTGTCTTCAAAATCTATGTCATGATACTGTAGTAAAGAAATTTCCTTTTGCTAGATGTCCTTCACTTTTGTGTCTAATTCTTTGGAACAGCTTTCTGTGAATAATTTTCTATCTTCTCACTGCATTTACTTTGCTTAGGAGTTCCCCCTCCACTTCTATCCAAAGCATTTAGAGATATCTCTCTTCTGAATTGCCCTGTTGATTAACCCACTGAACTTTTATGAAGGGAGAGATGATGAAGCGGTCCAAGTACTTTGTGACTGTTAGGTGCATTCAGAATTTAAAAAGCAAATGTCTGACAGACGATATAAAATGAAACAAGATAGGTTTAAATACCATGTTAACAGCTTATTTTGATTTACATTGGTAGCCTGTATACTGCAGAATTACAAGGCTTTAGAATTTTTACAATGGTATAAGTAGTGCCCTTGGTCCATAAAAGTGGAAGATAGCTGGTAATTCCTCTACAAGCTTAAGACTAGAAAAGTCATGCGTATTGTTACCCAGTAAATCTCCTCTAAGATTACAGGCTCCAGATACAGTGAAAATTTAAGAAGCCTTTCTTCTTTCATTGTTTCAACAAAGTTAAGGAGTAATAGTGTTCCTTTAAGTAGGTAATTCAGGTAAGGAACAGAAAACAGGGCAATTTATTTGTACCTGAAACAAAATACACATGATGGTATATTTGAAGATGAAGACAGTAAAGAAGTTTGCTTGAACACTGTGTAATTTGAACACAATTTTTTTCACTTCATTCTGGCTACTCCTCCAAGTCTGATCTGCAAAAAAGTGGTCTCATTTATGGAAGTCAAAGAGTTACATTTAATAGAGTGCGAAACACATACTGAAACTTTTATCTTAAGCACTCTTTTTCCCTTGCAAAGGGCAGCATCTGTCTGCATATGTTCATGTCTGCATTGCAAATTGTACTTTAGGGACATCTTCATTGGAATTAATCATTCCAGGCACAGGGGTAAACATCCATGCAGGGCTTTGGGATTTTCATGCACAAACCTCATTAACATTAAAAATGGCATCTTCAGCTCCTCATAGTTTGCTTTGAAATGCATCTATAATGTCACCTTGTGTGACAGACTTCACACGGTCTGACACATCAACTCTTTCAAACAGGAATTGTAAAGATAAAGGTAGAAGACAGTATTTTGGTACATTTGTTCATTGCAAATGCTCAAAATATTTTCAAGACATATGACTATGTTAAATCTAAGGAAAGACAAGCTCAGTGAATGTGAAATCACTCTAAACTGACAAGAGTCCAGAACTATAGTGCAGGAGAACTGTATATATGTACTTTGCAAGGTCTGTGAAAGGAAACATGCTTAAATTTTGGACTAGAAGGAGTTTTGAGCAAATTTGCAGATGACACCAAACTTGGAGGAGTTGTAGACTCAGCTGAGGGTGGAAAGGCCTTGCAGAGAGATCTGGACAGATTGGAGAGCTGGGCAATCACCAACCGCGTGAAGTTTAATAAGAGTAAGTGCCGCATCCTGCACCTGGGACGGGGCAACCCTGGCTATATGTACAGACTGGGCAACGAGACGCTGGAGAGCAGCCCCGCAGAGAGGGATGTGGGGGTTGTGGTTGACAGCAAGTTGAATATGAGCCAGCAGTGTGCCCTGGCAGCCAGGAGGGCTAACCGTATCCTGGGGTGAATCAGGCACGGCATTGCTAGCCGGTCGAGGGAAGGGATTGTCCTGCTCTACTCTGCGCTGGTGCGGCCTCACCTCGAGTGCTGTGTGCAGTTTTGGGCACCACAGTACAAAAAGGATGTAAAACTGCTGGAGAGTGTCCAGAGGAGGATGACGAAGATGGTGAAGGGCCTAGAGGGGAAGACATATGAGGAGTGGCTGAGGTCACTTGGCCTGTTCAGCCTGGAGAAGAGGAGGCTGAGGGGAGACCTCATCGCAGTCTACAACTTCCTTGCGAGGGGGAGTGGAGGGCCAGGCGCCGACCTATTCTCCTTAATCACCAGTGATAGAACCCACGGCAATGGTGTCAAGCTGAGGCAGAGGAGGTTTAGGCTAGACATCAGGAAGAGATTCTTCACTGAGAGGGTGGTTGCACACTGGAACAGGCTCCCCAGTGAAGCAGTCACTGCACCAAGCCTGTCTGAATTTAAGAGGCGTTTGGACTGTGCACATAGTCACATGGTCTAAAATTTTGGGTAGACCTGTGCAGTGCCAGGAGTTGGACTCAATGATCCTTATGGGTCCCTTCCAACTTGGGATATTCTATGATTCTATGATTTTCGAAGAGAGGTTTACATTGTGTTATTATATGCAGCTTCCTAATGGATCCATTTGTAGTGGTGGTTGACTATTAGATGATGTCTGGGCCTCACAAACCCTACTGGTTTCCTCTTGCGACTGCCTGTATCCAGTAATCACCAAATTCAGATGCCTGTAACATTCATAAGGAAGCCTCTACAGCACAAGATGATGCTTTATTTCTTGATGTTTTGTTTCCTGATCTTTTGTTTGATGATTTGTTTCCTGATCTTGACATTTTGTATATCCCAGAAGAAGACAGTTTCTTTTCTTATCTCTGAAAAGCTACTTTTAGACATGTGGCTTGGGAGGGACAAATTCTACTAACATTGATCTTTTCTTCCTTTTGATGGTATTCCCTCAGATCCCGTTTGTATTTGAGAAAAGGTGCTTTGCTTTTAAGACTGCTTTGAAGTGGCGATAGAGGTTCAAAGCAGGCAACAGTACAACAGTTCCAATCTCTCCTGACATCTGTGTTTGTGTGCCAGTCATGAAGAAATGCTTCACTGAAGACATGTCTGCAATGAGTTAATTCCATTGAAATCACAGCCAAACCTTTGAAAGAAGAGTCTGGTTACTAGCAAGTATGTCTTTTTCAAGAACTCAAACCCCAGGTATGAATTAAAGGTGTTGTGATTTAATGATGCCTTTTAAAATAGAGACTAAAATATTTTCTTGTACCCAAACCAGTTCTTTCAAAAGGCACCAGCCTGATGCCTTCTCATGCACTTACTCTGGCTTGTCCAGGATCCTCAGTTCCTGTTTAGTAGCACTAAGGAGAAGAGCAAGCTTTTTTATTAAGCTGAAGGAAAAGCATCATGTCTTCTTGGTTGTGCCAGATGGTTCTAGTGCACTTATTGTTTAGGAATGACTGTTGATAACTGCACTGTAGAGATAAATGACAAATACTTGCAAATACACAGCAGTATTTTCCTTGTGACTGTGTAGATTGTGGTGCAGAGGTGGAGAGTTATGACACAATAATCCATCCCAGGCATAAGTAGTGTGGCAGTGAAGCAAGTTGGGAATCTCTCAAAAGAATACTCTAACCTGAATATTGTACTACTTAATGTTGTTATGGGTAAAGTTAGTTTGCTGCCTGTACAAAAGTGAACTCCTGATTGCCTTTCTCACAGCTTGGAATTACAGCTTCAAAACTGTGCAAAACACTCCCTAGTCTCAGTAGATGGTTATCCAGACCAGGGCAGAAGCTATGGGCAGGAACATGAGGAAGCTGTGGGGAAAGATTTAAGAACCTTTTTAAAAAAACTTTTTTAAAATAAGATATGGGCTGTACTTGGGAAACTGGGAATTATTTATTGTTATGTATGAAAAACAAAGCCTGCTGAACTGTCATAGCTTCCTGTACCAAACTGTTCAAGGAGAAAAGAGGTTTCACACTGGTGCTCACTTGGAATTTTTTTAACATAAACCGAAACCAATTTTAAAACAAGATTGTCATGCCCTACATTACCTGTATTTGCAATGCTTTTGCTAAACAGTAGGACCACTGTTTCAGATTGTGGAATCAAGGTTACTACTGTCATGTAAATCAATAGTAATGATGACCAGCATAGCTGGGAAATTGTTTGGTGGAAAGTAAAAGAAATTAGCAAATGCAGGCAATAAAACTGTCACTTTGTCAATCCATTTCATACAAGTTTATATTTTTCAAATGGTACAATTGTCAAAAAAATAAAAAGCACAGAGGACTGTTAATGTGCAGATAAGTGATATCTAAAATTAGTTACTGAATGAACCTAGCAACAATATGTTCATTACTGTATGGAGCAAGTGACTAATGTAATCACCTCTGGTAGTCACAGTTACATAAAATATAACCTAGGTAAAAACATGTTTACTCAGTAATACTTGCAGCTTCATTATACTCCTTCCTAATTAGATGACTAATGAGACTGATTTACTTTTCATTTTAGCGTCCCCGCTGGCAGCACTTTGTATTAGCTAAAGTATAAAAATATTCCCAACTACAGGATCATGCAGTTCTGTAACTAATCTTTCTATTTCCCAACCTGTGTTCCACTGTGCTTCAGTCAAATCTATCTTCCAAACAAGAGACAAAGGGGTTAACAAATGTCTTTGAAAGTCAAGAAGATTAACTGAATATATTTTGGGAAGGATCAGCACCTGACAGGAAGAGACAGATGGCTGTCTTCACAAAGAAGAGTTTGGGTTTTAGGAGCACTTGGTGTGGAAAACGAATTTTCTCTGCCTGGTGCTTGGGCTTGTGGTGCAGAGTTGTGAGATGAGAGAGCTCCTGAGCTGTGCTTGGAACGGTGAGCCTTACCCTGAGCACCAGCGAAGTTTCTGTGGTTGCTCATTCTAAAACCTACTAACAACAGAGTTCAGCACTACAGCATTAAAAAACATTTAGGAACTGAATCCTCTTGAGTTGCACAAGCCTTGCTGTTTGGGCTATGCCTGTTGAAGCAGAACTACAGAAGCAGCACTAGCAGATTTAATGAAGGCTTTATGCCCCGCAGAGTGTGATGACACCATGCTAAGAAAAATGATTATGCTTCAAGTAGCTTAAGAAAAACTGACCTAAGGATGTCTATACAATGTTATATATACATTTTAAATGTGGCTGAAAAGAATGTTTGCTTTTTTTTTTTTTTTTTAAATCAAAATCTTTTCCACTCTGTGATATGGACCATGCTGGAAATACACTTTACGTTATCAG
The DNA here is from genome assembly GCA_013399115.1 of Anseranas semipalmata. Taxonomy (NCBI): domain Eukaryota; kingdom Metazoa; phylum Chordata; class Aves; order Anseriformes; family Anseranatidae; genus Anseranas; species Anseranas semipalmata. The sequence goes on from VXAA01006974.1 coordinate 6,887, forward strand.
TTGCTTCACAGGAAAAGAGGTTGCTCTGAAACAGAAGCAAAAGGAAATAGGAAAAAACGCTGGGGTTAATGAAAACTGTCTGCCTAACTTGCACAGGTAATTATGCTGTAGATGCTTAGTTCAGGGAGATTCAAAGACTTGGTATGCTGCTGAGTGATACAAAACCCTTACAAAATCCTGTATTGAATTTAAGATACAGTAATCAGCCAAAGGACTAATTGTCAGTTCAGCTATTTTTACACTCCATAAAGTGTTCCTATTCTCTGACTTCTGTGTAGAAAAGATGGTCCTGTAGTAGCCTAAAATAAGCATTTTTACTTATGAAATCTGAATTTTACTTTGGATATAAGAGAAAAAGTTAATGTAGTGATTTTTTAAACTGATCTTCAACTCATTAAAGAATTTTCAGCAAATTGTTTCAAAATGAACAGAAGATGGAAATCACTTCCTCCCCCAAATTCCTCAGTACTTAAAAATTTGCAAATCTTTCAGTTAAGTCTTACAGGGCTAAGCATTATAAAAGAGTGTAGCCAGTGACACATACTACTAATTAAAGGAAAAATGAAATGTAGAACCTAACTCCTGTGATATTTTGATAATCTCCAGTGCTTTTTATCCCACAGACTCTATGGGACCATAACAATTTCAGTCAGCTGCACTGGGCACTGGTCTGGAGAAGGAATGACAAAGAGCCCTGCCCTTTTATTACTTCTTCTTGTCGCCACCACAAATGGTTTCGTCAGCATGGTGAGATGAGTTATAGCCGGCCCACAGCTAAACAGGGATTAATCGCAACTCTGTATTCTTCCTGTACAAGAGTAAATCCATCTCTTTGTAACTCAGTATGTGTGACAAGATCTTCCAGGTAAAATAGCTGCTGACTATAACCCATTAGTGTTTGGTGGGATCTTTTTCCATGATGAAAAAAGGAGATGATGGTGGGTAATTCTAAAATTCTTAAAAAGAATAGTTTACTGACTAGGTGAACTCCTGCTTTAACTGCCATGGCTGAGAGTGTCAGTACACAGGCTTTCTCAGGCACTGCAAATTAAATCTGCATTTCCTTCCCAGCATAAACTATTTATAAAGCTGTGCTTTCCAGAGAAGGAAGGATTAAGGTGGGACTACCATGACAAATGTTCCCCTGAGGCAAATTTCTTCCCCTTTGAGATTAATCACTAATTGCTTTCTGTTATCTCACTTGAGGACCAGTGTCAGGTATTCTATAAAGTCATGTCTTCTACTAAATGAAGTGCTTCCTTTAGGGTGGTTTCCTATCTGGTTAAGTAATCCCCCTTCAAGTATTTCATTGTAAGTTATTTACAGTTTCAGAGGAAATTGTGCTCAACTATTTTTATTGTAATTTATTGTGGCTAGTCCTTCCATTTATTTAAAACTTTCCATTATTACTATGCTTTCCAGATCTCTCTCTCTCTTTTTTTTTTTTTTTTTTTTTTTTTTTTTTTTCCTTCTCTGAGCAAATTTCAGACCTATTGAAGTATTAGGATAATTTCTCTATGCGTGGGTGGAAAATATATGAGATGATGGCATCTGCCACTTAGTAGGGGTAAGAGGAAGTAAGGAGAAGAATTGCTACCAGTTTCTGTGGAGTATGTATACTGAGGTTGTGCAAAATGAAGCTAGTTATCAATAAAAGTGCTCCTTCAATGCAGTGTGCAAAAGACCACTCAGTCTCATATTTGTTGTAGAGCTGCTCCAAATCACACTATAGGTATTAACCTGTGGCAGTATTATTTTGCATCCCAAAGGAAAATGATAAAAGCCAAATTCAACTTATAAAGTAGAATTTCCAACAAGAGAGAGAGAAAAAAGGTTTGAGAAATCAAGAGGTCAGAATGACATGTTTAAATATATTTGAATATAAAAATTTAAACAAATTTGAATGTAGTAGGAACTAAATAATTGTTTTCATGCATGTTCTTAGAAATATTTCACTTCATCCTTTTTTTCTGCCTATTTCAGGAATATGTGCTCTCCTGTATGTGCACACAAATGGATTTTTTTTGGAGAAGTTTGCATCCAACTCTTAGAAGAAGATATCAGTTTAGATAATGATATGTCAGATTTGACATGTGTGTGAAGGGTGTATCTCTTTTGTGTTCCCTCAACAAATGGAAATCATTTCAATTTGTTTTTATAATTAACTCAGAACTTAGGTCTTTAAGGAAACAGGTGATGGGAGTAAGAAATCACATTTTATACGTGCTTAAAAGAAATGTCAGCTGTAAGTCTCTTCAAAAACTATAGACGCTATTTGAACAGATTATGAAACATGGGTTTCTACAAGTCTTTCACTCCAGTTGTCATTTTTGCTACTATGTCTTGCAACTATGCTTCCTCAGCTCCTAAAATCTCATTCTGATTAATATGAAACAGCAAAAGAATGTATCCTGTGTGCCTTTTTCAGCTCTTGAAGCAGACCACTCCTGAGCTAGCAGCTGATATCTGTAGTATCTTCAGGGCTATCTTCACTATCCACATTTCTAATTCGGAGATAGAAATCTTCTGATTCAGAAGGCTCTAACCCTGTTCAAGACCTATGCTAATCTGACCAGGATGCTGTATGCTATAATTAACACCTTACTTTCTTGCGTTAAAAACCTTATTGTTGAAAAGCAGTCAGTCAATAGGAAATGCCAGGGTTGAAGCTGCCTGTTTAGTCTTATGGTATTGCCACAGTCTTTTAACTACACACAGTTTTATTTAAGGTGGTAACTTTATTTGAAGCATAGAAAAGACAAAATAACAATGTTAACAGACAGATAAAATAGTGGTTTAGCCCCACTGCTGAAATGTGTGATGTCATATTGCTTTGATACATTTTCTGTTTCTCTTTAAACTCTGTTTAAACAATGTGCACTGCTAACTTTTCATTGGGCTCACCTACTAGTGTGATTCACAGACATTTGTTTTCTGTTAGACATATGAAAAGGGACATGGTCCCCCTTCCCAATTTTAAGATTAGAAATGGAGGCAGAGAGATTAAGATCAGCAGCATCTGCAAAATATGGGTGTTTCAGTTTAAGCCAGCATCACTAAGGCCTTCCCACATTTGTATCATAGCTTATTTGTTTTCATCATCCCAGCACTTCAGAAGTTCAAGTTACAGCATCCCAGATGAGGCATTCAGAAAAAGTAATGTGAAACTACAGACAACCTGAGTGGAATTTCATGGGTGTGATTTGCTTAAACTGACTATTTTTCAACTCTTGAAAATTTCTGTCTCTTTCACTGCATATCTTTCAATTTCTCCATCCAATGAAGTATGCTTCAATACACGTTAGATCATTTTCAAAACTGAATGAATTGGAATCTTGTTCTGGAAGATTGTCTTGTGGACTGAATGAATTGGAATCCTGGAATCCTGGAAACCTTATACATTATGATATAGCCTATAATGCAATTTTAGCACCAGTGTACCTCCTGCTCAGCTGCAAACAGCAAACTGAAAAGCCAGCTGACCATTTTGCATATAAAGATTTAATGATCCTTTGCAGATGAATACTTTTATTGCTGGTCTTGTAAGAATCAAATAAGCAAACCAGTATGCAGCCAGTGATGTCTTACAGAGTCATGGAGGTCTAACTTCAGATTTCTTCTTGTATGTTTGGTCTGGCAATGATGCCTACCTTTGTGACTCCAGTGTGGAAAAATTCTGAACATGGACTTTCTATTGTTTTCATTGGGTTGAAGAAACAGACTTCAAGCTAGCTTGAATATCTTTCATTATCATGCAGTTGTATTTGGGTCTGTACTTCAGAAATGAAAAGAGGATGGCTGATAGATATACTTCAGTATACTAAATACCTTTTTAATGTTAACATCAACTGAAAATAGAAGACCTACATGACTGATCCTATTCCTCCAGAACCTCTGGTTGATGCCTTGAAGGACAGCAGAATATTTTTCAGTTTACTCCATAGCTCCTAGAAATAATGTTAATATTTGCATGGACACAACATAACATTTTCTCAGTTTTCCATTTTGGAAGTTTTCTTTCAAGAGGAATATGAGGTTTTTGTATGCTTTCTGAATCATATCTGTAACCTGCAAAGGCAAAGACAGTTTTTACAGCTTTGCTGATATAATGAAGAGTGAGAAGTCAGATTAAAAATACTGACTGGGGTTAAAGGCTGAGATACTGGAGGGTTTCCCAACAGGTAAAATTTACTGCCCTGAGAAGAAGGACCTGAGGAAAGGGACAAACTGAGCAGGTAACCTTGGATCATCTCACTTTCAGCTGCTGCTAGAATTGGTTAGACAAATGCTGCTGGTGGTGATAGAGGAATTCAGAGAAAGTGTTTAACATGCCTTGGCTGCTCTGTTAGATGCAATAACAAAACACCAACAGGGTTAAAGGCAAAGCATGAGGCCACGGTAGTTTATTGCCCTCCTGCAGTCTTCTTCCTTAGAGTCTAGGTCCTCCTCTGTACGAGACGCTGCTTCCAACACATAAAACAGATCTCAATTAGTCCAGTCTGAATTTGCATAAATCAGTGATTACTGAGCTGGCTTTTAAAATTTGCTCAATAACATATTTGCCTGCCTGCCTGCTTTCAAGAAGCTGACTGCTTTTTGTTGGCATGAACACATATGTATATATGCTTGTGAGCATTCTAAATGCACATCCAGGCAATCATGATTAATAGGTCAAAATCTTTGCTTTGTTCTGGGAGGACCGCTTTAATGTCTAATGATTGCACCTTCCTTCTAATCTATAGATATGTTGTATTCATCTAAGAATATTAAATGAAATTTGCTGTCTTTTAGAAGAAAATCTGTGACTTCATATCTGAATCCTGGTTTGGCCCCCATCCCTTTCAGATAAGTGAATACTTCCTTTATAGGAATCCACTTGAATATACAGCTAATGATAATGGCATTCCAAAATCAAGTACCCTTTATGTAAGGCTCTGCCTCTTACTGATGATCTATTTGTAGTACATGCCACATACTGATTCACTTACAATAAGTTGGAAGGAAAGCTACAGGACTAGCCGTTAAAGAAACGAAGGTTATAGCCCAGCTAAGTAAAGATCTTCCCCCGCGTCTCCTAAAGCTTTTCCCTCTACATCTTTTTCCCCCCTACCTCTCTTTATTTTTATAATATGGGCTTTGCTAATTGCTGTTGACTGAATATATATCCCACTTGCAAGTGGGATAACTGAATTGGAAGGTGACCATTGCTTTTGAATATAAGGTGTTAGTTGATGGGTCAGATATAACTGAGTCTCCTCTATGTAATTGGTAGTAGCTGTGGAGGGATCTAGATTAAACCTTCGGTATTTTACTGAGCTCATTGTGGGGGGAACTTTCTGTCAGGAAAAAAAAACAATAACATAGAACATTTCTCTGTAACAGTGGAAGCAGATGGTAGCTAAAATTGGAGAGGCATATTTGATAAATAGCCAGTGCCAAATATTCTGTAACCTTTATCAAATGCCATTATCAGGTAAGGCAGCTATTCAGTAATTCCCAGATGTAAAAATAAATGCTTCCAGAAAGCATTCATTTTCCAAATTTAGATAAGTTCTCTATGAATTCAATGTTTATCTGCTTTTATAAGCTTGTCATATCAACACTTTTTACTTTATTTCTGAGAAGTGAAGACTAAAAAATTTATATGTGTTCCAATGTTTCACATCCATTCCTCATTTACCTTCTCTAGACCCTCTAGCTAGGATCTCTCTTTCTAGTGTCTTGGCAATGTTATGAGGAACAATTAGCTTTCCATCCATAAGTTAATTAGTCTCCTAGGTGACTTTAATTGTGAATCTGTTTTGTGACTAACAGGAAGGTGACATACCTGAAACTATTAGAAAACTTGTTATTTACAGAAGGACGGGTCTTAAAATATTCAGATCACACCTGGCATTACTCACCTATTCATACTCCTGATATTGAACTCATTTAGACTCACAATTGGAAAATTGGTACTACAAAAACAACTGGATCAAACTGTGCAAATAAGTGACAGAACTTCCTGATATATCTGATGGATGAGTAATGGGTCAATAAGATTAAAGCTTTCCTACATCACAGAACCAAAGTAACTTTACCCAATCTTCCTCCTGGACTTAATGACAGGTAAGAGTTGATCATAAAAGCAATATCTTTTCTGAAAGGAAAATCTGAGCTTTCAAAATTGTATAATGAAATTTTCTGAGAAAAAAATACTTTCATTTTTTTAATTATATACTTTATTCTATCACATAAGATAAAACATGCAAAAAAAAAAAAAAATAGTGTGCTGAAGCTCTCTATCATTGTATTATGTGAATTGGCTCATAAAGATTCTAGCTCCCTAAGCAGCAGTAGCTAATCACTCAATGTGAGCCACAAGTCAATATTTTGGGAAAACAAAACTTGGACTGTTTTACAACTAACTCCTGTGATTGAAGAATTAAAATGCGTCAGCATTGATCTGTTAGTCTGCCATTAGCAGAGAATCTATGGTCAGAGAGCTTAGCTTAGTAGTGACAAATAGTGCAACTGTCTCTTTGAGACAGGTTGTGTGACTTGAACTCTGGTCTGCCTAACATTTTGCTTGGTATTATTTCATAAATGATTAAATTAACAATAATTCTGTGACATTAAATCAGTATGTATAAGTTTACTTCTCCATCCCTGAATCTGTACTGCTCATGCCTGGAAATCATCAGAGCTTCATGTGGGCTTATATTCAGATACTTACATTTTATTCGCCTACTCTTAATATCACTGAGGGAATAAATATCCCCAATATGCATACAGTTATCTTCTTTACTAATCAGGTTCAGCTAAAGTGACACATTGTGGTACTGGGTGTCTTAGCCATTCAGTAAATTCACAGCTTAGTAAAATGTGGTGGGCAAAAGTTATTGTCTGGTGTTAAGCTCTTGACTTTTAATTTTTTTATAACAAGATTGATTTTTCTCACTTGTATCAGAAAATGCCAAAAGTTATTCTCCAATCTTCTTTCCCTCCTGAGAAGAATCTGCTGTTCCTACACAAACATTCAGGTGGAGAATACAGCCCCATAGTTCTGGTAATGAAAATTAACTCAGCGATTTTACTGTAGTGCTGGGGAATACTGAAAACTACGATACTAGAGAGAGGAAAGCAGTAGTGATTGAGCCATGAGAGTTATGGATTATATGGATGAGAAAGGTTTAGAAAGTTATTGTCAGAGCAGGCCCACAACAAGAGACAAAGATATGAAAATTAGAGGCTCTAGCAGGCTCAAAGAAGTTGAGGTCTGCCTGTCCACCAGTTTTATTAGCTCTCCGGTTAACACAACAAGGGCAACCATATACATAATACTTACAAAACACTGACTGCTTTGAGCATATAACTGCATAACCCTGACACCATCCACTCACCTCCCAGTGCACCCAGCTTACCAGGATCCTCAGGAGAAAGCCCCTAGGCAAAGGCTGGAATAGCTGGGTGGTCATGAAGATGAAAACCATATTGTGCGTTGAAGATGGTCTGCTGCATGGAAGAGTGGACACTGCTAGGCAAATTTTGCCAAGAGGGACAGGCAGACACAGTCATCCTGACAGTAACCAATACAACAGTTGAGATCCTGCTCCGCAATCTGGTTCACCTGCTCCCTTTGGCCATCAGACTGAAGGTAGTATCGGGTGGAAAGACAGAGCTGCACCTCCAGAAGCAGGCAGTAAGTAGGCCCTTTGGTCTGTCACCATGTTGTCCTGCAGACCCTGGCAACAAGTGACATATTGCAGCAACAACCATGCCATTTGAGGGGCTGTGGGCAGCTTCTGCAGTGGAGTAAAACTAGCCATCTTTGTAAACAAGCCCTCTACCACAAGCCCTGCTGTGAGCAGGGGCCACACTCACACGTCTTCTGCAGGAAGGTACCGCCAGATGGAGCTGGGCTAACCAAGATATGCCCGTGAGGACTGAATAAAGGGCAGAAAAAGAAATAAACTCCCCACATCCTTGTGTGACAGAGAGCTGTGGAAGCAGCATTTGCCTCTCCAGGGGATCCTGGCTGGTGTGTACCCTCAGTATCAGCAGGGCCTGAGGCCTGGCTGCTTTGCTTCTGAGGCATGGCTAATGGTGGCCTGCAGACCAGCTGCACCCACCCGCAGCTGCCTCTCAGTGGACACGCCTGACTGGGCTGTGAATGTAGAGGTGACAAAGGGTCACCTCAGTTCAGCCCCAAACGATGTGCATTGGAGATCCGGAGCATGCTCCATCACATGCTGACCCCTCTGGAACAGGCTGAGCAGAGGGCTAAAAAGTATGGCTGAAGCATGAGGTCCCCCAGGGACATCTCCAGCCTCACAAGCAAGGAGGTGAAGTCATCCTAAAGCCTGACTCCTCTTGCACACTGGGACTGAGTGCTTTGCAAAGCCTGCATCCCCAGCCAAGACAAAAGAAAGCTGATTTCACAGGACCACTGGGAAAAGTAGTACCCAAGTCCTCCAGGAAAACTTGCTGGAGCCTCCACACAATGCCAGAGCTGCTCTGCTGAGGCTTGGATCTTCTTCTGTGTCTCATACCTCTCCTGTAGGTTGAACTGCAGAGCTCTAAGAGAAGTCTACAACACTGAAAGATTAGCAAAGTAAGCATGAACTGCAAGAAATTTTATGTAGCAAGATATGCTACTAATTGCAAAATCTGAAAAGATAGGAGTGTTTTGTGTTTGCGTTTGGTCCACTGCTCATGAGTCATGCAGGAATGGATGTATTGTCTCAGGTCAAAAGCCAGTCTAGCCCATGTCTCTGATAGTAGCTGTGGAGGCCTGGAAAAAGCTATGAAGAAACATGTAGCAGTAGTATTTGCCCTTCATGCTTCTCTGGTCTCCAGTAATTGGAGGTCAAGAGCTTCATTAGCAAAGGAAAGTTTGTTTGTATTTTAGTAGCACTGCATGTCTCTTCCATGAAGTTGACATTATATTCCTTGAAGTAATTTTTTTTTTTTTTTTTCTGTAACAAGTCTGTGGCCTGCCAACACTGCCATTTTAGAAGATGACATCTGTGGATGCAACTGTGGGGGCTTGGGGACCAGAGACCTTCACCCCTGTGTTCCTAGCAAGTCTCTTTGAGTTGTCAGGGAAGGCCCAAAATGAGATACAAAGACATAAGATTTAAAGGCAATAGGTTGAAGAGGCTGAAGTGTGCCTAATAAATTGTTGTATTATCTTTCCTGGTAACACAAGGGCAGCCATTGGTATAAACAAAACACTGTCTCTTTTGAGCCTCTAACTGCTGACAGAAAACATGGACAAAATGGGAAGATGTTAAGGAAGTTCAGGAACAAGAAGAAACACTTCTGAGTCTAGCAACGACTACTCACAAAAAAGATGTTACTAGAGATGTAGACCTAACACTGCTTTCAGTTTCTTCAAACTAACAGAAAAGCATGGTAACAAGTGTTTAGACAGCTAGCATGAAACCTCATCAAGATGGATTTGATTTCTTATTGGTCCAGATTTCCTTTTGTGACCTTCAGCAAGTTGTTCGAGGATAGATTCACTTACTACTGAAATGAGTTTCTTGAAATTTTAGATCAACTACAACTTGCTTCTGGCAGGACTCAATTCTTATATGAAGAAGTTTTCTTCTCTTATGAAGTTTTCACTTCAAAATACCTATGTGGGTTTGAAAAAAAAAATGTCCGTAGTAGATTTGTTTGTCCCTCTTTATTTTTTTGGTCAATGGTAAGACTCACCTGAAATCAGATATAGATTTAAGTGTTTTACCTGCTTAGGGTTTTTCTTGGTGCATGGGGTTGGGAAGGGCAAAGGGAATTGGCATTTTACTCTGAAGCCACTTAACCACTTGACTATTACCCACTGTAGAAGTCTTACTATTTTTTATTGGAGCTTGCCTGCTTTCAAAATGATTCTTTAGATTAGAGTGTTGAACATGATCCTTCCAAGTTTAAGCCTGAAATGTCCCTGTATGCTATGGAATCAGTATTTTTCTGTATCACTCTCTGTCATGACAACAGGCTTTACCGACTTTAGATGTCTAGGAGGAAAGATGGGGAGAGAAGCTGTTCTCTACAGTGGTCATCAGTGCTGTGTACTACCCACTGTGTGCTGATAATACCATTCTATAAGCACAGGATGGGTACTGTATAGAGAGTCAAATGCCTGTGTCAGTCTCATGGATTCCAGTATGCAGAAGAATGGTTGCAATGCTGAACCACAAAAGAAACTTAATGTCTAGAGACAAGTCTGTTTGGGGCCTCCATTCCCCATTAATGAGGTGGTATTTCCTTATGTTATAGTATAAGTAATGGCACATGTGAATGCAGCATACAAAATCAGTATGATTTCTATGTATGTACATGTAAATGTACATGTGTATGGTTAATCTGTGATATGCTGGAAGATCTGTGATATGATGATTTCAGAATAAGTACCTGAAATAGCAGTAATGTAGAGCTGTTTTAGTAGTATTGGGATATTGAATAATCCTTACAGAAATTATTGTTAGACTTCTCACAATAGGACCCAGCATCTCTATTCACCTGAGGGAGACAGCTGGAAAAAGCGTGCTGAGTGAAATGTCAGGACTCGGAACAAATCTAGCATAATCATCTGCTCTCACAGCAGCTTGGTAGAGAGCTGACTGTCACACAAAATACCATTGTAAAGGAATCTAACCCCATGAGCTCATTGACTGTCAGAGGAATTATGAATGAATAACTTACATATTTGGCAGTATAAAACTGGGGATGCAGGGTAGGTCAAGAATAAGGTAATGGGGTGTTCTGACTTTTTGTATACTGTAATCATGTAGGCCTGTTGAAAACTTTTTGAAGACATTTCTTACAATTTCTAAGTCTTTGTGAGGAAGAGTATTCAAAATAATTTTGGACCTGATATTGCTAGAGATTGAAGAGAAAAATGAAATTCTTAATTATGATGTGTGTGTTGAGTTCACTTGCAGAGTATATATCCCCTCCAGTTGAGGAATATCCTGATAAATTATTTAATGTAATACAAAACACTATTAATCAACAGATAGATAAGAACAGATCATTTCATTAGCATTTGGTAAGAACTTGCGTTTCTCAGTCCAAATATTTAGATTAGGATTTATGAGCTCACTTGCTTTCCACTGTTGAGAGTGAATGCAGTTCATCATAAAGCATATATTAAAATTAAGATGTACACTGTGTCCACTAAACCCCAGTCTTAATGCAGATCACTGTGTGTAAAATGGGAATGTGCTTACAGAGCATGCATCTTAAGAGTCAACATCAGTCCTCACTATACTGCAGTCTGAAGTTTAGTGGCTAGTGATAATGATGGGTACCCTAAACAGCAGCATTGCTTAAGTTATTATACCACCAGGAGCATTTTGTGTTCCCCTCAAAAACCAAAAATCTGCACTGGGAAGCAAACAAAGAAAACAGAGAGTTCAGCTACACAGAGATTGTAAGCGATGAAAGCATGATAGCATTTTTCTTGGACAAGAACACCAAATTCAACAACCTCAACAATGCCAAATTAAGCTTCTAAAAAGTCATTCAATAAAGATGAAATCTTTAAATAAACCTTAACATTATTAATATGAACCATCAATGTAGCTAAAATAAGTTTCTAATTGGGTAGAACTCTTATTAACTGTCTGAAATGTTTTTCCTCCAGCTTGGCTCTTTTGCTTCATGGAAATCAATTATTATTGTATCAGCAAACCCAGAGATATAAATGAAAATAATCCATCAATATAAATTATAAAATAAAAAATGATCCAATATTACCTAGCTGAGTTGTACTACAGTGTGGTATCATTTGGTGTTAAAAAGCACGATTGATTATTTTAACAATAGAAGGCTTTATTGTTCTGTAGTGTAACAGGAAGATATTAAAAATTAAAAAGGAACTTTAGTAATCATGTGTAAGAACAAGGAGTTAAGAGTTCTTCAGTTATAGGAGGATATAGCTACAAGCAGAACCTTCTCTTGACCAATGTTGATTTTTACATGTTTGAAAAAAAGAAAGAAAGAAAAAAAAAAGATGATATAACAAGAAAAAAGTAGAATATGTCAGTGTCTTTGCTGTGATTCTCAGAGGTGTTTTGTCATTGGTTTTGATGGCAGGAGAAGAAGGCTCAGTGTGATTGAGCTCATTGTGAACTACGGAATTCAGGAAGCCTGACTGCGAAATAATCATTTCAGAACTGAACTTTTAGTTTTTCTGTAGGAAGGCTAGACTAGTAAGAACAGTGAAACAGTGAAAGCAGAAAATTTGGACTCACAACATGAAAAATGGCTTAAGAGTGTTCCTAGCTCTATAAGAAATGGATTTTTTTAAGGATTTTTTGGACCATTGCTTACAGTCCTTGTAGTTACTGCAAATATTGTGATGATAATCTATTTAAACATGAAATATGGATTAGGATTTTGCATAGATCACATACTAATTTAAACAGAAAGACCACATTGTTATATAATTTAAGACATGTCTTCCCTGTAGAAAGAGAATACTCAATGCTTTTGGCATTATTTTCAAAGGAATGACAAATATAATGGCTTATATTATTTTATATTTTAAACTAAAGGAAAGACAGATTAGAACTCCATATGGAGCCATTGAAAACTGAAAAGTCAGGTCCCAATTGTAAAATACTTTTTAGCTTTCTTAGGCTTTTATGAGTCTGTGGGATATTTGGTCAAATAAGGATTTCAGAACTGTGCCCACAGTGTGCATCAAAGAAGAATAATAAGAAGCATAGTAGATTAATGAACATATGTCAGTGGGAAGGTCCTCTAAAGTGTAATGTTTGTCACTATGGTACTGTGTCCATATTTTGCATTTATAAAGGATTTAGAGTACCCCTTCTAACCATACTCAAATTATGGCACAAAACGTTTCAAGTAAAATGTCACGTGTGCCTCTGTGCTTTTTGTGGGTTGCATTAATGTTGTTGAAATCAAGAGTTTTTCCAGCTGAAGATACATTTCTGTTTATCTTAAAATGCTTTGTGAGCTTGGAATGTCACTCAGTAGCCAGCCAAGTGTAAACTGAACAGTCAGTTTGGTACATGTGCTCACTAACTTTCTCTAGAAAATTATAGCATATAGCTTATAACATGAGAAATAGAAGTCACTCTATCAAGAATGACACTGTAATTACAATGAATACCTTATCAGGAAGCCACAATTAATTCCTATCCATAGGGTCTGTTCTCTCCACAGTATCATTTGTCAAACTGGCAACTGTGAAGTACTTTCATGGATTTTGAGATTCAGCCTGTGCTGAATGAATAGAATCTTGCTCCCATTCTCACTAAAAACAGCAATGTAGTGCAGTCTGAGAAGTTCAATCCGCTGGTATGGAGTTCCCTGGCTCTGAGCTGGCAAAGGACTTGCACAGCTGTGCTTGTTTAGAGGGTGCATAGCTAACTCCTGTACACATGGTTAATCACTGAAATCCATGTCAGCAAAGAAAGCAAGTATTTTAATATGTTTATTAACATGGTGCTCAAGACAGACTTTCCTGTGTAATAAATACATAGTGTAACTTCAGGAACAGATCACACAGAATAATATATCTTGCTTCTAGCATTATCTTGTGCTAGATATCATGTGCTTGGCCATGTGCTAGGCATACTAGAAAAAAAGAGGAGATTTGAACAAAAAATAGTAGCTCTGCATCATCTGTTAAGAGTAAATGAGAGAGCTGAGGAACTTGACAAAGAGATACTATTTTTATTTTAAACATTTGTCATGCTCTTAACTTGTATGTGGAAGCACTCTCGAGAGAGAAGGCAAAGAGAATATCAAATTGGCATGTTGGGAATATGGTAAAGAAGTAATAATAATAAAACCCATGGCTACATTTGCAGCTTGGATTGCATAGAGAACCTGACTGTGCTCTATGCTCCCACTCCTCTGATTATTCATCCTGTGTAGTCCTAGACTAGCTCTGGCTCTATTTAAGAGTCAGGGTTTGTTCTCTGAGCTGAAGCACAAAGCCTATATAGTCACAGACATTACTTGACAAGGTTCATGTCTGGGACATCTTTAGATTGTAGCCCTTCCCCTGCTGCAAATTGGTGATGCTGGGTAAGCTACTTGTTTCCTCTCTTGCGGCAAGCATATGCCTTTGTGTATGTAAGTCATTGCTTGGTATCTATGTATCTATGCTTGGTTAGAAGTTCTAGGCATTGTTGTGGTTTATGGTTTATTGTCACTAAGTATTTGGATTTTTTTAAAGTGCTGAAATATGTTAGCCTGCTATTCACTGTGGGAAAGACTAATGTACATATTTGGCTCACCTGACGCAAATATCTAACGTTTATCAGGTGCCTTGACACTAACAGGACCATGACACGTTTTATTCTTTAAACAATGAGCAAGTCCTTGCTCAATGAATATGATATAAAATAAGAATAAAAAATGTACAATATGATTTCATGAAACAGCTACCTCTGCAAGGTGACTAAGTGCAAAATGTCTTTAATAGATTACAGTGTAATACTTGAGCTGCACAGGCTTGTATATTAGATCTCACACATGACATAAATGCTAAAGCAACTCGTTTTGCCTGTTGGTCTGAAGTCTCAAGTGAGTGACCATACAGATGAAACAAGCATTAAAAGACTTGAGAAATCCATTCTTCTAACATGTTCTAATCAAACACACAAGCTAATATATTCTGGTGAATGAGAAATCTTGTCTCCTGTGTGTGTTCAGAAGCAAACAGTCACATTTTGCTTTGTTTTGTGAAAGGATGGTGATGGGAGTGGGCCTGTAGCCACCACACCTCTGCATTGCCCCGGAGCAAGTGCTTGCAGGAGCAGTAAGTACTGGAGAGCAAGACCTCTGGCTTCAAAAGGGAAGAGGTAAGTCTTCTTTCCTGCTCTGCAGATAGAAACTGCTGATATATACATATATATACAGCTATGTATATCCTATCCATATATATCCTAACATATACATCCAGCTACGTCAAGAGGGATAAGGATAAAGATCAAGAATAGGAGTAAGTTTAAAGATTCATCCTAAGGTTTCTTGCAATTCTGGTATAGCTGTGAGTGCACTAGGTGGATTGCAGGCTGCCCTGTATGCTACAGGGAACAATACTGCAAGGAAACCTGCACAGATATGTTTTATTTTAAAGTATGCTGGTGAGCTTCCAACTGAGGTTACTGTCTTTGACCAAAGAGTGCATTTATGTTTAACAGCCCCAGGACATTTCATGCAGGTGTTGGAGCCAGTGTTGCTCCCCCTTGGATCAAGTGTTGGCCTTGGCTAAACTCAAGGTTGAGCCATAATTTTCAATCTATTCAATTTTCCCAAGTTTAATTGTATATTATATGCTGCTTCACTGGGGTGCAATATCATGATATCATCACTCATGAGGTGATGAACTTCTTTAGCACCCCCAAGAGTCAATGGAAATTAAGGTAGTTACTCCAACTGTTAGACAGAAATTGCCCCAAGTAGGACTGTGCTATTTGAAATTGCAGAAATAAATCTCTATGTTAAAGAATTGTTTTCTTTCAGTTTACAGAAGATTGTATTTCAGTTGTGGATGATCAAAGTGTGCTGTGTATTTGATACAAGTCTGCAAATGGAATAATAATCTTTGAGATTGAAGGCATGACATCAGAAAATAGTTAATTAGTTCTCCAAATATAGGATGTGGTTACCCTTTGACTTCAGTAGTCAGCAAATTGTGCATGAATTACTTGGCCTGTTGTGATAAAAATCCCGAGCATGTTGACTGTTCAGGAACAGTAACATCAGCCTAACAGGAAAACTGACATTCAGAGATTCCTGTCAAATGAAAGCATTGCTAATTTGCAAGCGGTAGGGCTTCTGTAATTGACCTTCAGCCTGAATTCTGTTTTTCAGTTGCTGCAGACCTAAAAATACAGAAAATACAGGAAATACTGCACCTGAATGAACTTTTTTTTTCAGATTTTTGTCTCTGTTTTCATGCGTTGATTTAATAAGTGTGGTAGAATTAGAAAGAGTGAAGTTAGTAGCAGTGTCATCCACTACACAATAGTAACCCCCACCTCAGCTCATCACTGTTAAAGAGACTTCTCTTTGCAGAATATGACATTGTTCCAAGAGGAAAAAAAATGGTTATAGAAACTGTTGATGTACTGACATTAACTATGGACTCTGAGTTGCTATCAGTCATGGATGTGGACCGAATGCTTTGGATTCCATGATACATATGTTTACCTGAAGATGAATCACTAATCTTTTAAATAAATACTTTTTCTCATTGAATTCTGAAAATATTGCACAGATTCAAGCTCATATGTCACTATTTGGCTCATTCAACTGTTCTGTGCTGTTAAATCATCCTATTTTTATTTGGAAATTAAAAAAGAAAAGTGCTAGGAAGGGGATGTAATTTTTCTGTGTCTAACTTCAGTTTCTGAGACATCTGTCAGATGAGGTACAGGGTGTAGCTTCCTGAAATCTGGAAGATTCATCTTTTGCTAGGTTTATCTTTCTCATGGGAAAAGTGTCTGCTTATCCTCGCTTCTAAAACCTCTCTTCTAAAACCTGGCACACTGTTTTGAAGCATAGTGAGATACCAAATGCATTTAACTCTTGAAGTCTTTTGGAGTATATCCTGGGAGATTATTCCAGCTCTGATATTTTTAGCTGACAAATTGGCTGAAAAGATAACTGTAATTTGGTCTTTGCAGAAATCCTCATTTTAGTTATATCCTGTTACACAATGATCTTAATGGAGTTTTATTTTTATCTGCTAGAGTATCTGCTGTGTATCTGTTGCAAAGTACCTTTACCGTGGCATAAAGGGTGAAGAAGACAGAAAATATTTGTAAGAGCATACAATTCTTTTTGCTAAGGTAGTTAATCATATGCTATATATGTATATATATGTATATCATATGCTATCATATGTATATATGCATATGTATGACCAGTGAACTTGGAGCAATAATATAGTCAATAATTTGCTAGAATTAATTGCTATTAAATATCAGAAAAAGAAAAGGTTCCTTTTTTTGGGGGTGGTTTGTCTGACACAAAATTTTATTTCAGTGTGCATACTCTGTGCTTAATGATTGGAGAATTTTTGAAAACAACTCATTTTGATGTTATTTGTAAGTCAACCACTCAGGTCAGTAAGTTTTGCAGAAAACAGCAGATCTGCCAAGCTGTAACATCAAAAACTTGGAAAGACATTCATTACCACACAGTGAATTTTCATTTAATAATTTTGTTTAATAACTTGGATAATATTTGTTGTTTTGTACTCTATTGATATTCTATCTTCTTTGCCACTGCAAAAGCATTAGCTGCTTTGCTGGTTGATATTGAGACAGTATACAGGGCTTTTACTGCTTCTCCAGGATTTACTGTCTTCTGTGTCCAATGTATCCTAAAGCATTTTGTTGTCATATGGTGGTTCCTTTCTTAGAGGTATTGTACCTTGCATTATCTCATTAGGTTGAGACTTTTGGATCAGTGCATTTTAAAATATTAACATACTTGTCTGGATTTTTTTTGTTAATCTGAAAAACCCGTTTAAGTTCTTCAAGCAGTCTTGAAAAATGGATTTTGTTTTTCTACTGAATTTATTAGAGGAGGATTTCTATTCTCTGTATTTAATTTAAGCACAAAATGTTTCTTAAGGGTATTGTGAGGAGGCAATTTAAACCTTCACATTACATCAAAGGCTAAGCTGGCTGACATAGTAGCTTCAGATTCTGCCCTAATAACTCTGATACCTCACCAATGGACTTTTGTTTGACCCAGAGTCCAGTCATTTTCAGACATAGAATAGAATCATAGAATATCCCGAGTTGGAAGGGACCCACAAGGATCGAGTACAACTCCTGGCTCCACACAGGACCACCCAAAGATCAGACCCTATGTCTGAGAGTGTTGTCCAAGCACTTCTTGAACTTCAGCAGGCTCAGTGCCGTGACCACTGCCCTGGGGAGCCTGTTCCAGTGCCCGACCACCCTCTCGGTGAAGACACCTTTTCCTGATATCCAGCCTGACCCTCCCCTGTCACAGCTCCATGCCGTTCCCTCACGTCCTGTCGCTGTCACCAGGGAGCAGAGATCAGCGCCTGCCCCTCCGCTCCCCTCGTGAGGAAGCTGCAGGCCGCCATGAGGCCTCCCCTCAGTCTCCTCTGGGCTGAGCAAACCAAGGGACCTCAGACACTCCTCATACGTCTGGCCCTCTAGACCCTTCACCATCGTTGTTGCCCTCTTTTGGACACTCTCTAATAGTTTTATGTGTGGCACCCAGAACTGCACACAGTACTCAAGGTGAGGCTGCACCAGCACAGAGCAGAGTGGGACAATCATTTCCCTCATCAGGCTAGCAATGCTGTGCTTGATGCACTCCAGGATACAGTTGGCCCTTTTGGCTGCCAGGACATGCTGCTGATGCATATTCAACTTGCTGTTGACCAGAACCTCTTGATCCCTTTCCACAGGCTTCTCTCCAGTGTCTCATCCCCCAAGCTGTTCATATATCCAAGGTTGGCCCATCCCAGGTGCAGAATCCGACACTTGCTCTTGATAAATTTCATAGAATTGGTGATTGTCCAGCCCTCTAGTCTGTCAAGATCTCTCTGAAAGGCCTCTCTACCCTTGACGGAGTCAACAGCTCCTCCTAATTTAATATCATCTGCAAACTTACTTAGTATACATTTAAGTCTTGCTTCCAGATCATTTATAAAAACATTGAAGAGAACCCAAAATGAATCCCTGGGGAACTCCACTTGTGGCAGGTCTCCAGCATGATGTCACCCCATTTACTATAACCCTTTGAGCTGGCCTGTCGGCCAATTGTTCACCCATAGTATTATGTATTTGCCTATGTGTATGCTGGACATTTTGTTAAGAAGGATACTGTGAGAAACAGTATTGAAAGCTTTGCTGAATTCCAAAAAAATAACATTTACTGGCTTCCCTAGGTCAGCTAGGTGGGTAACCTTGTCATAAAAGGAAATTAAGTTAGTTAAACAGGACATTCCCATTGTGAACCTGTGATGGCTATGACCAATGACTGTGTTGTCTTTCGAGTGTTTTTCAGTAACTTCCAAAATAATCTTCTCCATAATCCATAATTTTAGCAGGCACTGAAGTGAGACTGACAGGCCTGTAATTACCAGGTTCTTCTTTCTTGTCCTTCTTGAAAATTCAAACAATGTTTGCCAGCTTTCAGTTGACTGGGACCTCTCCAGATTCCCAAGACCATTGAAAAATAACTGATAGAGGTCTTGCGATGACATCAGCCAGCTCTTTCAGTACTGTGGGATGAATCCCAGCAGGCCCCATAGACTTATGTGCGTCCAGCTGGAGCAGCAAATCCCACATAAGTTTAGAGTTGGCTGGGAGTTTATTGTTCCCACAGTCACAGTCCTCCATCTCAGGGTACCTGAGGTCCCAGAGCCCATCATTGGTGTTGAAGACAGAGGTGACGAAGGCATTAAATGTCTATGCTTTGTCTATGTCCCTGTTTGTGAAGCGACCATCCTTATCAAGGAATGGACCAATGTTTTCTCTGGTCCTCCCTTTGCCGTTAACATATTTTTTAAAAAAATACTTTTTATTGTCCCCCACAGTACTGGTCAGCTTCAACTCTAATTGAGTTTGGCTGCATGAAATTTTCTCCCTACAATGGCAAACAACATCTCTATAGTCCTCCTGTGTGACCTCACTTCCAGTGGCCATGCACTTTCCTTTTCTGTCTAAGATGTAGAAGAAGATCCCGCTCAGCCAAGCTGGCCTTCTGCCCCGCTTACTTGACTTCTGACACTTTGGAATTGCCTGCTCCTGTGCTCTTCAGAGATGGCTCTTAAAAAGTGACCAGCAGTGTTTAAGACTACAAAAGGGTAGCTTCTATTTGAAGTAATATCTTCTTTGTGACTGGCTTTCTTGTGAAATCCAGGGTAATAATGCTAGAAATTTTCTGTGGAATGCAGTGACACAGTGCTATCTAAACTTAATAAAACACTAGGAAATGAACAGAACAGGTCGCAGGTTTTTTACTTGTATTAGTTCAACACACAGCTGGAGATACTGATTTCATCTTTTTACTGAACTTGTGAATGAACGGTGGCTAGGTGAGTTACTTTATTCAGTCTATCCCACCCTATCAAAATGCTACTCACTGCTTTATAGTATTTACAGTTTTTATATGACATTTTTTCCTGTTTCAATTTTTTGTTTTGGGTATACGTGCTTTCTCAAGCACTGTGTTACTGCAATGTTTTCCTGGATAATGTTAGTTAATATATTTAACCATATTTAAGATGGAAGTATTCTTGTTTGAAAACTAAATACACATTTTAATGCTACTCTTATTTTTATGTCCTTAGCTACATTATTTGTGTATTATTTTTAGATTTAGTTTTTTTTTTACAATTATAGAATTTTATGTTTTCCTCAATAAATGTACCCAACTCTGAATGAATCCACATACGAATAGCACAGATATTATATTTGAAAGTAGAATGCTCTAAATGTTTACACTGTTGCCATATGGTTGATATTTCTGCATCCAATATTTCTTTCCTGCAATAGCAAAAAAAAATAAACCTTTAAACTGTGGTATTTAGCTTTTGTCCCAGTG
The DNA here is from genome assembly GCA_013399115.1 of Anseranas semipalmata. NCBI lineage: Eukaryota > Metazoa > Chordata > Aves > Anseriformes > Anseranatidae > Anseranas > Anseranas semipalmata. The sequence continues at coordinate 27,464 of VXAA01006974.1, forward strand.
GATCTCCTGGATAGGTTTTGAACTTTACCTTTAAAGGTTTGTCCTTTACCTGCACATGTCCTTCATGTGAAATTCTGACTGCAATAAGTGTTATAAGTGATTGTGCCTTCTAGTGTAGTAAAAACCTTCACCAAGTATTTCAGGAAAGTTTGTAATGTTAGACTGAAAGAAATAAGAAAGAAATGGAGCATAACATTATGGAATTACATTTAATGTTAGCTCAACAAAAAGAAATTTCTGATGACTTTGCCAATATGTATTTTATTTCATAGGAAATATGAAATAACCAGGAAGCAGTGTTGGATTATTTTACAGTTAGTGACAATACATACACATAAACTTAATCTTAAGCATATGGATAGTACCATGTAACCAGGAAGTATTTTTCTGCCCTACCTAAGGTCTTTAAGGTCTTTTTTACTGTCTGTAACCTTCATGTTCAGAGAAAGGGAGAAGGTCAAACATAAGCAACCTGTGGACAAAGTACCTGAAGCAAAAACAAGCAGCTGTTGTGATCTTTTATCTGACAAATAGGGGGTTTAAATATAACTCCCATATTATTACTTTCCATTTAGTTGACTTTGAGGAAAAAAAGTGTCAAATCACTAATCCTAGGACAAATTTGCTTTTTTATTGTTGTTTTATTCAGATATTTGCCAAGACACGTTGGTGCTTAGCATTAGTTAAAACAAACAAACAAACAAAAAAAATGTGTTTGCCCGAATGGTTTATAGAGCTTGAGAAAATCCCATAATGGTTGTAATGGGTTCCTTGGGCATGTGTTTGACAGTTATAAGAAACTAGCAGCTACTGAACATTCTCTACACTTGACATCATCTGTTAATGGCAATCTTCTGAAGCTTAGCTGCTGAAATACCATCCACTGCAGGAAACATGAAATGCAGTAATTCCTGATGGAATCTTAAATGAAGCCTTTAATGATGAAGCTTGACTTAGTTCAGTTACTATTGAATATTGCATTGACTGTGATAAAACTTCATTTTCTAATTTAGTCTTGTTACTATGGGTAGCTGGTTTCCAAAAGGGGATTTAGTGCTTATGGAGAATTCTGACTGGACAACTTGGAATCCAAAAAGGCAAAACCTGTGTGTTGCATCAGTGCCTGCCAACGGTGAAACCATTGGCACTGCCATTACGAAACTGCTTTTAGCCTTTGTGTTTCGTAAAACTGCAGTCTTTCCCTTGCATACCCCATTGTGTGTGGTTGGCACTTAAAAAAACTGAACATATTATTAACTCTTTATGAGTGTTTTATTGTGAAGGTTTTCACATAAGGATCTGTCCTAATAATATATCTTATTCTTCACATTTCCAGCGTTAACAGTGTGACTGCACAGCATACTGCACTCCTGATGTATTAATTTGACTTTCGGACACAGTGAATGGGGATTAAGTTATGTTTCTGATGATCAGATGAGTGAAGAAGAATGGAGACAAGTTGTAACCTGCTGGTCTTCTGCAGGTGATATCTGGTTCCTTCAAGACAATTGGAAATGCAGAGTAGCATTTGGGGGATAGGATTACAGTTTTAGAATGAATTTTGAATTTATCTTTCCCATTATCTTCTGAAATCAAAGGAGAATGAAAGTACAAGCTTGGTTTACATCTATTTGTGTAGAGTGAGGGAATTTATTAGGACCTAAATGTCTTATCAGTAATATTTTCAAAATTATTTTGGTGGGAAGGGAGAAGAGGGAAGGGGGAAGAGGGAAGGGGGAATACTTGGACTTGATAGTGGCCTGTGTGTTCTGCATAAAGAGGAACCAAAGGTATTGATTAATGGACTTATAAGGTGCAATGTCTGAAGATCTACCTATATCTGTAGCCCAGGGTGGGAGGCACTCCACACTGGACCTGCAAAGACTCCCTGTGACAGTTCGTCTTTTAAGTTTGGTAGAGCAGAGGAATCCTAAGAAAGAAAGAAAGAAAGAAAGAAAGAAAGAAAGAAAGAAAGAAAGAAAGAAAGAAAGAAAGGAAGAAAGAAAGAAAGAAAGAAAGGAAGAAAGAAAGAAAGAAAGAAAGTCTGTTTAACTACTGTCATTAAAAATTGTGAAGCTAGATAAATTTAATCTTTTTAACAGGTAGACACATTTTGATTGTTGCTTTGTCCATTTATTTAAGATGTTTGCTCTTCTTTAACACTGTTACTCAAATCTCACCAAACATCTCTAAGTGATTTGTGCTTATCGTTCAAGATGATAAGCCTTTTGCTTGATCTCTGTTCAGATTTGGATGGTTGGTCTCTCTCTCTTTTTTTTTTTTTTTCCAGTAATAACTAAACCTAAATATCTGAAAACTAATATACCCACACAATATTCATTGGCTGAAATCTGTGGTTAAAATATTTAAATTACCCATACTGTGTTAGAAAGGTATTACTGAAAGTATAAAGTATATTCAATAATTCATGGATTAACCTTCCTGCCATCCATTCCTTCTCTTGTCCTGAACTTTACACCTTCCTACTAGGAAACAACAGAATACTATTGACCTCATCCTGTACAAAATACAGATAGATCTAGGTGCTTATTTTTAGTTCCAATGGAGAGGACTCCTGTTTCTAGTTTAGATATATTGGGTCTAAGGTCAGTAATTAGTTTATGCCAGCACTTAAGATATGTCTCCCCTTTTTAATAGTGAACGATAGAATAAATATTTGTAACCTAGGTTTGATAATAAGGATTTCAGTAGCTATTTTGTCATAACAGCTGAAAATCCTATGAAGTGGAATTTTTGCATTTAACAATGCCATTATAATTAGGTGCTTTGAATACTTTTATGTTGATGGAGTATTTCACCAATATGATGAAATGATAGATATAATTGCATTGTTCAAACCCAGTTACATTTTTAATTTCATTTTACTGCATCCAAGAGAGGTAGCAAAGGAACAAAGCCTCTCAGTCCCCAAACAAAACATTATAATGACAAACTAATAAAAGGAAAGCAACTAGTGTTTGTAATATTCTTACAATAACTTACAATGTGTAAGTTAAACGACTGTTTTTGTTTAGAAGGAAGGTGCTACAAACCAAAATGTCACAAGTTTGTGAGGGGCCCAACCACTGAATTGTCTTTAAAAGTGTTGCATTAATTGTTTATTCTAAAGGATACCCATATTGATGCCTTCCTTACCTTTGAGTGTAAATTTCCTTGACAGTCAGATCTGAGTCATTTCAGTACTTATATTACACTCTATCTTGTCTGCAAGATATGGTTACCAAAAACAAACTTCTACCAATGTTATGCATTGCTTTCATTTCAGCATTTCTTGTGTCATAGCTGAGTTAACCTCATTGCCACAAGAAATAGTCAAACAGGTAGTAAAGGCTTTATGCTCATTTGTCCAAAGCTTTCTTGTTTTCTCTGATGGTGTTTCAGAAGAGATAGCTGTTGACAACATATTTTTTATTGCTTAATGTTTTTCTGTGTCAAAAGAGCCAAAGTTAAACAAAATATGTCATTCAGTATTCTGGCAAGCAGTGCAGTCCCAGAGAATCTTCTATTTCTTTAACAGTAATATCAGTACCATCTGTTTCTTTTTCCATCTGATACTTAAAAGAAAATCAAATTTATTTCAAGGAAATATGAGCAGTGAATCTGTTGAAAAAAACGAATGACCTGACTTGCATTATGTTTAAGGTGTATGGCAAATGCAAAGTATTATATGAAGGCTTAGATTCCTTAGAAGGTGAAGATTTAAACTGACAGAAACTCAGTTGATGGCTTCATGATAAAAAGTTACAAAAAGATTGATTGTTCTCTACAGAATGGTGTGCTGGCTGGAGAACTGTCTGCTTATTTCATGTTTGTATTCATTTTCCTGTTAGAGCAATGTGTAAGATTGCTTTCTTTTACCAAATCTATCATATAGCTTCTAAGTATTTTAAACAAGTTTTCATACCAGAAAGAACAATTTTGACAGTTTTTTTTTAAAAAAAAATCAAGATGTAAGTGCACAGTCAACTTATGTGCTACAAGTAGTCTGCAGTTATATAAAAGTTAAGAAATGTGCAGAAGAACATACAAAAACATCTAATTTTTTCACGTATTTTTAGTAGTACATAACAACAAATCAGAATAATTCATATGTAGAAGAAAAATGGACGTGCAAATGCAGAAATGATTTCTCTGACTGCCAGTCACTAAATGTTCACTAAATATGTGTAAATATATCACATTTCTATTGTGATGTGAATGTTATCTGTAATATTCATGTCTGTGTAGAATGAAGAAGTACATAACCTCTGTGCTCAGATATATAAAGAACAAAACTGTAATAGGTCCTGCTGTTTTCTGTTAATATCTGTTGCCTCTGAACACTCAGTTTTGCAAGGTTTTATGCAGGATGACATCCATTTATGTATTTGTTAGCTTCTTGTCAATCTACTTAGAGACAACATTTTTAAGCAGGAATATGTAGTTTGTTGGGCCTAAAAAAACGTAGAAATATTTTATAGGAAATAAATCTCTAGTGTGCTTCTTGAAGTAGTGTTTCTTGGTCTACAGGCAAGAGAATATTCTACAAGCAAATAAAACCATAGTAGTTTAATTTTGTAAGGTATTTTAAAGAGCGTGTATGTGGCAAAAATACTTTTAGGATAACATACAGTTCTCTGTGTAGTAATATTAATCATTTCTTTTCAGGCTATAATATTTTACAATTTATGATCTCAGAGGGTTGCTGTTACTTAAAGAGAATACTGAAGGAAAGCAGAATGTGGATAACTGTGTGCACCATCACTATACTACTTTCAAATTTTTGCATTAAATCCTGTAATAATTCCTTAAAAGAAATACCATATGGCTGTCAAAATGCTTCTGAAGGAGCAATAAATCATTAGGTAAGAAAGCACTTGAAAATTTTTATCTTGATGGATACATGCACCTTGTTGTATTTTTAACTACAAACTCCATTAACGTGACAGGGCACTGATACAACACTGACTGCAAAAGAAAACTCTAAAAGCCACATCAATTTAATAACAATTTATAAACATCTGTCACTTGATATTTAGAAAACAGGCATATTTATGGGTGGCATATAATAGCTCTGGTGTTTTGTTGATTTTGGACTGGAGAGGAAAAAACAACTTGGAAATGGAAAACAGTTTAAATACTTGTGCCTGATATTTTCCTTGGTGACTTCTTTGACACAAAAGGTTCCACAATGTTTATTTTGACAGCAGCTGAGTTAAAGAAAAAAAAAACAAAAAACACCAAACAGCCATTAGAAGGTATCCCAGCTATGCTGGCATAAGTGACAGCAGCAATCAGATTCCTGTAAAAAAACCACAGAATTAAAATTGGCATCCAAAAATGTGTTTATTTAAAGCAAGTAAAAACCTCTAGTTGGAGGATGGGAGAGAACTTCCCACTTCAGTTCCATGCTTTTGTGGGGATATCAGTGCAATTTGCTTCTTAGAGGAATACCTCAGCATTTATTTTAATATAGCTGAAGGGAATTATAATTAAACAGCACGTTTTTTCATTGTTTCATCTATTGAACAGAACTATGCCTATGTGAACCTGTTTGAACCAGTCTTCAAAAGCTTTACCTAATTGGATCTCAGAGCGAAACAGCACAGAACAAACACATGCAATACAAATCAACAGAGGAAGAGTTGCCCAAAGGGACACTTTGTTTTATGGAATTGAAGTATGCTGTTGACAGAGTTTGCATGACAGACTCTACTATCTGAGGACAAAAACTTTTTTCATAAGAAAAGCAGAATCAATAGGAATAAAAACCTTAATTAAGCAGACAGTTGAGAAACAGCAGTGTGACTTATGTGTCTGTTTCTGGAGTGTGTGACATGTAGTATTTTGCCTTGACTATGACTCCCTTCTCAGAAAGTTTTGCGCTCCTGACAGGTTGTTTAGAGCAGTTCCTTCTGAGTAGTGTACTGCAGCCAGGACTGGCAGTCACTGTAAGGTCTTTGATAGTGTGTGTCACGTTATTTAATGTTGACTAGCTCTGAAAAATTAAGATGAACATTTCAAAGTCTGATTACCAAAATGTAAAAGGTTAAGAAATTCAGAGTATTTGTCACTGTAAGGTGACAAATGAGGAAAATTTGAGGAAACGTAGCTTACTACAAAGAAAGATTTTTTTTTTCCTTTTTTTTTTTCTTTCTCTCTCTCTCTCTTTTTTT
>VXAA01006974.1:33655-63932 GCA_013399115.1 Anseranas semipalmata
TTTTTTTTTTTTTTTTAAGAGTACTCTTTTCTGTTTCAGGAACTCAACAGCTAGCCTTGATTCCTCCTAGGGTAACAAAGTGGTTGAGATTGCCAAACAGAGTCTGAGCATTATCTAATAGTTACCCTATCACTTGTCAATAGATTCTTTGCTTTATTTCACATTTTATTGATGCACATTTCTAAAAATTAGATTATATTCTGATGGACTTTTATTTGTCTTTATGTTTTCATTAAGTCACTTTCACTGCTGTCAGAGGAAAGGATTGCTTAACATATCAGGACAGAGGCATACACCTCTAGACTAGAAATGTCCAGTAATTTAAGCTGCCCTTTGCAAGACAGCTAAGACCTGATTTCCCAGATTACATAATGTTCAAAGCACAAGGAATTGTGAATTAATTACTAAAAATGGGAGAATGAAGCGTAGTATTTTTAAATTAAAATAATCTCTCCGCATATAGGCTCTAAAATCTACATTTTTCTTTCAGACTCTAAATACAAAATTGACCAGGTCCTAAAAATAAAGATTTCTAAATTGACTTTTTTCTTTCTTTCTTTCTTTTTTTTTTTTCTTTTGGTGAGGTGATGATACCATTTTGCCATAAGATTTCTAAATTGATGTTAATTTCATGATGGCTGAATAGTGAGTGTATGGATCTTTCCATTCAGCTATCTTGTACGTTTTTTTTTCTGAAATTTCAGTAAAAAGTATTGTCATCTGCTGCTTCACAGGCCATGTCAGCTTTTTTGAGCAATTTCCCAGTTTTTAAATGTGCTCTTTTAAAGAGAGGTGGAGAAGGGATAGACTGCTTATAATCTCAGGGTAATAGTATGGTCCTCAATTGTGATTATAGAGCACAGATGACAAGCTCTGGTTTCAAAGCCATTTTATGTTTATGTTTAGATATTTGCATACTTGAGAAGTGTGGAAATTCAACCTTATATACAACCTTTAACACCTCTTCTTAAATATCAGAGACTTGCAGGAAAGATCTAGCAGTCTTGAATCTGTCAAGCTCCCAGATACAGGTCTGATGTGAGTTCAGCATGATAAGAAAACTTTTGCAGTGAGAGTTAGGTGAAAATAAATAGATAACTTCTACTTTAAATTAATATATATATATATATATACTTTATAATACAACGCATATATAAAATTTAGCAGAACCTTTTAAGGTTTCAGAAGTGGAAGGGTTCAGAAAAGTCTTGTCAAAACATAGTTTTCAGATTGGGACACTTGAAATGAAGAATAATTGAGACTTGAGTTCACTTGGGCAGAAATAATTCTATGTGTTCAGGTTAACCAATCAGCCATGGTTAATTTAGCTCCTTTATAAACTAGATAAATAACCCTAAGATTCTTTTTAATAGAATAATTTGTTAAGAAATGTAGTTCCAATTGTCCTGGTTTTGGCTGGGGTGGAGTAAATTATCTTCCTAGTAGCTGATATGGTGCTGTGTTTTGGATTTGGGATGAGAATAACGCTGATAACACACCGTTGTTTTTAGTTGCTGCAGAGCAGTGCCTGCACAGAGCCAAGGCCTTTCCAGGTCCTGGTGCTGCCCTGCCAGCGAGGAGGCTGGGGGTGCACCAGGAGCTGGGAGGGGACACAGCCAGGACAGCTGGCCCAGGCTGGCCAGAGGGGTGTCCCATGCTGGGGGGAGGTTGAAGGGGGAGGCCGAGACATGTAGTAGCCAGCAGTGAAATGTTTCATTTAGGATTTAGTTTCATGAGAAAACTGAAGACACATAAATAGTCTGCTGCCAATAGAAGGGGGAATCTGTTGCTTCCATTTCCGTGCTTGATCTCAAGATCTGCTCTTTGCCTTGAGACAACTCAGAAATCTCTCATACCATACACATTTATACTCACTGATATATCATGAGCCCACTGAAACAGCAGAAAACTAACCTACCCAAAGAAAGCGAATATTGATAATTGTGGGTTTGTAAGTCAAACTGTTTTACCTTTTGATTGTGTGAGCTGGTATACAGAAGAGAAGTGTAACATTCAATCTGTGGATCAGGGAGGAAGGCAGCAGAAGTTGAGGCAGCAGATGCAGGGAAATATACCACTGTTTAGTATCAGTATATCTGTTAATATGGTTCAAACTGTCCCATGAAACTATACATAGACGTGAATTGTCCTGCACAGCATTCAGTCACAGGAACAAGCCCAGGGAGAATCCTGCCCTTGAAGGTGTTTTGAAGGAAATTCCATACAAGTGAGACTGCCTGTTCCATTTCAGTAAAATTGCCTTTTTCATCAATGCTTTTGAAACTTTTTAGAACATGAGGCTCTGCAATAGGTGTAAATTCTGTGCTTAGGGAAAAATAAGTAGTATAAACCCTATTAAACTAAATTAACATGCCTAGTTGTTTTGTGAATGATGTAAAAACCTTAAGGTCTATTGTAGAGGTCCATTCATTTGAACCAATGAAGTGACAAATAATAGATGGAGTAATTAATGATGGACTGAATAACAGCTTGGAGAACTCTGTAGGCATTTCTTTGATAATACAGCTAAAATAATTCAGGTACTTTTCGTTTCATTTTAGGCTTCTTACCTCCAAACTCCAAACATGGCAGAAAAATATCCTCCTTTTTCTTACAGTTGAAGTCTTGAACACTACTTTTTCAAATGAATCAGGTGTTCTGATGGCTGAGAGAGGCAAGGGGACCAAACCAAAGAAAAATGTGATAGTGAAATTTTCAGCCTAGACAACATGGTAATGTAAATTACTGGAAATACAATCTTACAATGAGGGAAGAAAGATTACTTTTGAGTAAAATGATCTTTTAGAAAGTGTTCCAGGTTGAAATGTACATTTCCACACCAAGATTTTCTCATCCTTAGTGATGTTTAAGCAATACTAATTTTAGGTGTTTACACATCACTATTTTATTTTTTGTTTTCTTTTCTCTTTTGATATCAGTCTGTTTTTATTCCTGCCTGTATTGGTGAGTCATAATCCCTGCACTGATGTTGATAGATGGCTAGAAATAAAGACTTCTGACTTCTTAATTTAGGAGGAGGACAGAAACAAAAAGAGGAATTATTGCATAGGTTCTTAGTCAAGTGCCATGTCCCTTATTTTTCCAAATATAAGGAATGTGCTGTCTTCAGGCTGTTTTGACTCTCTAGAGATCCCCGGTCTTATGAATCCTGTCCAATAACATTATTCAGCTTGAACTTAGAATTCAAAGGTTTTTGCTCAAATTTCCCATCTGATACTGTTTATGGGCACTCAGCTCTTGTTCTGTGAGGTAAAGTATGTTTAAACAGTATTACCCCCTTTGTTACAGCCCTTTTACTGCTTTGTTGCCCTCCTCTGGGCACTTTCAAATATCTTAACATCCTTTTTATATTGTGGGACCCAGAACTGCACACAATATTCAAGGTGAGGCCACACCAACACTAAAGATAGTGGGACAATCACCTCTTTTGACTGTCTGTCTATTCTATGCTTAATGCATCCCAAAATGTGATTTGCCCTCTTGACTGCCAGGGCACACTGCTGAATCATATTAATCCTGCTGTCACCAGCACCTCCAGGTCCCTTTCCGCTGAGCTGCTCTCCAGCCACTCATCTCCCAGTCTGTGCCTGTGTCCAGCATTGCTCCATCCCAGGTGCAGAACCCAGCATTTTCCTTTGCTGAACTTCATACTGTTGCTGATTACCCAGTTCTCTATCTAGATCCTCTGCAAGGTCTTTCATCCCTCCAGAGAGTCAACAGTACCTCCCAGTTTAGTATCATCAGCAAAGCTACTGAGGATGCCTTCCACTCCTGCATCCAGGTCATAGATAAACATGCTGAACAGAACTGGCCCTAGAATTGAGTCCTGGAGAACACTGCTGGTGACCAGCCACCAGCTGCACGTAGCTCCGTTCACTACAACCCTCTGAGCTCTACCACTGAGCCATTTAATCACACAGCATAGCGTGTACCTGTTCATCTCACAGTTCGACAATTTGTCCAGAAGGATGCTGTGAGGGATGGTATTGAAGGCCTTCCTAAAATCCAGAAAGATTACATCCATTGCCTTCCTGTCATCTACTAAGCTGGTGACCTTATCATGGGAGATGAAATTACTAGGACAGGATTTTCCCTTCATGAACCCATGTTGACTATGCCTGTTATCAGCTTTGTTCTTTAAATGCCTTTCAATAGCACCCAGGATAATCTTCTCCATAACTTTTCCAGGGACTGAGGTTAGACTAATACATCTGTAGTTGCCTGTGTCTTCTCTCGTGCCCTTCTTGTATAAGGGTATAAAGTTGGCTAGCTTCCACTCAGCAGGGACCTCCCCAGACTCCTAAGACCTTTGGTAAATATTTGCGAGGGGTCCAGCTATAACATCTGCTAACTCCTGCAGTACTCTGGGGTGAATCTCATCATGCCCCATGGACTTACGAACATTCAACTGATACAACTGGTCCCTTACAATTGCAATGACCACAGATGGAAAGTCAGTGCTCCCCCAGTCATGGTCCTCCAACTCAGAGGACAGGGACTCAGAGGACTGAGTATTAGAAAGGGTGATGTGTATTTAGCCAGTCAAAGGTCTGAAGTTTAAATTAGTTCATACTCTAGTTCATCTTTACAAAGAAATACATATGAAGTAGTAATCTTTTTTTGAACATTCATGCTCAAACAATTACAATATGGCTACAGACTTTTACTATTGGATTTTTGGTTTAGAAAGGGGTTACATGAAAGTAACTGCTCTATTCTAATCACGTAAGCTAGCAATCAATGGTCATGTGGTTTCTTTTTGTTTGCTTTGTAGAATTTACTGCCTGCTCATGTTTTCCTGTCAGACTTCTGATAAGAACTGTAAAGTTGAGGTATGGCTGTATTTTTCTGTTGACTCAGGACAGTGAAGCAAAAGGATGATTATACTACAGCTTGGAATAACATTTTAACACTGGTATTAACTACAGAACCGAAGAAAAGATGCGATATAAGCAGTGGTGCTCTTCAAACATAAAAAAAAGGAGCAAAGATGTTTATTTGATAAGGGAAAATTGTTTCCTTCTCATGGAAGAGAGAAGATCTTTGGAAAATAGGAAAAACTGGTATTTGTGTATTGTTTGGAGTAAAGACAAGTTTAACTGGAGAAAATACTGAAATCTTCATGTCTAGAGTTTCAGTCTAGAGATGCTTGTTAATGTTTAAAGGGTACTGTGAATTCGAAATAAGCAGTAAGGGTTGTTGAGTGCTGCATTTCATGATCAGGATTATTTTCTGCTAAACCAAACTGTTGATGTTTAAGAGACTTTTACGCAACACAAACGTCTGCCTGGTAAGCACCTTCATTGTGTCTAGAGTTTAAGCTAATGATAAGAAGGGATTAAGAAAATGTCTAGAAAAACAACAACAACAACAAAAAACAACAAACATATTTGTAGAGTGAAGATTTTATGCACTGCACTTACGATAAGCAGATTTTGCTTCTTTCATGGAAAAGGCAGAGAAATGCCTGAGCAGAAGTTATCAATACTTTGTTCTGTTAAGTGAGATGTGATCTGTATACCAGGTGCTATGACTCGATGACATGTGTGCATAATGCATGCATGCTTATGCGTGCATAACCAACTAACAGGAATTGAAGTCCTGTATTTGTATTTCTCTAGAGAGCATTCAACCTCTACTTGCTAACTTCTGAGACCGTCTATATTCAGATACTATTTACCATACCTTTTTTGCTTAATTAGTGAAAATCTACAGAAACTGATGCCTTTGCCCAGAAGAATTGGGCTCAGAAGTCTATGTATTACCTAGACAAATCAGTCATAAAATGTTGAAATAGTCATGATACACACACTTTACAGCATTAAGGAATAGATAGTTTGCTTATTAAGCAAGTGTTATACTAACTATTGAAAAGTGTTGAAAATTCAACAATCAAGAATTCAAGATTTTTTAAAATGTTTTAATTTTTTTTAAATATAACAGTATATATTGAACATTTAGCCCAACACGTGGTTCTTCTTCTGATAAAGTTAGTGTTTATAGATATAGGTGTAGAGTGAGCATCTTAAAGTTTTACTGCATTGTTACTCAATTCTACTCAGGCAAATCTCTTCCAAAGCAAAGAAAGCCAAGTAATGGTACTGGCTTTTGATTAATGGAAGAATGGGTCATGAACTTAAAAAGAACTCTTGGTGTAACTTCAGCTTCTGCTACTAGAGATTTGTGTTCAGTGAGAATGGAGGACAGCACCTGGTCTTTCATAGGCATAAAAAAAATAATAACAATACAGGTGCCAGTGTAATTTGCTCCACCTTGCTGGGCAAAATTCTATAATTCTATATCTGGTACTATGTGAAAGTCAGCTAAAGTGATCCATTCAGACAGTGAATTTGTAGACAAGGAAAGCAATAAAAGCTCCACTTATTTTACTAATTAACTATAGGAATTAGTTCAACAAGATTAACACGTCTTTAGCCTTTATATAAGTAGATAACAATTAGAAATTATCAGATATTTAGACATACAGTACCTGGTTTTCTTTGCTGTACTTGAGTTTCTCACATTATAGCCTGTAGAAATCCGTACATTTAAACTATCTACTTTTTCCATTTTCTTCTGTGCTAGAAAATTCCCTTTCTTCGTCCCTGGTGGGCCTATTGGTTTGCTACTTACTAATATTAGACTTCAAGAGCATGTTGTAGCATACATTGACTGTAGCTACTGGCTCAAATTACTTTCTGAGAGCACAGGGGATGGAAGTCTTCTGTCATCCAAATGCAAGTTATATATGTGGAAACACTATGTGTGTGAAAGGGCAAATGTAAATGATGAGTCAGGCCTGCAATAGAGTAGACATGCTTCAGTTTTGTTGCCCTACCTTGACAGTTCATTTGCTGGAGGGGATGATGAAGCCAAGCCAGAGCCCTCTGTCAAGTCTCCTCAGGGGTCCTTCTTGTCTTTCACAATGTGGAACATCAACCCAGAAGGGAATTTTAGCACAAATCAGTTTTTATGACTGCAGGTATTTCCTGTGATGTGAGTTTCAGAGAAATAAGCTAGGGGAATTCAAGCATAGCAAATTTTCTAAGCTATCTATTAGCCTAGATGGAAACAGACAGATAAAGGAGGAGGTTTCGAAGGTGGACTTTTATCTTTAATTTGTGTTTCCTCAGAGACATGTTCTTCCTTGGGCTGCAAGCCTACTTTACACCTTTACACTCATAGTCACATGATGGACTATAAAATGTCCACAATGAATCACTGGTTACTCTTTTTTCTAAAATAACTGTATTGTCTGTGTTCATCCAGTGAGCTTTGTTTTATGTGACACGATAATGGAGATGTCTGGCTTGCAGCATCCACGCCAGAAAAAAATGAAATTTCGTTGCAGGGTCATCATGAGTTCAAACGAAGAAGCTGATCCAAGACTAAAACATATAAATTTATTACTTGAAATCAGATTAAGTCCTTTATGTGACATAAGTGCAAATAAACAAGAAATTAGTTTACAATCCCTTCTTTATTTTCCTGCCCCTCGGGAGTTTTCGTTCTTTACATGTATGTTCCTAAACTAGTTCAGTTATGTTACCAAACCAAACCTTTTGAAGCATCAGTATATTCCAAGTTAAATAGAATGAAGAACTGCTGACTTTTATGGAATTAAACTGAAGAGTACAGCAGTTCAGAAAATAAAAGATTGGACCAGATAATCTCAAATAGATCAACCTTGACCTTTAAAAACAAAAATCAGCAAAAACATTCCCCAAGCAACCCTGATGTTTTTGTTAGTATTTCTGCACAAACAGCCTCAGAGATGATTCAGGCAAGTATTCAAATACATACTTGATATTTCTTTCCTGTTAATTTAGAGCAACTAAAAAACCAAACAACAACAACAAACACCACCACCACCACCAACAAAACCCCACAACCAGTCAACAACTACAAAACCCTCCAACCTGCAGCAGTCTCCTGAAATCTGGAAACAGAACATTTCTTCTCTTTCACTTCATGTCTTTCAAAAGCCTACTTTTAAGTTTAAGCCTGGGAGAAGCAGGGAGTCAGTTTGGGCAATGCCCCCAGAACAAATGATACATTCAATAATTCGTTAGTAATGTCAGGTAAGCAGAATTCATGATAGATTTTTCAAACTGATAGCTGTTTGGATGTGGAATAGAGATGAACTGGGGAACTTACATTTGGAATACAATATGATTTAGTGTTTTTCAGTTGCCAAAACATAGAATGAATATCCCCATTAGTTAGTCTGATAGTGCTTTGCGTCAATGTAGGCAGCTGGATTCTCTCCTGTCACTTCACTGTGTATTTAGGATGAGGGTAGATGCCCATCTATGGAAGGGGTTATTAACTTCAAGATTGTTTGATTTAAACAAATTACCTGTAGCACAAAGAGTTGAAGATATGGGGGTTATAAAACAGCATAAATGTGCCTTCAGCTTAATATAAAATGTATTGCTACTTGTAAATCAAAATGTACACAAGTTTGGATCTGGGTATGAATTGTGATCCATCAAATCTCAGATTTTGGGGTGTGATTTATGGCATGGAACAATATGAAAATTGTTTTGGCATCTAATTGTTTTGGACTCTAATTAATAAGTCCAATTCCAAATCACCTCCAATGATGGCTACCAGGTGTGATCGTTGTAGCGCTACCCATGTCGTTCCAACTGATAAGACTGGAAAGTGAAGGAGCACTATTATTTCCATTCTTCACATACAGTTACTGTACTGACAGGCTAGTACTTCCCCAAGTCACATGCCACAACAGATAACAGGGCAAACAATAACAGCCCCTTACTTGATTTGCTGATACCATCTCAAACTTTTTCTGGTCACCACTTATTGTTCATCATTACAGTAAAAACTATCACCCTTCTTACACAGCTCTGTGAAAAACTGGAGTGTCTAGCAGCATGGGGTCTAATCCTTCTGTAAGGTGCTTGGCACTCTCAGCTTTTCAGAGCTGTCTGTCTGCTTGCACGGTTGAACCTCAAATGGCCTCAGTTGTGCAAAACTGTCTTTGTGTGAATAAAGAGTTTCATATTAGCAGTCTCCCTTGCTTCAATACTTCACTCTGACTTTGGTTGCTGGATTTCAGACTTTCAGACTGCAAAATTCCTTCTACTAGTGGGAACAGACTGAAATAATTTTCCATTCTTAAAGTGGAGTTACAGTGCTTAGGTTTTTTTTTGTTTTGTTTTGTTTTTTTTTTTTCTTCCAAGAGAAGTTTTTAATTAAAGTTGCAATAGATACCTTGTTATGGGGATATGTGTACTATGAAATCTCTGAAGATTTTTGGTTTTGTGCATTGGATGGAAGTGGGGGCTGGGCAGCTGAGAAAATTTAAATGAAGGGAAACACTACTAACTTTGCTAGGTTAGGCATTATGGTAGACAACTTGGACTTTGTCTGAAGAGTAGTGTCCTGATTCACTGTAATTTTTATCTCTTAGTTATTGCAGTCTGAAAGAGTTGAGATTGTATTTTTTTTTCCCTCAAAAATGCTCTAGTTCGAATAGAAACTAATGCAGAGAAGTGACAGAGTCTGGGAAATAAGGGCTGGAAGATCATCACAATGACTTCTATCTGTTATTTGTTCTCAGTTTTGTCACTGTCTTGCTGTGTGATTTGGGACAAAAATTGCTTCCCCTCTGAGTGTCTTGGCTTTTCCATCTTTAATACAGGATTAATAGCTTACTCACTGGCCAGCTGCTGGGCTATAGATGGTTGTTTATTCCTCTGCTTGATAGCATATTTGAAGTGATAGCATATCTGCAAGTGTGTTGGTATGGAGAACTTACTGTGAGTATATGTGCCCTACTGATCCCAGTCAGATACAGGCAAATATTCTGGTCCACAGATGTGAAGCTGTTAAATATTGTACCTCTGTAAAGAGACTTCATAGGTCAAACCACTCAATAGTAAGAGCTGAAAATAACACTGACAGTACATGAACTTTGTCAGCTTACCTGAGGGAAGAACTGATATTATGACTGTAGTAATTATAATTTTACACACTACACATAATTTTGGGGCTCTAGAAGTAGATAATTATAAACAATTAGTCAGGATTACACAAGGGTTTGGACGACTTTAAAGAACAACTTGATCTTGTAGGTGGTTAAGATAATGTTTCTCTGTAGACTTATTTATTTGAGTGAAGTTTCAGCGATGATTTTACTATTTTTCATAATAAATCTTCACTTTAGTAACTTAGAATGTTTAAAGAAATCATTCACCAAGTGGAGTTCATTATATGTGTGGTGGCTTCTTCTTCTTCTTCTTTTTTTTTTTGAAAACATTAATAAAATTTTGACATTCACGTGATGTTGAATTTTTGAAGAAAAAGAATTTCAGAGCAATACTGAGCTCTAATATGTAAGAAAAAAATCTCTTTTTTTTCTGGAGTTGAAACAGATTTCCCATAAAACTGATTGAGTGATGATAGTCCTCATGATACTCTAGCACTGAGCTTTTTTCTTCCCTCCTTGCAGAAAGTTTATTTTAAACATTTCCTATACAAAATCTTAGGATACAATTCAGTAGCACTTGAGAATGTGATTTCTCAAATTTTTATTCCTGTGAGGTGAGATTTTTGGGTCCTTATTTCCTACCATAATGATTTTTTTTTCTTTTTGTGTTTCTGAATTATTGATAATTCAAAAGTGTGTCTGTGCAACACAGGATTAGTTTGCCTCCAGCTGGCACCTCCTTCTTTTTTCATGATGCTGCTTACTATACCAGTAAAGTGGTTGCCCTTATAAACTTTCAAGGTCACAGTGTGGTATACTGCCCTATATAGATATTTTTAACGATGTTTTAAATTTTGAGTGAATATTTTCTTCGAACCATTTTCAGTTGAAAATTTGAAATTAACTTGAGGTAATATTTCTGACCTTGATTAAATGAGATGCAAAAAAAATCCTCTGACCTCATCTGAATATGAAGAATATAACTACGATGTTCTATAGATACAGACATTTTTTAGTGACACAGAGTTCCTGTAAATCCAGTCTGATCCACATACCTTGGGGAAAGGCATCTATAAGAAAACAATATATCAATAGCAATGTATCAGCATTTCCAAAGCTTAGGTTACCTTCAAGCCTGACTACTCCTCCTGTTGTTAGCAGAGTGATTTTTGATTTTATTTGAACATAATTGGTAAGACATGCTATTCACCTTCTGACAGTGCTATTCAAAATAAAATATGACAGAAGCAAGAGAATCTTTCATGTTGAAAAAATTCCACAGACAGGTTATAAACACTGTTCTGTCTTCTAAATTTTAATTAACACATTCTTAAATTATTATGGACAACAGCTTTGTCTTTTAAGGAATGTTAAACCCTAAGTTATATAAAAAAGTGGTTAAAATTGTACGATACGCTGTATCATTGCCTCAGTTAGTAGTAGTGCTCATTAAATGAGGGGGGAAATCATTAAATGACTTGTATAATGAGCTACATCAGCACCTCATTTAATAATAACTATTAAAATTCAGATCAATTTAGTGACGTTTGAGGAAGGTGTCCTCCCCCATTTCTCTCAGCAATGATACTACAATTAGTACTATTCAGACCAGACTATGTTTATGCTTCTATGTGTGCCCTCTGTAGGAAGCAGTGTTGTACAGTAGATGTAGCTACTGTAGATGTGGGCTGTCGCATAGACAAGAAGCATGGCTCTAACAGGTGAGGCAAAAGGTCCGCCTAGTAAAGTGTCTGGCAAACACTGAAATGGATGCCTCAGGAAGCGTAAAAGAACAGGGTAAGTATTTCTGACAATTCTCATGCCACTCATTTTATGCCAATCTGTCACCCTTTGCAGCTCAGAGACCTTCTCAGATAGAAGATTTTCTTTTTTGTTTTGTTTCGTTTTGCTCTGGGGAGTTGCTGAATTTTTTAATGAGTTCCAATGGATCTCTATATCCCCATGGTGCCAAGCAGCTTACTTTAAACTCAAACATATTCCTGATATACTTGGTAAATGATGGCAAAGAACTGCTTAGTTTAAATACACATTGAATAAAGGGACAACTCCTTTTATTTACTTTTGAACTCTCTGTGTTTATTTGATGCCTTTCCATTCTTATGCTGGACAAAAAGGTGAAAAAACAGCTTACATTCTCTTCATGCCAATAATGTTTTTCTAGACTTGTATCCTGTCCTCTCTCAGTTGTCTTGTTTCTAGGCTGAAGAGACCAAGCCCAACAAGTTCTTCCATTCATGTGAACCTACCAAGAACCTTTCCATGAAAGTTTTTGAGATTCCAGACCTCTATGCCTACACTTAACATGAAGGGAAAGAAACATAGACTGTTCAACTGTTTCCAGCACTTCCCAAGACACTTACACTTTTACATCTCCTGGGCAGAGGCAGGATATGTTTCCTGTTTTTTAACTAGTGGATGTTAGAATTTGCTTTCTCTGCTTCCATGATCATGCTGTATGTCTTGCTTGGAACAGACGATGACAGGGAAGTTTTACTGTTAGTTCTTTAGTGTCATATATTTACAAAAATTATTACTTGGGTGTGAAGTGCATCCACAGTTCCCAGTTTATCTAAAATCAAGAGGAAGTTTTGTAACATTCATTTTTTAATGTATATATTAGCTTTCTAATAACATTTCTGGATTTAAGGCTCAGATGAAAATAATTTGTACAGCTTGTGTGAAATTAGCAATGCTATGGCAAAAGTAAGGCCTGCTCGGTTGAGAACTTTGTGCAGGATTAGATCCTTACTAGATAAATCATCTTTACAGCCCACTTTCTCCCCTTCTGATTTTCAATATTTACTGACAATTTTTTAAAGATAAAATATAAATATATTCAAGTGTAAATAAATAAATATATGTTTTAAAACTCTGAGAGCTACTGCTTCTATTTCCAGTATTCTTTTCAGACTCTTCTGTGGTCTTCTTGTGACTGGTATTGTTCTCTGGTGTTCTGTGGTGATCTGTGTATGTGAATTGGAGGTCAGATGTGGACTCTGCATACAGCAAAAGAATTTACATGTTCACCAGTCTACCTCAGTGGCTTATTTCTGTCTTTTAACAGATTGAACGCCTAATTACAGAAATTGTACTGTTTAAAATGTACAAATTATTTTATATTAAAATGTGAGATTTCTGAAGATTGGCATCTTTTGATGGGTCATCATGACATGTAATCAAAAATAGACTAGTTGCAGTAACCTTTCTACCAGTATAGTGCAATGCAGGAGAAGGTATCTGACCATAGTCTTGGAGTCAACCAAGAATAAGATAGTGTATATCTGTATATCTCAGATATACAGATTTCTGATGACAGACCACCACACTAAGGTAGAGTAACAAATGCACTAGGCCAGATTGTGTCAAGGACAGATTTCTTTTTGAAGTTCTCTTTTGGAAGTGCAGATGCCTATCATAGGCTTTTCAGTGGTAAAAAGGGGACAACATTATTATAAGTATTCTTTCAGTGTTGCCTAATGCAATTCTGTTATGTGCACTTCTGTTATATACAGAGCAACCCAGAGAGCAGAATCAAAATAAAGATACCCAATTCAAAAAATGCAGACGACAATATGTACATATATACATACATACATAATATACATATTTGTATGCTATATATATTTGTTCTTCTGTAGCAGACCTTGACAATATTAAAAATGATGAGTTTTCATTGCAGCTGAAACAGAAGAACTGCAGAATTAGTTTGTATGGAGCTGCATGATAAGCATACGTAATTTGATCTCATGTTCCTAAGAGTGCATTTCTCTTTCCCTTAGGTAAAGGTGGAAACTGCAGCTCATTTCCAGTTAGCTTGTTCAGCAGTTAAGTGATGGTAAAACTTTGGTTAAAAGCTACAAACTGTCCCACCTTTTTTTTTTTTTTTNNNTTGAATGACTCAAGAGCTGCAACTTTTAAAAGAGTACATAATTGATGACTTGTCTAACCAATGTGTTTCTAGCTGCTTACTTTATTTATGGGAAATAATAGTCATGAAAGAACACTATATGTTGATACTAAACCCATTTTTCTCATCTGGTATGTTGTAAGAAAATGAAGAATCATGGACAATATGTCTCTTTATCCTGAACAGATTGATAGGTAACAACTTGCAATGTTTAACTACCTGCACACTTTCCTGGAACCAGACTGCTTTCTTGGAAAATCCCAATGGTGAAAAGCAATGAGAGAATATGCAAATACTGAAGACATTTCACTAGTGTGATAGTCATAAAATTGTAATATTATTGGTGCTAATAAATATTCATGGTCACAATATAGCGTGCAGAACACAGAATAGAACACAGAAAAATCTATTCAGTGTTTTTTTCAGTTTCATTTCTTCAATTGAACTCTTATTGTCTTATTTTATTCCACCTAGTATTTAGCTTTATCTGCCTGCTTCCTCCAAGTCAGAGAAAATTAATGGCTTGCTAAAATAAACAAAACCTACCCCTTGTTTTTAAGAAGAGAAGTATTATTAAAAAAATTCAGTACCTTTCAAAAGCATTCAGAATAGAAGGAGCAACTTCTGTGAATGGTGAAATAATTAAAATGTCAGTTCCCTGCTGTAGTGGCAGTTGTTATTTTATGGTAGGTCAATAGTAGCATTCAATGGAAGAAAACACCTATGTCTGATGGAACACAATTGTGTGATCTTTTGTGATCTTTTAAAATATATAGATCACATTAAAGCTCTGGCATGCCTCAGTTCATCTTGGTTACAGATAATATATTTGATTCTTTAACATGTATTTCTCACAGTGTAGTTCTATTTCCTAATGAATGTATGCAGTTGAAATGTAGCATTCCCAAGACAAAAGATGGATATTCAGTTCATAAATTATATTCAGTTTATAAATTAATTTCTTATTCTGCATGAAAAACCTCTGAACTTTAGATAGCACTTTACCTTTAATCAAGAAACATAATTTCAGTTTTCACTGTTTGATGTTTGAATGTGTGAATTTTGAACTTTCTGGGTTCTCTGATACGCTGTTTGAACTTCTTACGTTTCATTCTTCTCCTCAACTCTGAAGGCATCATTCAATTTCCAGACCAAGGAGGCTAACAGTAGATTATTAGCAAAAGAATCTGACTGTTAAATGCTGTGTTCTCAGATGATGATGAGATAAACAACTGTGAACAGATGGATTTTATGTGCTAGTATCTGGAAAAGTATCATTTTTTTCTAGATAGTTGATGGAAACATTTTCTTCAATACCTATATGAAAATTCACATGGGAGAAGAAAAAAATCCCAGCCTAGCAAAATTATAAATTTTTGCCAAGATGAAATGTTATATTTATTTTGAGATTTTAAATAATGCAGCAGTTGATATCTTCTCACCCTGGAATCTTCAGTCTTCTGCTCAAACAGTCTATATCCTTCTCTGATTTAGTTAAACAGAACTCTAATTGCGTGCATTAAATTCTGTAGATTTTCATGGACCACACTGAGACGTCACATATTTTCTGAAAATAAACTTTTAGATGCTAATAGAATTCACAATGGGGCATAGTGTTTTGCTTCATCTGGTAAAGGAGTGAACGTTAAAGCCTGGATTGCCTTTTCACTTCCTATATGACAGAAGGAAAATACCTGTTACTGAAAACTCGTGTAAATGGGAGGTGTCATGGTCTGCAGTTGTGTAAGCTTTTTTTCAAGTCATTTCATGATATTAAATGGTTTGGAATTTCCAAATACATATTTGGGTGAGAAGTTGAAATTCATGTTTGGTACAATCATGTCTATTGTCAAGCAGCAAAAGACTAACTGCTCTGAAATATATCTATTTTTTCTGAGCCTCAGGGTAAATCATCTCTGGAAAGAATGAGGTGACAACACAAGAGAGAGGATGAATGTTAGTCCAGTGGAAAAAGAACAATCCCAACAATTTGTTTGGCTAGACTTTTAATAGGAACTCCTGTGAGCACTTCCAGCTCATAACCTCCGTAAAGGCTGCAAGTTGAAGGAACTACCAGTATAAAGATATTCAGCAAGTTCTGACCTGATCAGGATTTCAGGGCAAAAAAACACTCAGCAAACTCCAACTGAAAATGCAAATGGTTCACAACCAGCTGAATAAGATTGAAACTGCTGGAAAAAAAAAAAAAAAAAAGCTGTTTCTTATTTTTTCCAGCTAAAAGCATCCACATCAGTAACTGTGTGAAATGAAAAACCTGTAATGCAGTCCTGCATTTCATTTGCTCACTTGCCTATATTAAAGATGAATTCACTATAAAATGTCAGGGATGATAGCCTTGTCTTATGGTGATCTAGCTTTCCTTTCTCTCATAGACTAAAACCATTACTGATGATGTTAAGCATGAAAGTGAAGCATGAAAAGAAATTGTGAGATTTTAAAAACTCCAATAAATTCTAAATAGTAGGAGGAATCTTGGAATTGATTGTTTCTGCATGTGTGCCCGCTGATGTCATTTGCAGTAAATTTCAACTGCATTTTCATATTTAGTTGAGTCAAGGGGAAAATGATAATCGCGAAGATGACAAGGTTAGGTCACTCTGAAAGGGTAGCCATAGATTAGAACTGGGAATAAAACAAAGAACAACACTGATGTCAGAGAGGAATAACTCTTGAGAAACAGTAAGAGTGATTCCAACAGGCAGTTAAAAGCATAAGGCCAGTTCACCAATATAATATATTGCTTGGAACTGCTACTTTTGTCCTAAAAAAAAAAAAAAAAAGTCTCTGGTCAACACATAAATGAGGCAAACTTAAGTGGCTAACTGACATGTCAGTTTTTCACAATAAGTATTAACTTCTTTGTCATTATTACTCAGAATAAGCTTCTTTTGTTGGTCATAGCTATTAATGACTGTTATGAGACAGGTGTTTAATACTCTTATGAAATGAGATGGACACAAGCTTCCTATTCAGCACATCATCTCCATAAATGGAGCTCTGCTTGGATGGTCTTAATGGAGAAAAAAAGTCCATTTGTGGTCTTTAAGACTGAACAGCTACTGTGCTTCTCTGTCAGAAGTAATTTCCTTTTATTAGCATGCAAACTAAATATCACAACCTCCTAGCCCTGCTATGCCTTATGCCATTCCAAGTACTCAGTGACATTGTAATGCCATTGAAATAAAAAAGGTGACTGTATTATGTTTTGTACTTCAAATTTCTTACATCTCTGTTGTGAAACAAGGTTTTGCATTGAACTACCAACATTTCCAAAATAAAATGAAATAAAATCTTAAAACTTGAAAAAGAGGTTATTATACACATTATGTTTACTTTTGTTTTCCTACATCTATACAGGTATTTCTGGGCTATGGCCTTGAGTCTTTTTATATTTTCTGGCAAGTCCCTGAAAATGCCTTATCATAGAAAATACCTCAATAAATTGTACAGCAGCCTTCTTGGTATATCATCTTTTCTTTTCCTACATGTTCAGCAGATGATCTTATTATTCTCTATTTTTGCTGCACAGCAAAATGGCAACTGAGTATTTTGTTAAAAGTTGGTGAATACAGACTGCAGTGCTATCACAGTGAATGCCAGATGTGTAGCACAATAATTAAACTCATTAATAAACTCTTAACACCCAAATACTACATCTAGGGATTTGTGAAATTCAACAGTTAATGTGTTCCCACAATTACTGTGGTGTGTTACAAAAGCTTTTACAGCATTCTTCTTTGTGCTAAAAAATGAAGGTGCCTGTCTCTGCTGGTATAAACAGGGAGTTATACTGCGCTCAGGTAAATCGACAATACAATAAAATGACCCGGGGCCAGGAAGAATTTTCTGGTTATCTTCATTTGTTATAGAAGTCCTGTAGTATCATCACCTCCAGAGAAATCATTACAAATGCATTTCCCCCAGAGAAGTTACACCATAGGGTTAGTCATAAACTGCATTATCATCATGTTTTGTTGGTAATAGCTCAAATTTTGCTGCGTGCTATCTGTAGGTAAAGATTGACTTTTTCCTAGCTAGTGGTATAATCTCCATTCTTCCCTTGATATGCTTATGAAAATGTTATTGACCTTCTTAAGATTTCTGTTAGGAGACTCCGGGGTGGGCGTATCCATTTTTTCAGTATTCTAGCAGCAAACTGTTAGAAAGAAGAAAGGTATTGACCATAAAGCTAGCCAGATAGAAAGGGTTTTGCACTGTAATGTCTGGTGTGACATTTTTGTGCAGCAGAAACAGTATGACGAAATTCTGTTGTATTGCCTGCCATAGCCTCAGAGTGCCTTATCAACAATTTAGGAAATCATTGGCCTCAATATCACCCTGAATGACTGTCATCTTTCCTCCCTGGGAGTGCATTGACAGGAATAATGATGCACAGTAAGTGAGAAATTCTTTAATGAAATATTTTTTGGCTGAGGGTTATAGCTAGAAAACTCTGCTTCAATGAAGCAATCATATCTGCCCTTGGATGTCCTCAACATACAGTACATAGTTTCAGTAGAGAAAGTGGAAGAATTGCATTTAGCAAATTTCCATTTTTATCTCCTCCCTGGTAGGCAATGAACTGAAATGCAATTAACCCTTTCATCGCTTTAGCTGTGCAACAGAACATAGGAAGGGCACTTCTGTGAGCCCTCTGGTATTTGAAAAAATTTACAGATGGAGGAAAAACAATCTCAGATACTTTCAAAGTTATTTCAACGACTATGTTGCTACACCCTTTGTAATTTGTAATTAGAAAAAAACATTACAAATCTAACATTTATGCTTCATAGTTTCAGATTTCATCTTTACTGCAGCCATCTGCAAAAAATGATTCTTATATACACTTATGACTGAAGGATCTTTTTTCTCTGTTGAATGTGGGTTTGGTTTAACTTTTCAAAACAGACTTCTCTCTGCTCACTGTTCTTGTTCAATGTTTTACTTGCTCTAATAAACTGTTTGGGGTCTGTCTTCTGATTTGGAGCTCTGCTATCCAATCCACTGTATGCTTTAAAGCTATTTCTTCATCTAATAAACACATCAATGCTGTAGCATATGTATTCTGTAGACCAGTCTTACTAATTGCATGAACATTTGAATGAAGACCTGTGATTTCAGCAATCAATATTTCTAAGTATTTCTATGACTATTAATTCATTCTGTATAAGACCACATACTTGTTATTTGCTCAACTATAATCAATACTATTCTTAAGCCTTAGAAATCCTTTTTCTGTTTCTAATCTTATATTCATATCACTGCAAAACAAAATCTCTATCTTTTCTGAACAATGTCTTTGTAAGTTTTTTTTTTTTTTTTTTTCTGAACAGCAATTTGAATCTTAATATTAAGGAGAAAAAATATTTTGCTTTGTGCGCAGGAAAAATACAGGCTTTCCAGCATATCTAACTACTGTTCAGTATGAGCTGTTCATTGTTTGGCTTCTTAACAATTGATATACAATTTATTGGATAAAAAATTACTAGTTATTATCAGTGATAATTCAAAGAACATGCATTCTCCCAGTAGTGTTCCAAGTACTAATGGCAATGAAGTAAAAGAGTGATGAAGAGAATTTTCTTTATAATTTGAATAATACGAGTAAAAACTTCTTTGTAAATTACAACAATAAAACAAACAAACAAGGAAACCAAATCAACCAACCAACCAACCAAAAAAAACCAAAACACTCATAGTATCCTTTAAAATGTACTTGGACAAAATTCATCTTCTTCCTCTGTTCTTTTATGAAATTGGGCCACAGGTTGATTCTTCTAAATATGGGGTTCTGAAATTGCAGTGAAATTTCTCTATCAAATGTCTTTTGACTGTGAACTGAAATGAAATGACTATACATGTGAGTTACTGGTTTTGTAACAAGCCATTGTCTCAAACTGACAAAGCATTTTAAACACAAGCAGAATGAAACTATGGGGCATGGCTTTTAAGTGAAAGTTATAGAAATATTTGTGTGTTACTGTTTTTTTTGTTTGTTTGTTTGTTTGTTTGTTTCCAAAAGTTAATGCTTTCATTAATATAATCAGAATTTCATGTTAGTTGCTTAACCATATGCATTGGAATGCCAAACCTTCAAGATCTGGCAGATGTAGCAATGCATATTTCTTTTTGGTTTGCCTCATTATTACAGCCTTAGCAGAGACTTTACTCATCTGGTTTGTTCTATATGTTATCTGTTAATGTTACAGAATAATAAGGTAAATTAATATTGGCAAGAATTTTCTCTGCTTAGGCTTATCTGAAGAAAACAGATTTTTTGTTACCAAACAACACAATGGTAGGAGTGAGGCTATTGGTGGTACAACTCCATTTCTTTCAAGACTGAACAGCGTGTCAAACATTACTTAGTTCTTATTGCTTGTATTGTGGTGAATATCCCACTCATGTGGGAGAATGGGGATCATTTCATCTACTGGGAGTGGTTCAACAAGGGGAAATGCAAAATCCTGGGAGGAACAGCCCCAGGCACCAGGACGTTTCCAGGCTGGGGCCACCCAGCTGGAAAGCAGCTTGGCAGAAAAAGACCTGGGGGTCTTGAAGGACACCAAGCTGAACAAGAGCCAGCAATGTGCCCTTGCAGCAAAGGCTAATGGTATCCTGGGCTGCATTAGACAAAGTATTGCCAGCAGGTGGAGGGAGGTGATCCTTCCCTTTTCCTCAGCACTGGTGAGGCCCCACCTGGAGTACTGAGTCCACTTTTGTGTCCCCAGTACAAGAGAGACACAATGGAGAGAGTCCAATGTAGGGCCATAAAGATGATGAAGGGACAGGAACATCAACAAAGCCTTTTCTCATAAGAGGACAGGCTGAGAGAGCTGGGACTGTTCAGCCTGGCAAAAAGAAGGCTCAGGGGGGATCTCATCAACGTGTACAAATACTGATGAATACTCCATCCTGCAAAGAGGATGGAGTCAGGCTCTTTTCATTGGTGCCCAGTGACAGGACAAGAGGAATGGGCATGAACTGAAACACAGGAGGGTTCCTCTGAACATCAGGAAACACTTCTTTACTTTTCAGGTGACAGAGTAATAGAACAGGTTGCCCAGAGAGATTGTAGAGTCTCCCTCCTTGGAGAAAATCAAAAGGGCAAGGTCCTGAGCAACCAGCTGTAGGTGGCCCTGCTTGCCTATGGGAGTTGGACTACATGACCTCCATAGGTCCCTGCCAACATCAACCATTCTGTGATTTTTGCCCTTCTTGAAAATGGGAATGACATTTGTTTTCTTCCAGTCCTGAGGAACCTTCCTAAACTGCCATGACCCTTCAAAGAAAATTGAGAGTGGCCTGTTATCAGCCACTTCCTCAGCACTCATCAGTGCATCCCATTAGGTCTCATGGCATTATGTATGTTCAATTTATTTCAATATCAACTCACTGAACAGAAAAATAATTTTGTTTTAGATTCCATTCTTGGATCCACCTGCACAGACTTCTTTTGCCTGCTCTTTGAAAAAACAGGTTGGGCCAGGATCAAAGGAGACAATAAAATACATCCCTTCCAACCTCAACCATGCCGTGATTCTGTGAAACACTTATGGAATTATTTGTCTAAGCAAGTTCATTACTCAGAATTTATGTAAAGGCCAGTGGAAGTTTGACACAATATGTCTTTGTGGCTCTAGACCAAAGAACTGGATGGGACCAGCACCCTAGTTGTGCAGATGAACACCTTCAAGCCTAGTATCAGTTTGCAATTTAAATTGAATTTCTCACTTGTATTAAAAATATGGAGACTGTTCTATCTTCACATTTTCAGACTAATTGATATGACCAATTTGTCTGTTCTGTTTGTGAGAAAATTATCTTTTGGCATAGATTCCTGTCAGTGACTAAGTCATTTGCTTGTCTATGATCATGGAAGAGAAAAATACGTGGGTGTTCCATTTTTTGTTTTGTTTTGGTTGGTTTATTCTTTGTTTTTCCCCAGTTTCTAGGACAAGGAATCTTTACCGCCTATTTGCACTGCCTGCACTGAGGCACATGAACAAGGATAATGGAAAGCTTGGCTGCATAAAATTGCAATAAATGACATTAAGATCTGATAGTGCCTTATTAAAACTGAAAAAAAAAAAAAAGGTTAAAGAAAACATTTACTTTCTCCATCAAGTATTAAAAATTAGTTTCCTTTCTGTCTGAAGAATGCTTTAACTTCACAGTATAAATTAATGCATGTGTATGTATTTTTAGGACACAACAGAAAATATGATTACTCTTAGCGTGCAAGACTTCAGACATAACCTGGTCTTTACTTCTCCATTGTATCTTTCAAACATGGAAGTAGCCAGAGGTGTGTTTGTTGCTTCATTTTTCTTTGCCTTCAATCCCACTTGAAAACAGAGCATTGAAACAGAAAAACTTAGTGTGTCCAAAGTATAGGAAAGTTTTGATGTTGACATCTATGAAAGGGAATGGCTTAGAAAGGACAAGGATGTATTTGAATGCCTAATTCCTATACCATATTTAATATAGCAGTTGAATCATTCTTCAGATAAGTGAACTACTTTAATTATTGTACGTCATTGTACATGTAAAATAAAGTTTTCTGTGTGCAGAGACTGGAGAATAATTTCGTAGGTAAATTAAAACAGTTGGGGAAACAGAAAAAAAAAAGGTCAGAAATCTATCTTCTCCCATGTGTGTAATTCTTCAAGTTCTATGTTCTTTCATGGAATGTTTCTTATCTGTAATATTTCTTTCCTGTTTCACTCTAATTAGGTGCATTTTCAGTTAAATACTTGCATCATCTGTTTGTTTTCCCTACCAAACAGATGCAGCACCAAGCTGCTTTATCTAATATCATTCAGCTTGAGAGAACCAGATGACATTTTACATAAGGCCACAGTAATAGCTTGGCTGAGGGTGGGAATCAGTTAATTTTAGAGAGAAAATTGTGCTGCCTGGGCACACTTGTGTTGTATGAAGGGGAACAATATAACATCTTCCTTCTAAGGAGGGCTAGTGAATGTCAGAGTAGTGAGGACTACTATTTTGGTCCTTATCTTGCTTTCTTGAGAATGCAGTGAGAATTTTGTGCAACATAGATCTGTGGTTTCCCTGCTGTGAATTAATGAAGAGTTACTGAAATAGAAAATCTGTACCAAAAGGATACAGTAGTTGATGTTATGTACTATACATTGGCTTGCAAGTATAAAGCATTGAGTTTATAGAGAAAGGGGAGAGGAGAAAGAATCTAATTCAGCAAATCTTCTCTCTCCCAGTTAATGTTTTTCATTCACTTTACATTTTTTTCTCTTCCTGTTTCTCCTACAGTCTCTGTTGCAGACATTTCTCACAAAGTGCCAGCCATTGGAAGAGAGAAGGAAGGACAGAAACCGTGCTGATGTACATAAAGGGAATCTGACATTGTGTCATCTGCATTCTATAATATTTATATAAGTAATGCATTTTCCCATTATGTTCAGGTGTTGGAAAAGCTGGTATTTATTGAAATTGTTTTGGGGGGGGGCTTAACTGTGGTAAGTACAGCAATGTGTATTTCCAAAGCAAATCATATTTTTACTACCTGTGTATGCATAATACTTATCACCCTTTATATGACCTATAGAAACAAGTTTTACTGTAATTTTGGGACAGGTGAAGTTATCCATTCTTTGTCATGAGCTGCTGAGCACTTCAGGTGTAGGTTTGACAGTTCCATTTCTGCAATACAGTTGCTAGCCATACAGAAATGATAAAGTTGGCTTATACTCTGCCCTCAAATCTTCCAGATGTTCAGGGTTTAATAACTCCATAGACCTCTTACCGAGCAGTAAACCCAGTTGGTTTTCTAACTGACACTACTTCAGCTTATCATGGAGGAAGAATTCAGCCTTTCAATCATCTTTGAATTTATCACCGGAGAGGGCCTGCATTCTGCTTTTAGCTGTGGTTTGACAATGGTCTTGGGAAACTAACCTCTTTTGAGCCTCAAAGATGCTGAAGGTCTCAGAAGAGCCCTTGTAGATTTTTTTTTTTTTTTTTGCTTGCATGTAGGTGGTTGTTTTCCAACAGTACCACCTCCAGTCCTAGAGATGAAATGAAAAGTGACTATAGACTGTTATATGGAAAAGCTCTGGAAGTGTGTGGAGGGCTATGGCAGTTTAAAGGTTTTTCTTATGTACAAATAAGAACCCACTCCCACCCCACCATGATTTTAGGCTCTATAAAATAAGTAGCAAACACATTAGTGAGAAGTTATGTAGTAACCTGATGCCAGAAATGCAACTTTCTTTCCCTCAGGCATTTAGGAGGATGAATTAATTGGCTACCATCTGAGGGATAGAGTTATTGAAGAGAAAAAATAATCATTAATGGCATTCAAAGGAGTGTCCTAAAATCAAGACATTTGCCACGAGTTGTTTCTGAGTGAATCAGAAAGGGAACATTTATAAGCACTGTTATTGTGACAGAATTGTAGAATAATAATCTGTACCAATCATGTATTGATTAATTTTATGACAGTGGCAGCGGGGGAAAGAGAAGTTAAGGTTACTTAGTAAACACTGGAGAATAAATGGTATGAAATGTTTGTCCCTTGTATCAGCATTTTCCCAGTGTGCTTGTTTAACATGAAAA
This sequence comes from Anseranas semipalmata, assembly GCA_013399115.1. Classification (NCBI taxonomy): domain Eukaryota; kingdom Metazoa; phylum Chordata; class Aves; order Anseriformes; family Anseranatidae; genus Anseranas; species Anseranas semipalmata. The sequence goes on from VXAA01006974.1 coordinate 58,177, forward strand.
TTGAGTGCTATTTATCCTCATTCTGTAGGCTAAGAAAGCTTTCTTACAAAAAACTTCTGTAAGACAGGTATTTACTAGTTGAATTTGTGAGACATATATGTTAAAATCAAAACAGAAGCCACAGCAGTTTATATGGTGGACATCGATATGGTTTGAATTTTAGTGCTTTTCTCCCAAGCTTTGCTGTATGCAGTAGCTATGATTCTGTGATTCTATTGTCGCACCCTTAACTCAAATACAGTATATTGAAACTGCTGAGGAGTGAAATGCCTAATGATCATTGGACACTTGGTTCACTCCTGATATCCTAGTGCAGTTTTCAGAAAAATTACTCAATCACTTCTTGCTCTTCACCCCCTCTCCCCATTAATGAAAAGGGTCTGGTAAGAAGTCAAGAACTGAAACAATGTGAAAACCACAATTATTGTTTTGTTGTTTAGAAATGTCCAGGATTCTGCCTGTTCCTCACCTGTCCTATAAATAAGTTAGCTGTCCTGGAATCTAAAATCCTTAGTCTGACATTTGTTACTAAGTCGCTCCAAAGTAAATAGTGGAGGAAGGACTGAGCAGTTTGTATTCCTTGTGCTTTTTCTATTTTGTCTTCCATTATTGCAACTTGTGTCTTGCTTTCCCAAGTGTCCTTTCAGAAACCACTGTTAAACGGATTCTTCCAATCCCGTTTGATTGTATACTGTAATTGCTCTAATACCCTGAAAAATGCCTGGGCAAGAATATTTTCTTATGGAACCTATTTCAGTTTAACCTGTTGGGCATCATCCTGATTGATTAACCTTAAGGCACAAAAGAACCTATTGCAACCTTTGTATCAAGAAAAGTTCAGGTCAATACAGAGACCAAAATGTTCTGCATAGTTTTGTTTATAAAAAGGTTGGTAAGAACTCTGTCTGTAGTACTTCTGAGAATGCTGTTGCTCTGTTCTCATAAGCAATGCAGTACCTCATTTAAAATGTGGAAGTACAGTGCAAGTATTCAGCTATGGGAAAAGTAAAATTTGGTTTCTTCATAATTTGGCCAAGTAAATTTTGAAAGCTGAAGAGTGCACTGAGAAAAGGTTCACAAAACCTTAGCAAATCTAATTTTGCAGTAAATAGGAACAATATGAATTTCATAAAACATTTTTTTTTTTCCCAAGGCTTACTGGAACTGCTTTTAGACACTGACTGCCACTGACATGAAAAAAATGAGGTCACTGAATGACAGTTTCTTTGTGAAGGTGAGATTTTAGCTAACCTGGGAGAGGGAGAGGTATTACTGTCACATTTCGTCATCAGGTCTTAAAATGAGGGGACTAGAAATCTCAGCCTGTAAATTATCTTATCTTTCTGTGTTGATAGTCGTGCTTTGATCTGAACACTTACTCAGTGGGTTTTTAGAGTTCTCCTTTCAATTTCCTGTTAAATCGGGATGATCAGTAGTATCTGTCGGCTGTTTCCTTTACACTTAGCCTTTCCCATCAGATAATGAAGCTAATGAGCTAGCATATGCCTCAGAACTCTCCTGTCCTCCTGTTCTCCATTTTGGTCCTTCTGTTTTATTATCGTTCTCCTTTCATATCCATTGTGCTACTGCAATTATTAAAGTAATCTGATATTCATCTCTTTTAGGTGAACTATTTCTGCTTCAATTTCAGTCCTTTTTCTAAATTAAACCAGAAATTTTGGTCAGATGTAAGGGTTTTTGTGAATAGCCAACTTACACAGTGCTGCAGATTTGTTTTTTATTTAAGCCCTACAAAATTCTGTTAGAAATAGTGACTTCAGATTCCTGCTTCATGTCTTTATTTTGTTGTAAATCTTGTCTTGTTTTTCTCTGCCCCAGTAATACTAAAAGGTACATTGGGAGTCACTTCTACCTCTTTGAATTATCATACAGATGAAAGTTTTATAAACATTGATGAAAAAAATCTTGGATGCTCCGAGGAGTATATCTAAGCACATATGCCTTTGTTGCATGACAAAACTATTTTGGTTGGACAATAAGCCCTAATATTCAGGTAAAATGTTCTCCTTATTCTGAAGGAATTTATTTTACAGGAATCATAGTCTGCTTCCTTCTAGAGAACACCCTGTGTGAAGAGATGAGTTTTATCTTGCACACCAGCCTATGTCTGCACAGAATAACTCAGTGAAATAAGTAAACTACCTGTGTACAGGGAAGACCACATGAACTGTAGGACCCTGAGACAGACAGAAGGTCAGAGCTGATTCATTCTCTCTGACCTTCAAATCAATGAATCTCGGAAGAGGAATTCAGCAGGCTTTAGCTATGGCATGTGGTCTGGGGTTTGGAATGTGCCTAGCCATCTGACATTTGCTTACTGATGGCCCTTGTGTTCTTCAACATTTACTTAATATGCACTAAAATGACACAATCAAAAGCACAAACTTAGTTTTGCTGACAAGTATTCAGTCACTGGACATAGTTGTGTCTTGCCTTATGCTTCACACTTAACACGTACCTTTTTATGGCTGCTTAAATTATTCAATGGAGGGACTAAATAAAATTTAATCTTAAATCTACAGCAAAATTGTAAAAGACGAGAAAGGCAGATACAGAGAGCAGCAAATTCATAGTTTAAGGCACATAATGTACATAATGTATCTCTATTCATTTAAATGTCACTTAGATTAAGAACTGAATTGTTTCCACCATTTCTATTTTAGGTAAGTTATGGGAGATAAGAAAGGGGAAAAGGAAAGAGCTAGGGAGTAAAATACATAGTACATGAATAAATGTATTAAGCATCAAAAATAGGCTGTGTATTAGCAAATTTTCACTGCATGAAAGATTCTTTTATCTTTCATTTGGAAGAGGACTAAGAGAAATAAAATAAAGCTGTGATTAAATTATTTCCAATGCATTTTCTTAAGGCCAGTTCTGATTTTAAAATACTCTGATTCTTCCTGGTAAAAGCTCAGGTCCACAGCAGTGAACAAACTTTCTTTTAAAACACATGACATTATTCTTTAAACATTTGCAGAGGTAAATGTATTCACAAGAGGAATCTTGTTGCAAAATTGTGGTATCTGGTCAATTTTTGTAAAAATGCATACACCTAGATGATAATGTTTCTCCTTTTTCTCTGTTCTATTTCTTCTCCATTTTGTCGCACTCCAAAAGAAATGAGTTTTACATTCTTTTATTTGCCTGTAGGTTTCTGTGTCTTCTATACATGCTAAAATCAAATTTGAAGGAGTTTACAAAAATGAATTTATTTATTTGAAGAGGTAACTTTTCCACACAGCAGACTTCAATAGTCTCCATGACTCCAAGAGATTTCTTAACTCCATTGTGAATCTTATGTTGGGCTCTGAAAGGGAAAGGGAAGGTAGGACTGCAAACAAGTATGTAATACATCAGGATATGTATGTGATGTATTTGCGGGGGGTGGGGGGAGGTATTTATTTTTTTAAGACAGATATCACATTTCTTCACAGCTGGTAGCAAACTTTACCATCCAAGAGGTACAGAACAGCTCATGTAATATTCCAAATGGGCAACATACTGACATCTTGACATTATGATTTAATTTTCCATTAACAAGAATGGGAAATTTAGATGTTGGGCTGTGTAGAAAAAATAAATAATGGAGCTTGATGTGTCTGGCAAAATAGTAATTGCTGTAGCTTGAGAGAGAAATAATGATATATTTAATCAGCTGTGATTTTATGCCAAGAGAACGGGCCTTGTATTTTTTTTTTTTTTACTACACTTGTGAAAACTTCTGCTGAGAATTTGATTGAGGATAATGAGGAAATTTCTAATTATTTTGTATGAATTTCAGTTTATCTACTTCATATTTCGGTTGATTACATGAAGTTAACCAAATAAATCTCTACAAGGAAACAAGCAGGAAAAGGTGAGTAAACACAAAACAGCAATCTGCTGTTTTCAGGGTTGTGAATTTTGGTGTGAACAAAGTGTGTCATGAAGAAATATCTACTTGCCCTTTGCCTCCCAGATTAACAGGATTATCTTTTGGTTTAGATCCTAACTGCAAAAGAAAGTAATGCCTTAAAACTCCATTTCTAAGAGAGATGGGAAGTGGAGGGTCCACATCAGTGATAAATACAGGAGTAGAAAGAAATTGAGGGTAAAGAGCATGTCTTTTCTTCCACAACAGAAAAGCCAGGAAGCTTTAAGTTATTAAAACAATAAAAATTTCAGACAGCAATTTCTGAGACAGAAATTGCCAAACCTAAAAGCCAGCTGGTTTTAATGCCATATGCATTAAGCAAAGCAGAGGACCTTTGGATGACTGTGCAGTACATTTATTTGGAAAGAACTGTTCTTAGATGTTTGTGACAACTGCTGAATTTTGGCACCTGTGACGAGATGTCATCAGGGGATGCAGCCTTTAGGGTGGAGACTGAGAGGCTGCTCCTCTGGGGCCGGGAGCCGAGGGAGGCAGGGAAGCAGGTGAGGGGACGGAGCGCAGCCCCACAGTGCCCAGGGGACACTGGGGGAGCTGGGAGCAGGGATGGCAGCCAGGGACAGCCCGCAGACTGTCACCGCCACGCTGGCACGTGGTGGGTTTTCACTCTGCTGACTGTGCAGAAAAGTTAGGGGTGGAACAAGGCAGAGATTATAGCTGTACTCGGGCTCTGAAACACTGAAGCCCAACCGCCAGCCTGAAAACTGCATTTCTGCAGAAGAAGAGCAGTGTCTAGCATTTCTGTTTGAAAGTCTCTGTGGAACAGTTTGCCCTTGCCCCTGGCCCATTCTTTCTCCAAACTTTTTCCCATTAGGAAACCTGGTTGCTTTTTATGAAACGAAATAAAAAGCACTGCTGAAGAAATTACCCCCTTAACCTTCAACTTTAGTGCAACAATCCACCCTCCCCGATGGCTAAAAGGATTATAATTACACTAACAAGCAGGTAGCTTGTCCTTTTACATGTAACACTCCAAATAAAGGTAAATTTTCACAAATCCACATCTGCCACGTAAAATTTGAGCCCAGTGCAAATGTACACAGCAGAGCTATGTGCATTTAGAGAGCTCTCTAAAATAAGTGTTTGTTGTTGTTGTTGTTGTTGTTGTGCTTTCTCTTACATTTTATTCTGAAAGTGTTGAGATTTCTATTGGGCAGTTGGTGAGTGAGGAGGATTAGGCATTGAGGGGGAAGTGCTGAACGTTTACGGAGATTTATGCTTTGATGTTTCTATCCACTTCATTAGATTTTAATTGATTTCCATGCCTTACTTTTTGACATTTATAATTATAATTGAGGCTTTTAATAGCTGCACAATGTCCAGCTGCTCCATTGAGGTATTAAAAAATATCAGTTATAAACAAAGGAAGCAAAATACTAAAAAGACATTTTCAGACTGCCTAGGCCATTAGTAGTTTTACTGAAATTGAAATGTAAGGAAGAACACAAGAATGAAAACCAGTTTCATTCTCAAAGTCCAGATGAGGAAATATATACTAGGATTCTTTTTGTTAGTCTAAAAAACTGCAGCAGAGTTCCTTCATGGTGCTGTTCTCCCCAAAAGCAATTCCATATGCATATTAATGTGCAAGTCTGTGAGTCAATATCTCGTACCTTTTATGAATTCAGACTCTTCTCTCTAAGGCTGTTGTGTCACTACTTTGGCAGACTGCTCCATGGCATTCACCTCTGTCCTTTAGCTGTGTTCTGGTCCCCAAACTGCTTCTGTGATTCTCCAGCTGTAGTGCTGGGAAAAAAAAAAAGGAAAGGGTTTCCATTTTCAACAAGAGAAAGGACATTAA
>VXAA01006974.1:63977-81422 GCA_013399115.1 Anseranas semipalmata
AAGAAATCTGCTCTGGTATCTGAAATACTGGGCAAAAAGATTAACAGAGAAGCAATGGAAAATTAATTTAAGATGAAAGGAGCAATAACAGTGACTGCCTGGGAAAAGGAGAATCATCTAATGTAAGAAACATCAGTGTAAGAGGGCAAGATGACACTGCACAATATTCTTACTCCAGCAAAGAGTCTGAGCGAGGAAGATGTTAATCACAACTGGACACCATCCTTGCTGCTACAGGGAATTGTTCTGAACACTTGCAGGTTAAAGTGATATTATACCTGGAGGCTTATAGAATATGCCAGCTAGAGCTTGTAGCTCAAATCTAATTTCAAAGCACCCAGCCCTGCAAACCTTACTCAGGCAAAACCCCTAAATCTGTTTGCCAAAATATCTGACTATCAAAACACCTGAAATCTGACTACAAAATGAAATAGCAGTGGTTTTGTGTACTAACAGGTTTTAAGAAAGAGTAATATATTAATTTGAAGAGGGCTTTTTATTTGCTTGGTTGACTGAGATAGCTGGAATGGTAATTCTAGCTCTCTAGAAAGTAAATCAGAAGTACTCTGATGAACATAGACTAATGACTGCCTAAAACTTACTTTATCTTAGTCTAACTGAAAGCTGATTAAAGATCTGGAAATGGGCTAGATATCAGTAATAAATTGATGAGTTGTTTTGGAATAATAAGGGAATGTCTTGCAAGATAACAAAGCTTCTGTGCTAGGGATAAAAATTGTTGTCAGGAAGCTACCTATACCCTGATTCTATACCTTTAGGTCCAAAGGATCTGCTAATGTGATATTGCAAAGTAAGGCTTTGTCCTTCTGTATTATTGCTATTATTATTATTACTATTATTATTATTATTATTATTTTCACAACTGAGCTAATAGCCAATTATAGTCTGTTTTGTTTTCATTATATATTCCATTTCACAGTGTTATATTCCCTTCTCTGTCACTCTGGAACAAAACTTTTCTCCTTTTTTAAAAATGTCCTTTAAAAGTCTTAAGGTTAGGAATATGCAGAATATAAAGCAGTGTACCAATCTTCTTTTACCTGTACTCCCTTGTAACACTTTCATTTTCAAATATAAATGGAAATAAAGTACAAAGACGTTACTCTTCCCTGACTTTGTGTGTCCCAGAGTAGATTTGATTATGGGTTTTTCTGCACTGGGATGTACTCTGCCTGAAAACAATCTCAGGACTGTGCAATTTTTTGTTTGTTTGGTTGGTTGTATTTTTTTTTTTTGAGTTTTTGGTACTCATATTACTACCCCTAAATTGTTCCACTTCCTGTTTGTTACCTGCTTTCTCCTAGGTCTGATGTTAAAGGTAATTACTTATTACCTGAAGCCCTTGGCAGATATGATATCCTGCATTCTCTACTTTTTGATTTGCTTTCTGTAAGAGGTTGTAAAACATTGGAGGAGAGGCTGGAACATTTTAAAAGGACTGGTGGCTGTGCAAATCCACTAGCCTTACCTATTTTAAGTGCAAGGTCCTCAGTCATTGCTGTAAAAACAGTAAAGTGGGCTTTATGCTTTTCCCCTGGTTTGTAAAAGTCTCTGTTTTTCCCTAAAAGCCAGTTTAATTCAATTTTGCTGAAGGAATGGAAGGACAGCATTTGAGCTGTGTGTTGTAAGGAAAATCTTTTTTACCTAGGGATGGTTTCCATGGAACAGTTCACATTTGTGTTGATTTAGTAGTGTATCCTAACACTTCAATTTATGGATGCTACAGCCACTATTTTTTCCTCTGATTTCAATTTCATTATGTGAATTTTCAAATTTATGCCACACAAATTAATATAGTAAGCTACTCTAGTTTTAAGCAAAGAAAGATTTTCCTGCCTCTTAGTGAGTTGAAATTTGTAACTTTGCTAAAAAATCACATAAAATAATGTTCAGTGTATTCATCAATTGAAATTTAATGTCTTTTAGCAGCAAAATGAATGTTGTTGATCATGCATGATGAAAGCTGGGTTTAAATATTGAACAGTTTTTTAAAACAATCTCTGATTTTACAGTTGGGTGGATGCTAATGGAATATGAAATATACTCAAAGGCCTATGTTCCTGTTACCTTATTTTCAGCTCAACCTGGTCAAATTGCAAATGCTATTTAATAGAAAAAAACATCATGGAACAGTGATGCTGGCAGTTACTGAAGTCAACTTCAATTACTGTTAATAATAAGTAATAATCCTTCCTCTAAATGAGACTTACCTAGACATCATTAAGCAGAGCCTCTATCTGCCATTCATAGGGACTTCTAACAGGTGAAACAGGAAAGACTAATGTAATTCATCTCATATTAATGAAGCTATACCTCTCTACAGAATATCTTTTCCTGTTCTATTTTAAGTTAACCTAAATGTAATCCTGAAAAACATATTCAATATTTCCATTAATTTGGGAGTTCTGAATTATTTGAGCAAGAGGATAGTGTTTTTTGGTTTCTTTGTTTGTTTTTGGATATTCTCCTCTTGTTTTTCAGTGGCAAGCTTCTAATTTATGGATTCATTTTATATAAGGAATTTATAGAATTGATCTGTGCCTGGTTTCTCCCTGTATTTCATATGACAGAAATAAGAAATCATTTCCTACACTTTGTGAGGTAGAGGCCTTCCTAACTTCTTTTTAGCATACAACACAATAATGAAATTCTTTCAGAGACTCTTTGATTGTAGTAATACAAAATTAAGAAGTCAAACATTTTTTTATGCATAATCTGACAGATATGAACAGCAAAATATTTTCAATATAAGCTTGATGAATATTCTCTTGAAGAAACTTTAAACTCAATGCTTTTTTTTCATGAGGACTGAAAGGATCTAACATTTTCAGTTAATTACCTTATTTGTGATTTTTTTTTTCAAATAGCTTTGATGTTTACATTTATACATAATGAGCATCAGTTATGATTTTTATAAAAAGATCTAAAAATACTTAGCAAAAGTTTGCATGTAATAGTTCATTTTCAATAGGCAAGTACAGATGTATAAATGTTACTTTGCTTGTAATAGGGATTAATTGTTCCATCTTTAAAATCTATGTTTGCTATTTCATGTATGTTGGGAAAAAAACACTTCTGAACTTGCCATATTGTATAGGAATGTGATGCTGTTGTCCACTGTGGTTCTCATAAATCTCTGCACATAATGCTTTCTACTGAGCTTCAGTTGAACTGTACCTTTATTGGTATGTCTGTAGTGTCTGTCATTCATATGTCAAAAGCACTGAGTTGAATGACATTTGTATGTATTTCACTGCAGTGAGTTGCTATGGTCTCCAACTACCCCTTTCACTCAGCATTTTCCTAGGGCCACAGGAGTTCCCACCTGAAACCAGAAAATCTGAGTAAAATCTCCCAGCCCATATTAGTATACAGATCACTTTTGATGTTGGAAGAACCTATGGTGTTGAAGAAATTTAACTACTTAGACAAACTGGGATTATTACTGTGAGTATTAAAATTATAAATTTGAGTTGTTCTAAGGTCTTTCACCTCATAAAGGCAGAAGTCTCCATCTTGAAGAAAGTGTCTTGGACATGCAGGAATGGTGATAGGAAAGCTCAGCTGAAGTTAACACAAAGGAAACAAGAAAAGCTTCTAATGCAACTTTACTAGTAAGACCAAACAAGGGAAAACAGGCCTGTTGCTGAACAGGGCAGGTGATTTAGTGAATGCAGACACAGATAAGTGTAAGGTACCAGATGAGTTCCTTGCCTTCGTCTTCAGTAGCAGCATCTTCCAGATTGTATTGGGTTTATGTGGCAAGGTTTTGGTAGTGGGTGGGCTGCCTGGGCAGCCTTTGTGAGAGGAATCCAGGAGCTGCCCCGTGTTAGATAAGAGCCAGCACCAGCCAGCCCCAAAAGGGACCCGCCGCTGGCCAGAGCTGGTTGTGCCTCTGGGAGAGCAGAGCTAAGGAAGGGAACAAACTGCTGCGCCACAGCAGCTGGGAGAGAGGGGTGAGAAGCAGCCCTGCAGGCACCCAGGGCAGTGCAGCAGGAGGGCAGGAGGGGCTCCAGGCGCCGCAGCACAAGTTCCCCTGCGGCCTGTGGAGAGGCCCATGGTGGAGCAGGCCGTCCCCCTGCAGCCCATGGGGACCCCACGGAGCAGATCTCCACGCTGCAGCCATGGAGGAGCCCCCATGGAGCAGGTGGATGTGGCCTGAAGGAGGCTGCGGCCCATGGGAGCCCCCGCAGGAGCAGGCCCCGGGCCGGAGCTGCAGCCCGTGGAGAGGAGCCCNGGGACTGACCACAGGCCCCATTCCCTGTTCCTCTGCACCACCTGGCAGGAGAAGGTAGACAAGGGTGGATGGGGAAGGTGTTTTTAGTTTGCTTGTAGTTTCTCACTGCTTTAGTCTGTTATCAACAGGCAATAAAGTATATTAATCTCCCTTATGCTAAGAGTGTTTTACCCATGACGGTAATTTGTGAGTGGTCTTCCTGTCCTTATTCCAACCCTCGAGTCCTTTTTCACTGTGTTTTCTCCCCTTGTTCTTTTGAGGAGGGGGAGTGAGAGAGTGGTTGCAGTGGAGCTTAGCTGCCCAGCAGGGTGAAACCACCACACAGGTATCTGTTCTTAGAGGCAGAAGATTTATGAGCAGCAGAAGAGGATCTAGTCAACGGTTATTTGTGAGAACTTGACACATGCAAGTCTTTGGGACCATATGGGCTGCAGCAGAGGGTGCTGAGAGAACATGACTGATATCATAGTGAGGCCACTTCCTGTTATCTTTGAAAGGTTGCAGAGATGAGGAAATGTCCTCCACAGCTGAGAAAGGCAAGTTTTGCACCAACCTTCAAAAAATGCCAAAAGGGCAAACCAGGAAAATACAGGCCAGTCTGCCTCTTCTTGGTCCCTGGGAAAATCCACTTGCAGGACATTTCTCAACACATGAAAGAGAGGAAGGTGACTGTGAAGAGTCAGCATAGATTTACCAAAAGTAAAACATGATCAGCTAACCTAATTTCCTTCTAGGATAACAAGACTGGATTTGTGGGAGAAGGGAGAAGGCAGTGGATGTTCTTTACCTCAACTTTAGTGAGGCTTTTGACACCCTACCCCACGATACCGTTGTAGGATGTTATTGTCTGGATGGGTGGACAGCTAGATAAGTTAAAAATTAATGCATGGACAGACTTTGAGGTTGACCAGAGTGGTTAAAGTGTGATGCTATACCCAGAGGCTGAGAACAATGCATGTACAACAGGAATCTGTCCTGGGACTTGTGCTGTTTAACACATTTATCAAGGAAACATATGACCTCGAGGCTCAAAAAGTTTATAGGTGTGTCTCTCCTACCTTTAAAATAACTCTCCCTTTTTTGCCCTTTATCTTCACTGTACCTTTCCCATATGCTGAACTACTTCAGAAACCTGCCAGTCTTGTCCAAAAAGAATTTTTTTGACAGACCCACAGTATTCCTGAAAGCACTCTTTGGAGTATTTCAGTGACAAGAGGAAAAGGCAGGGCAGAATGCATGGCTAGAATATAGCTTTGAAAATACTTGGGTACACTTCTATGTCAAGGATGTCCTATAGCAGAGAAGGATGAAGCATGACTAGGACAGACTAACTCTTTCCTTTTCCCATTAGCCAAATCTCTTTCTGCTGAGCTCTGCTGTGGTGTAGTGTTTCTGAATAATTGGAGATATTAATCTTAAAGGTGAAGGGAATGTTAAGCTTTGGAAAAAAAAAAAAAAAATTAGTTCTGTCTTGGGATGAGAATCTATACAAACTTAGTTATTTCATTTTCATTGGAATAGTGCATTGCTGTGTCATGAAACAGAGTGCTCTGATGTGTATGAAGTCTTATGGGCTTCTGTTGTGATATGACACTTCAGAATCTCCACTACTAGCAATATTGAGCAGTTTATATAAAGCAACTGCTCCAAAACTAGCAACAGATTGCTTCTAGAGTTTCAGGTAAAAAAAAAAGATATTCATAGCATCTTTATCAGTGCCAGTTGGTGACTTCCAGTCAATTGTATCCCGTTCCAAGTTAATTTGCCTGTTTACTCTTACAATTGACTTTAGCACACTGAAGTGGTTTTAAAATATAAACCCAATGCCTACATACGTGATTTTGATTTTCTCTGTTGGTTCTGAAAACAAATCTTTAGGTTTCTAAGTAGGATTGTGCAAAGGAAACTAGGAGTCTCTTTCTTCCACATCTCCTTAAAGTAACAGCTGTAGTCCTTTATGCCCCTGCAAAGGTGTCAGTCATCCAGATCATCTAAACACAGATAGTGAACAAGAGCTACTGGAGCACCCTGTCAGGCTAGGCTAAGCTGAAGCTGATTGTGGATATGTATGCACTTTGGAATACCAGCTGGGTATGGGTTTTAGGTGAGCATGGAAAGAACTGGAAAAAAATGGAAGTAAAGGGCTTACTGGATCAGACATAATTTCTTTTTTTTTTTTTTTTCTTTTTTTTTTGTACCAAGGCTATGAAATAATTTCCTTCTGGTTGCAATAGGAAAGGATCAAAGTAAGCCCCTGTATTCAAGATGACATTTCCACACGATCCCAAGTAACTCATTTTTCTTGAATGATACTGCTGAGCATGTGATATTGCAGCTGCTTCACTCTGGTCTAATGCCAAATGACCCACAAATAAATTTGCTTTTGCACCACTTCTCAATAAAAACAATAGGGTGATTTTTGTAGGGTAGAACAGCTGACTGAATTAAAATATTGCAAAGAAAACAAGCTTCTTCCTATCCTTTTAGTTCTGACATTGATCAGTTAAGAGTCCCTAGTATGTCATACTGCTTCAAAGCATTAGCATTACAGAAAATGCATAGATACTTGTGCACAAAACCAGGAAAAAAAAATAAATAAAGGATGCTTCTAGTGAAGCTGTTGCATGGTTTCTCAGATGGGAACCAAACTTCAGGTCCTGATGTTGGTGCATATACATACAGCAGTTCCTCCACCTTCATATCCCTTCTTGTTTTGCTCTTCAGTAAAGAAATTGTACTCTAAGATTTCCTTGAATTACGTGTGAGCTTGCATTAACCAATTAAATATAGGACAGGATGCATAAACACCAATAAATGGAGGTAACATCTCAGCATCAGCTTAATTTCTTCCTATTTTCCTCAATACATCAGGGCCCTGAGGGCACTGACAGCCCTGTCTGGCCCTGCCGGGCCCCCCTGCAGCTCCCCCACCTCCCCAGGGCCTGGGACACCAGATCAGACCCTGCCAAGCTGGGCCCACCCATGGGCCCCTGTCCCGGAGTGGCCTGGCCTTGTCCCCACGTGCCCAGTGCCTGGGACTGGGGCTGCCCTGGTGGCCCCTAGTGCCCTGCTCCCCAGGACCCAGGATGTCTGTGCATACTTAGTGTTACTTTCTAGGACGTAGATCACCAGCTCTCCACCATTGCTTTGGAATATCTGCACAAGGTATTGTAGTGAGGTAAGATGAGTAGTTTTCAAAAGTGATAATTTACAGAAATTACAGTTTCTTGATATCTGGTACACCATCTGTCACAGGCAGATCTGTGTGTTGCACTTACTGGCTTTTCCACTAAGTTTATAATCAAAACTGGGTATGTGCGTGGAGTGGAGTGGGGTGGGAGGTGCAGCATTTTGACGTTTCTGTCAAAAGGTAATGCATGCACTACTCTGGGAGGAAAATCTAATGCTACCTTAAAGTGAATAGGAGGAGTGATTAAAACCAGGGCTCTTTTTTATTTTGTTTTATTTTCAATCTGATTACCTGAACAAAAATGTTTGTCTAATGCTGATGAACTTTTCAACAAATCTGTAAAAACGACCCATTTACACATGGAAGGTGTAACTGCATGTAAGAAGCAGGCAGTTTAATGTGTAATTACCTGTTTTATTCATGTAAATGTACCACTGAGGCCAACTGAAATTTTACTCTATTGATGAAGCAGAATAAACAGCTGAATTTCTAGTAATCATGGCCTTTAAAAGATGTCTACAGTTGAATGAGACTGCTGTTATGCAGGTGCCTTTAAATATAGTCTGCCTTTCTCAATGACATTACCTCAATCCCCTAAGACTGTGTTACAAAAAGGTAATGGTTTCTCCACTCCACTGAACTGCATGTTCAGCTCTTTTGTAGAAATACAGAGGAAGAGATAAATTCTAATTATTAATTGACGTGTCTTTTCCATGTGCCTTTTCCTAATGCTATTTATTTTGTGCAATTAGTGGTAGTGGTGTAGGGTTTTTCTGATTTTTTTAACCAATAAATTTTATTATAGCACACTTTTTTTTTTTTTTTTTTTGTATGTGTGGCTAAATGACATTAATTTTAGAAGCACTCATTGCATATATTGCCATTACTAATCAAGGCATTACACAATTATTCACTGTGCTGCGGAGACGATCAGGTGATAACAAAGTTACAAATCATATGTTTTCTACTGCTGATCCACTTGTGTGAGGAGCTTGGGAATATTGTTTTCCATTACTTTCTTAGCCATTTTGCTCCTTGTGCCTCTGATTTCACCTCTGGGAATCACAGAATGACTCAGACACCTGCTGTAGGTACAGGAGTAGTGAAATGAAACAAAGGAAAATTCTCTGTTTTATGCTATATCCCCAAACTACAAGAAAGGTAAAACAAGTAGATGATTATTGTGTGCTGAAAGTGCAGTTTCTGAGGAGAATTAGTAGTAAAAACCCAAATCATTCTATGCTTTGTAAGCAGTGTTTTTACCTAATTAGCTGTAACTGCACTACCTTTTTAACCTTTCAAAAGATATCTTCAAAAAGTCACTTTTGGAAATTACGCTATCTATAATAGCTGTACTGACTCAGTGGTAGCATAAAAAGTGTGTTCAACATGGCACAGATGTACCATTAGCATCCTGTTCTAATTGCTGGGATAATTCTGTTAACTTTCTCATTATTATTTTTATACCTACCGGGGCAAAATAGCTGCCTGTATCCACTCTGTGAGGCCTCTGAACAAAAAGTACACCAAATGCAATCATTAACTCTGGTGCGTTCTGTTAGAATCTCGCTTCAGCTTCCATGTGTAAGTTCAGCCTTTTTAGAAAGTAACCCAACTTTTCATTTTAAAAGCATTTACCTGGCCTATACCTGACCATACCTTGTATTACCTCTGCTGTTTTTTTTTTTATTATTATTTTTTGTTGTTGTTGTAAGCTATTGTGTAGCTCAGTCATCTTTTTACATTTCCATATCCACCCTATTTTGTCCTATATTTGTTTTTGTTTGACCCAGGCCATTTTATCCAGAAAAGGAAATGCCAAGGCCAACACATTTTTCTTTATGTGGTAGAGAAAGGGAAGTGTCTTATGAAACGTCATTTCCTATCTGATGCTCTGAGACATCTTTTTCCTTTACATCTGACACGATGTTCATTCATGCTTAAAGTCCATTTAGTAAGTTAACTAGCAAATGTGCCAAGCAATGTGATGTACCATAGCAAATTCTTCTTTATTTTTTACCTGCTTATTGCAGAATGGGACTGGATTCAAAATCATTCCATACGGGCTATGACCACAGTTAATAAGAAAGGAATATTGAGAAACTAGCTTTGTGAACTCCAGGCTTGGTTTGGAAGGATGGGGCTCTAAAGTGGAGACATATAACACTCCAAGAATGTGCAGATGCATTTTAACATGTCTGCTTCATTTTCACCTACTGTTTTGCTTGCGTGATTGCAGGCTGAGGAAGGGTGCAGGGGTGCTCCAGGATGTGCCCAGGGTTTGTTGGGAAAGGTAAGGAGTGGTGTATTAAGATTGAAAAGGTACTTTTATTGCTGCCATTATCAGAGGAGTTGCACTATGGTGGGCTGAATTTCAGCCTTCACAGCTAGGTTAAAAAAAAAATAAAATTGTACTGCATTGAGTCAACAATTTTTTTGTGCACAGCTGAAGCAATTTTACACCTCTCCACAGTTTGAATGACTGCACTTTAGAAACTTGTCTGATTTCCCATCACTGTTAAAAACAAAACACAAAAGGTGCAGAATTAGGATTGAAAATCTAAAATATCTGTTGTTTATAGTGTTTCCTTGCTGAATTTGCTTGCTTAGTCTTCATGCAGGTGTGAACATAAAAACGCAGAGTTGTGCAATTTCAGCTGCCAGTTGTGTTTTATTACTTTAAGTTTATTAGAGCTAGGACAACAGTTAGCTATTTGTCAATAACAGGGTAGATGTGAAAAAAAAAGCAGTTATATTATTTGCTTATAATGATATAATTGCCACCACTGTACTGGGGAAAACAAATGATACACTTTCATGGTGTTACATGGCTGTGTTGTTGAAAAGAATACCAGAATATAATGAGCTTAATTATTGCAAAGTTTTCACTTCATCTTTGGAGCTGACTGGAAATTTATGTTCTCAGGAACATCTCTTCCATCATTTTAATTCTATGTGAAAATTAAATAGCAATAAATGATTTGTTTGTGCTCTTTTCATAAAAAGGTAATATCTTTGACACAATTCTTTTATGACTCAAATGTGCTTCAGTTATTCACAATCTTCGTTCAGTTCTTTTCTTTCTGAACCACTTTCCTCAGTCCTAAGACAATTTTAGTTGGCTTAATTGTATTAAGCAAGTGATAATTGTATAAACGAGTGATGGACTTCTAATGAGATTGATGGTTCATTTTCATGGGCTTCTCTGAGCCTGTACTGGGGACTGCCACATGCAGTATCACACATTCTAGAAGGGCAATAATGAAATGTAAATTGTGTAGCTACTGATGCCTTTCCTTGATTCTGCCTGGCACTAATTTCTGCAGTTTTCCAGGTGAAAATATTCTGCCTGATGAAATTATCTACTGAGGTGGCTAAAACTCATAGATAATTTTTAATTGTATTTCCCTTAGACTCAAGTCTTTAAGAACTTTTTCTAAGCGCTGTCTTCAGCAGGGAGGAGAAATGAATGACATGTTGAGAGAGGGAAACCAGAAGAGACTGTTCTAAGTTGCCAAGGAGAGAGTTATTTGCATGAAATAAATCAAATTAAAAACAAAGCAAAAAGAGAAAATGCATTAATGCTTCACTCTTAACTCATCGAAGGGGTTGTCTCCCTTGTGGTGAATGTGGTTGTTGTGGGCCCATCTTCCTTGAAGGGATACCTTTCCTTCACACCTGGCAGGAGTCGCCTCCAGAGGCTGAGGGCTTGTGCCCCTTTTCCAATCACTTTGTCAGTTCCCCCTTCCCTAGCGAGGGATCCCAGCTGCTTGGTTTCCCTGCCCTCTAATTCCAGGCTATGGGCCCCATTATCCCAGCTTTGGAGCAGCCAGGTGACAATGTGCTCACCTGGACGACAGCTGAAATCTTTTCGCATATCTTGTAGCTCACCTTGGGATAGGGATCAGGGAGTTAGTGCCACATTTATGATATCTGCCTCTTCCTCCTCCTGTTCCTGTGATGGCCCTGCTTCGGAGTAGCCTGCCTCATCTTCCTTCCCCTTCTTAGTAAGAGTTTCTTTCCTTACTAAGCAAGCTGACTTCTACATCCATTGTTTTGTCTTGTGTATGGGGGCAGCACATAGCAGCATGGGTTGGTTCTCTGGTTCAGCCGCAGGGCCTGCCTGTGTTGAGTGTGGCTCGGTAGGCGTGGGCCAGGCCCCAGCATGTTGCAGTGATTCATGTCTCTCTGGAATTACCAGGGTGACAACATACTTCTTCCAAATATTTTACAAGTTTTTCAGGATTTTGCTCTTGTTCAGGGGTAAAGTTCCAGAACACTGGAGGTGCACACTATCCTCCCACACTCCTTGCCACTCATAACTATCCTGTCTCAGGAAGACCTCTGGGTGGTATTCTTAAATAGTTGTTTAACCATTAAAAAAAAAAAAAAAAAAAAAAAAACACATCGAGGAGACATAGCACACGCTAGTTTGAACATCCCAAAGATATTCAAAGTTTTGAAGAGCTATTGTAACTAGCCTGGAGGAGAATTGGGAGGTGAAGGAGAAAGAGAAGGTGAAGGAGTGTCCCTCCTTGTCTCCCCCATAGAATGGCTCCCCAGAGAGAAAAGGAGAGAGTGTAATTACTAATGGTCTCCAAAGGATGGTTCCTGAAGTACAGAGATGATGGCAATACTGAATATAAATAGAAGATTAATTTAACAACCAGTAATTTTATCATACTATAAGCCAGTGTTACACAGTACAGAAAAATGATAACCTTAAACCAGCCTCCAGAGGTGATCAACAGCATGGCTGGGAGCACAGACAGCAAGTAAGGTGGTACACAACACAACTCTGAGAACAAGCACAACAACTCTGAAAACTAAAAAAACAACGTTGTGACCAACAACTATTAAACTGATGTAATACTTATAGAAATAAGGTAAAACTCTCGGGTTGAGACGAAGACAGTTTAATAGGACAGAAAAGGAATGGAAAATAATGATAATAGTTAAGATAAAGGTATATACAAAGCAAGTGATGCAAAATGCAATTGCTTACCATCCACTGACCGATGTCCAGCCAGACCCTGAGCAGCAGCACCCCCACGCCCAGGCCAGCTCCCTCAATTTTATGTTTCAGCATGACACCACATGGCATGGGACACCCCTGTGGCCAGCCTGGGTCATCTGTCCTCCTCCTGTCCCCTCCCAGCTCCTGGTGCACCCCCAGCCTCCTCGCTGGCAGGGCAGCACCAGGAGCTGGAAAGGCCTTGGCTCTGTGTGAGCACTGCTCAGCAACAAGTGAAACATCAGTGTGTTATCAGCGTTATTCTCATCCTAAATCCAAAACATAGCACCATACCAGCTACTAGGAAGAAAATTAACTCTATCCTAGCCAAAACCAGGACATCTCTATCTCTTCTTTCACCTTTGAATTCATAATAAACTTAGGCTGAGAACATGGCATTTAGAATTCACTTTGCTGTAAAAAATAAACATTTCATGTAGTAAAGACATATTCTAAAGCATTTTTACCCTATCTTGAGATTCTGAAATTCTCACTGAAATTCAGAGCAAATGTCAAAAGAAAGGAATGAAGTTTTACGTGGGTCTTCATTGTCTTTTAATGTAAACTGAGAGCAACTCCAAAGTCCCTGATGTGTCTGTACAAAATAATTGAAATATAGAAAGAGAAGAATTCTGGATGCATTTTTGAATTAAAAACTTAAAAATTCTTTGTTAAGAATATTAACGTAAGACATAACATAACATAACATAGGCATTCTTTTGTCTATGTTAACTTGTTGAATGTAAATATGTAACCCAAAATCAGCAAAATGGTATTGTAGCTGGTATTACTCACCTTGCATCTGAAACAACTCATGTTGCTTTTTTTAATAACTGTACAAATAAAGGTATTCTTCAGCTTTAAATGTTAAGTTAGAGCTAAAGAAATAATTAGATTGTCATTGTAACCTTAATCAAATTCTAAGTAATGAGTGGCAGAGTTTAAACTGTAAACAACATCAACAAAAAGGAAGAGATACTTCTGACATTATCCATCTTCTGCATGCATACATTTTATTTATTATCTTCCTGACGTGACAAGAAATGTCTGTCTCTGGCAGGGGAAAAAATTCTTTGGAACAGTAATATTACTCAGTACATTTCTACAGTGAATGCTTGCCTGCTTCCTGGTAAACATCAAGCTGAACAAAGCAAAAAATTAATTCCACTCTGAGAGAGAATTGACACTCATACAACACATCATAACATTTTTGTTAAAATATCTTTATTTGCTGATATTCACTAACAGCAGACATCTCTTGATAAGGTGGAACCTTTATAAGACTGAAAATTGGCAATTACACTCGAAGAATTAAAATGTTTTTGTAGTTTCATGACAATCTTTATGAGTCTAATTTTCTTCCCTGACATCAAGTAGTGTTGCAGTGGGATTATTTCTATGGTGAACTATTACTCAGCATGAATAAAGTTGAAAGAAATGGATCTTACATTAATGTAACGTGAAGAAAATCCAAAAGGTAAGGATGCTTCCAAAATATAAGACCTAAAGTTTTCCTAAGCATCAGTAAGATATGTATGGATGTCTTTATGAATTTGCTGTAGGATCCATAATCACAATATTCAATTTTGATTTAACTTTATCTTGAGATAAACAGTGATATAAGACTCTGTTCTGTCAGAAATCACACAAGTTGCTTCAGTGGGTCTAACCCCATGCTTAGACTGGGTGACCTCTTTGTGTATGCTTTACTGCAGTGAAAATATATTGCTTCAGTTGGGTAAAACACCTTTGGGCTGCATAGGTAAGTAATCACTCTTTGACAGTTGAAGACTAACACAGAGTGTATTTCATTTTAGTCTGTTCAGGTTCTTCTATTACACTAATCACTGTGAACATTTTGCAAGGAAATAGCAATGCACATCATTTTCAGAAAGGATGTGAAGAGTAAGAACTAGCTGATGATATATTATGTTATACATCAACAAAATGTAGATTTGCCTGAGCACCCAGCAGAGATGAAAATCAAGCCTTTTCATTGTGTTTGGCTAAAGAGAAAAACTTAGAAGCAAAGAGCTGAAATTATAAAAAAATAATATATTTGGGAGGAGATAGATAAGATTTTTATTTTTTATTTTTAAAGATTAATAGAACTATTTAAGAGGCATGACCCAATAATGTGGAATTTAAACTAAAATGTGTATTTTGGAAAGGGCAGGAGAAAAGGCATGCTGCCTAGTAACTTTCTGGAATATGTTAGGAACAAATGTGTCAGAATGTGAAGAAAGTTAGAAGAGAAGTGCAGTTCACTTAGTCTTTGGATGGAATGCCACAAGCATCAGAAGGTGCAGATAGGTCAGGTGTATCTTTACCAAATGTAGATTTTGAGAGCTGTAGACTGTGGAACTAAATAAAACCTACAAGCTGGACATAAGCTGACAGGCATTGACATGCTGGGAAGAAATTCTGATGGGGTGAGAAACCTATAGAAAAGCTGGCTGTTTTTTAAGGACTCAGAAGCAAACTGCAAATGTTTGACTTTCTCACATGTCAAGTATGATTTTTCTCTAAAGCCCTCAAACCACAGCTGATAAAAGTGGGGCATGTCTAGGTGTCAGCTTCAACCAGTTTTACTAGTAGTTTGAAAGCAGATGCTAAACGGTGGCTGTTGAAATGCAAACCATTTTGTTTCATCCTCACACAGGTGACAGGACACTTTAGAGCTTGTAATATCTTAAGCTTGCACAGCTAAACCTGCTGCAATATACCTGTCAGACTCCCATAAGGGATATGATAAAGATTCAGAAGCAAATTACCCTAATTCAGCAAATCATAGAATCATTTAGATTGGAAAAGACCATCAAGATCATAAAGTCCAACCATCAACCTAACACTACCAAGTCCACCACTAGACCATGTCCCTAAGCACCACATCCACACGTCTCTTAAATACCTCGAAGGATTCGAGGTATTTACTTCTCTGGGCAGTCTGTTCCAATGCCTAAACACCTTTTCCATGAGAATTCTTTCTGATATCCAATCAGGACCTCCCCTGGCACAACCTGAGACCATTTCCTCACCTGCTATCACTTGTCACCTGGGGAAAGAGACCTATACCCATCTCACTACAACTTCCTTTCAGGTAGTTGTGGAGAGTGATGAGGTCTCCCCTCAGCCTCTTCTTCTCCAGACTAAACCACCCCAGCTCCCTCAGCTGCTGCTCATATGTCTTGTTCTCTAGTCCCTTTGCCGACTTCTTTACTCTTCTCTGAATGCCTTCCAGCGATGCAATATCCTTCTTGTACTGAAAGACCCCAAACTGAACACAGTACTTGAGGTATGGTCTCACCAGTGCCGAGTACAGGGGGACAATCATTTCCCTAGACCTGCTGGAGTATTTCTGATACAAGCCAGGATGCTGTTGGCCTTCTTGGCCACCTGGGCACACTGCTGGCTCATGTTCAGCGAACTGTTGACCGGCAACTCCAGGTCCTTTTGTGCCAGGCAACTTTCCAGCCACGGTTCATGAAGTACATCTTTCACTAAATATAGTGAGGACCTCTGGATTGTGTCAACAGATCTGTAACTTGGAGAAAAGGGGGAAAACAAGGAGGCAAAAAAATAAGTATTTTGTGCCAGAAATGAATACAAAGGAATAGCACAAACATGTGCAGAGAAAATAGAAAAAAAAAAGAAAAATATAACTAGCTAAGGATCATAGAAATAAGAAAATCTTTTATAAATGTTAGAAATAAATATGCAAAAGAGAGAATGGATTCAAACTTGACAAAGAGTATAAATAAATACCAAATAATAATAATAAAATGGTGTTGGAGGTAGGAAAGGGAAGTTTCATCTTCACTAGTCTGTTAACACAGTTAATTTCAATTACAGAGGAATAAAAGATACTGGCCAGATTAGGGGAACACACTAATTAAGCTTTAAGTGATCTAGATATTTTTTGACTGGGATGAATGGAAATTAATGTTAAGTACTTAAAGAATTTTCTGGAGACATAAATTGTTGTTTCTGAGAATTCATAGAGGGTGAGTGATGCCCAGAAACTAAGAGAAGAGAAAGCATGGAATATATGTTTCAAATAGGGAAGAGAAATGTGTGCAATAATAAAAAAGTGAGCCTAATGTCACTTGCAGAAAGATACTGGAACAAGCTATTAAACTGCACGCATATAAACTTCTAGAGAATGAGAGCACAGAAGAAGACCAGCCTGGCTGAACAGAGAGCTGTGGCTAGAGCTCAGGAAGAAAAAAAGGGTTTATGACCTTTGGAAGAGGGGGCAGGCCACTCAGGTGGACTACAAAAATGTTGTGATGCTGTGCAGGGACAAAATTAGAAAGGCCAAAGCTCATCTGGAGCTCAGTCTGGCTACTGCTGTTAAAGACAATAAAAAAATGTTTTTATAAAGACATAAGCATGAAAAGGAGGACTAAGGAGAATCTCCATTCTCTATTGGATGTGGGGGAAACTTAGTGACAAGAGATGAGGAAGAGGCTGAGGTGCTTAATGCCTTCTTTGCCTCAGTCTTTAGCAGCAAGACCAGTTGTTCTCTGTGTACCCAGCCCCCTGAGCTGGTGGAAGGGGACGGGGAGCAGAATGTGGCCCTCATAATCCATGAGGAAATGGTTGGCGACCTGCTACAGCACTTAGATGTACACAAGTCTATGGAGCTGGATGGCATCCACCCAAGGGTACTGAGAGAGCTGGCAGAAGTGCTGACCAAGCCGCTTTCCATCATTGATCAGCAGTCCTGGCTATCAGGGGAGGTCCCAGACAACTGGCAGCCAGCAAATGTGATGACCATCTACAAGAAGGGCCAGAGGGAGGACCCAGGAAACTACAGGCCTGTCAGTCTGACTTTGGTGCCCGGGAAGCTCATGGAGCAGATTGTCTTGAGTGTCACCACACGGCACTTGCAGGGCAACCAGGCGATCAGGCCCAGTCAGCACGGGTTTATGAAAGGCAGGTCCTGCTTGACAAACCTGATCTCCTTCTATGACCAAGTGA
>VXAA01006978.1:241-33391 GCA_013399115.1 Anseranas semipalmata
TGGAGCCGTGTAGGCCCGGGCGACGCCTGGAAATAAGGCCCTGCCGAGGCGCTTTTCCTACAGTCTCAATGAAAACCACCACCAGCAGCTCATTCACGCCCGCTGTAAACATTATTAACACGTAGGCCACTCCTCTAGTCTCGGCTTCCAGCGAACCTATTTTGATGCACGAAAAAAGCCACGAACGTTTTGCGTCGCCTTCCTCTAGTTCGCTCTGCTTCTTCTCCTCGAAGTTACGGCTCAGGGCTCGGCTGTGGCGATTTATTTTAGGAAATGCGACCCTCTCCCCCGGTCCAAGATGTGAGGCAGGGGTAGTTGCGTGCAGGTTGGCCACGGTCAGTCTCTGTTATTGTCCTCAAGAAAACCGAGAATTTCACCGGTAGGATGGGTTGTCGGTTTTTGCGTGTTGGTAATCGCCCTATTAATGTGTGCCGTCCCACTTGGTGCGGCATTG
Source organism: Anseranas semipalmata (assembly GCA_013399115.1). Lineage (NCBI taxonomy): Eukaryota > Metazoa > Chordata > Aves > Anseriformes > Anseranatidae > Anseranas > Anseranas semipalmata. Next base: position 696 of record VXAA01006978.1, read on the forward strand.
TTTGTATACCAAGAGAATAGTCTTGCAAAATTATTCATTTCGTTCTTAAGTGATTTTGTTTTCCTAGAGGCATGCAAACGTGTTGAGGTGGGCTTTAAGATGCCATATTTAATTTTCAGGTTGCTTCTTCAGAAGTCCAGTAAAGTATTTTGAAGACGTACAACAACACAAAACATGCACAACTATGTATTAGAAAAAAATCTTTCAAAAAATAATTTTTGTAATTAAATATTCAAGGGACTCCCAGGCTCAGCTCTCCTCATGTTGTCTGTATAACCTGATTTATATTCACAGTTCTGCAGTTGTATTCATATCGGACATTTGTATCAGCTCCAACACCCTCTGAAGTCACAGGATCAATGCTAGCACAAGGCCCACTTTGGCTGATCTAGTTGCAGATCTGGGGCCTGTATTTTTTGAAAAGCTGTTGAATTTGGATATTAATATAGTGTCTAAAGTATACTAGTGGCAATACTTGTTATGACAGACGGACCAGGTAGTCTGCGTTTTCCAGCAGGCTTTTCAAATGCCCAACAAATGGATGTTAAAGTTGTTATGTTTAGGAAGGGCCTAGTGATAGGTTTTTGGAGGCTTGATCTGTGTCGATTAGCAAATTCAAATGATTTCTCTAGTAAGGAATATTAGAGTTGACTGAAATCTGTGGACAGCTAACTTTGTTCTTGATCTTTTAAGGTTCTACTTTGAGAAATTGACTGGACTCCCCACTGTAAATGTTTCTGATCAAGTAACACATTTATTTAAGCAAAATCTAAGTCATATATGAGTTTGGTTTTTTTTTTAACTAATGCTTTTGATTCTGAGTTGAAGTAATGTTTTTTCCTTGAACCAACAGAGTACAGTAGCTAATATCAAGAATTTTGGGGAAGCATGTAAAGTACATGCATTGATTGTTCTGTTGCAATACCCTGGACCACAGTGATGCTTAATGATAGATTTGAACAGAAAACATAAACATAATCATAAAGCTGCAGTGGAAGAAACTCATGCATCAGCATGATTGTTTTTTTTTGGAGGGGGAAATATAGCTAAAAATAAACATGTAAGATTGTATCATAGTAACTTGTCCTCTCTTCAGGATCTTCTGTACTTTTCTTCTTGCCCTCTGTGTAGATTTTCTTAATTGTATTTCTTTTGGGTAGTCTCTGTATTAATCTTTCCAGGCTGCTGTTTCATGTCTTGCTGAATTTGCCCTTGTGGTGATACTTCTGCCCGTTGAATTGACAGGAAGACTACGTCTGGAGGTGGTAGTCAATAAGGATAGTGGTAGCAAAACTGTTTACTGTTTCTGTATCTGTAGAACACTATCACCCTTATGTAAACATTTTCTTTCCCACATTGTGGTGCATTTGTGTTCAGAAGTAGGCCAATGCAACTACTTTCTGTTCTAAATGCACGCTTCTAGGTTTATCTGTTTTGTTTAATATGCTGGAATTCTTACAAGTGAGACTCAGGATAAATGAAAATATTGGATTAGTACCTAGACATTTAAGAAAGTAAAGGTACCTTTGTTCCAAGACATCTTAAATTTAAAATTGAAATTAGTTTAGGACTTTCCAATACGAATACAACTTTGAATAAAAATAAGAAGGAGTGCAGTTATTTGTTAGTTTGAACAATTTATTTTAAAATGGCTATAAAGTTACATTTCTGTCAGGTATGTATTGGTATTTTTTTTTACGTTGCATGAGAAGTATTTCTGTCTTCCCTCTCCAGTTTAGAAATAAAAGTTCTGAACTTACTTCAGGTATTTGAATAGTGAGTGCTACTGTGTTTGGCAGTAGTATGTGGTTTTGTTTCTGATTTTTTTTTTTCAGAGATTCTGTTTTATATATCCTAATAGATCTAAAGACTGTGGGCGTATTTTGAAAACATCCTAAGCAGGTTAGCCTCATCTATAAAGTAAATTAATCAAAGCTGTCACTTACCGTTTTTCCCTTAAAGCACGATTTAAAAAAAAAACCACACACAAAAAATATCCCCCCCCAACACACAGGATTACATTTACCTTAATTCATTTCCTTGTAAGCACAAACATTGCTTAATCAAACCAGTAGTCTTGCTTACCCAGCACTTGCAGAGACCAGTGTTGAGTGGTCATCTAAAGATATAAGAAACTTCACTGGGACTTCTCATCACTTGGGAAGCTGTACGTGTGAAGGCTTTTGTGTCCTTTAGAAAATTATTTCCTGGATATTGGCATTCATATTAATTTCACCATGTGGACAGTTTCCCTTGTTCAGGAATCCGTTTTTCTTGCACCATGGATGTGTCTCCGCTTGAAACTCTGTGAAGGTGCATCCAGTTTTATTATCCACATCACACACATTTAAAAATGGAGTTCAAAATTTAAAGCTGTACTTGAGGGTATGTTAGGGAACTTAACTTGACAATGTCCATCTTTTGCTGTAGTACCTCGCCTTTTGCAAAACTAGCAATGCTATGCGCATTGCTGTAGACTTCCCTTATTTCATACATAACATTTGTGGTATATAAATACGGAACATCATCTTTTTTTCCTTTTTCTTTTTAACTAACTAAACTTCATTATGCATGCTTTCACCCTGACACAAACTAATGAGAATGATATAAAAGTTAAGCTACGATGTTGTACCTGCCCTCTCCCATCAGTGTAGAACGTTCATCACAGTATTCTGCTCTGTTCTGAACACTTAGGAGGTTGTTATTCTGCAATATCCAGTAGTGGCAAATGTCTGTTGGTTAACGGGCTAGCAAAGTAGTTGGTTATGTCTAGGAAGAGCAGTTTGATAAACCTTTGTATTGCAGAATGGTTAAAAGATGTGTTTTTTTCCACAGAGTGGCAAGGGATGGACAGGTCTTTCATAAGTGTATGCTTGCGTGCAACGAGACTCAAATTTTTGTACAAATGGCCTGGGAAGTTTGAGCTACCTTGAATTCACGAGTTATAAAAATGCAGTAACATCTTTCATATATTAAATCTAGTTCTTGTTCTTTTATTACTGGAGGGCCATCTTAAAGTCCTCACACTGTTACAAGGAATTAGAGTTTCATAATGAGTCGAGCTGTCTTTTTGAAACTCTTCTGTTGTATTGGCTGTCTCTTAAAGAAGTTCTGCTGTGCTCAAGGCTGTAGCACGACTGGGGAATATGGTTAACAAAGATTCCCTCTGCACTTCCTGACAAAACTATATTTTGACTTAGATCTTCTTGTTTAGAGTCTTGAAGAGATAGTGGCAGAAACCCATTCTGTTGTGACTTTGCTCCCTCAAAGTGTCAGTTGTTGCATTTGCTGGACATTCCAGTGTCCCTTCGGGCCCTATTGTGCGTGTTGAGCACTTGCTGTGCAGTAGCTCTCGTTTGGTAAAATTGTTAAAAACGTAAGTTGCAGGAGAGCTGTTAATAACTTTCACCACAATAGAAGGGGGGGAAAGTAAATAAGATCTTAAAGTAGATAGTTGTGACTTAGGGTAAATTTTTTTTTCCTTTTTTTTTTTTTTTAAGAGAGCTTAGCAGCCCAGACAGTTCCTTTTGTATTTTCTGTTGTGAACTTGCTGATATTTTCTGTTTATATGAACCCATTAGTCTCATTTTATTTGAGAGTTGAAGTCAATCTGCTTGGTATCAAAGCTTTTTGGCTGCCAGCTGTTGATGTGTTTTCAAATAAAAATTAGAGTGCTGGGAATTAAAAAAAAATGTATATTGCTTGCTTTCTAAAGGAAACATTACCGCTCTAAGGTTTTCTTAAAGGATAAATTGTTATTAATTGTGAGACTGACTCATCGATTTATTACACCTCTAAAAGAGATGTACAACGTCTTTTGATTTAAAATCTAGTCATGTTTTCAATGCTAGTATTTTCAGCTTTTTTCGTGAAGTTAAAATGTAAACTGCTTAAAAGTAATGCTTAGCTATCAGGAATGTTACTGTGGAATACTTTTATTTGTAGCATCCTTGCTCTGTTTACAAAACAGTATGCAATCCTGTTTTGTGATTTTAGTTTTCCTAACACATGCAACTGCCAACAGAAAAATGAGGTATTCTTGCGGGTAAAAAATAAATAAATAGATAAAGCTCTTAAATTTAACCTTACTGGACATCTTAGCAAATAATATTGTCTGGTGGCTAGCATTTAGCCATGAATTTACTCATAGGAGGGGAATTCCACATTGCATCATTTCTAAAAGATGTACATCTATGAATGGAGAGCTGTCAAAGAAACCTTTTTTTCCATTTTTTTTTAAGCTGAGACTCAAGAATATGTTGAAGGCAAGACACAAACATGCGACTCCTTAGTGTTTGCTTATGTCTTCTCCTCTCTGCTATAACCTATAAAAGATTTCCTAGATACAAACTCTGCTCTAAACGTTTATAGAAGAGTTTTTGGTTTTTGTTTTGTTTTGTTTTTAAGCAGAGGTGTTGTTCAGATGAACACTTCGAGATCATGAAAAGTTCATGGAGGGAATTTCATCGCTAACTTTTCGTTAAACTTCCATGTAAATATCCAAAACTTAAATAGTAGAAAATTTTCCCTGGAAGAGGCCTTCTTTTACACAAGTAATACCTTCTTGTAACAGCTAAACGCCAACATGAAATGACAGGGGAAATGTCCATTATAGATTACATAGGCCTCAGTCCTTGAGACACTTAAATGCTGCTTACTTTTTGCCTAGCTTCAATGGGAGTAGATGTGGGCAGAGGAAAAGGTGTTATTTTGTGAGAGAGTGGTCTTAGCTATAGCACTCTGAAATGCAAAAGGAGGTTGTTCAGAAATGAGTTCCATAAAGAACAAAGTAGTGATGTGTGCCAGGTGGGATCCCTCTATTACCAGACAGGTGTTTTCTGTTGGAGGGGACTGCCTTCGCCAGCACTGTGGTGTAGGACAGTGGTGACAGGTTTGTATTGGCTGTGGGGGGAACTTCATTTTTTTGTCCACTTTTGCCAGAAATGAACATTGACAGAGAAGGGAGAAAGTCTCTTATTTTTCTAACTTGATATGGGAATGAACAGTGTGGTCAAAATATACTGGCATCTCCGTAAATGAGCCTTTTGCCTTTGGGTGTTTAATTTTTCTGCTTTTGTAGCAATGAAATACTTCAATGTGTTCTTTTAATAAATTTCAACAGAACAAGTCCACGAATTTGAATCTTAAATAAGAAAGGTGGATCTGCTTAGCTTATTATTAGGTGAATAGGGGATGAGAGACCACAATTTCAATCAGCTGAAAAAGCTTAAACTATAGTTTTGTTTGCTGGAAGACTCTGTGTATTTCTATTTGAGAAATAAAATGTTAATAGGTTGCATTTCTGACCTTTCTGTTTTGTGCGTTTTCCCGAATCCTTTAGCTGTGATGATTTACGCTGTTTTTCACAAATTATGACATAAACTCTCTGGAGCTTGAAGGTGAAAACTCTGGTGATTTGTTCTACAATTTCAGGCTCCAGTTTTGCACAGCCCTCCATATGCCTTGACCTGTCTTCCAGACAGGGCTTTATTAATCGCACTGGGCCCTTAAATCCCAGGTGTTCTTCCTTGCTGCGTATAGTTGTTTATACAGACGCATACAATCAGATATTTTTAAGGTGATGTACGGAGTTTTTTCTCTAGGTAAGGTAGTAGTGTCAGATTTCTTCCGTCCTTTAGAGCTCTCTTGCTCTCTTGGAGTTTGTTCATGATAGTTCTGGTAATTAGGCAGGAAGATAACCTCCAGAGTGCCTGACAATTCTTTCTGTTTTTATTCTTATAGCAGTTTAGCCAGATTGCTGTGGTTGACAGCTTATAACGCGTCTAGTGAAGATGTAACTTGAAACATGGATTCCCCTTTTGGCATTTGAGAAGCCATTAACTCCCTTACCTTACCTTCCTTGTCTTAGGATTCAGAAAACACTCAGATTTTTTTTTTTTCATAAAATTAAAAGGTCAGAAGTAAGATGGAAGAGCTTTGTTTTCCTCAGTGGCAATGGATGCAGCAAGGTCAGCAAAGTGGCAGTGAAACCTTGCTGTAAGCTTGTGTGTTTTCAGCCATGGGGAGAAAAATGTGCGCAGTATCAGCCTCTGGTTAGCAGGAATATGACTGAAGTTTTTCACTTACCTGCTCCACCCTAAGGTTTTTGACTGGTTGAAGTAGAGTTTGGTAATGCATCCTGTCGTGAATTTTCCTTTTTCATCATATCACTTTCCTGATAATGCAGCGAGTATTTAGAACCAGTTAGCAACTTCTGGATATGGTTGGTGCCTGGAGGCAGCTGAATAACAGTAGTGAATGACCAGCCTGTCAGTTTTGTTTTGTTGTTGGCAAATAGTAGCCAAAATCAGTTTAATTTGGAGATCTGTGTGTACTGCTGAAAGTTGTCTTTGAAACTGTGCTGCTATAGAAAATTCAGTGTTAATAAAGCCAATGTCTTCAAGTTTCTGAAGTCTTTTGGGGATAGTTGGGCACAAATGAAGGTGATAGAAAATGAGGTAAAACATTTCTAAAATTGCAGTTGTACTCTGCACCTGATGTGCTGTTTAAATACTAGGTATTTGCTTAGGTGCGCGTATCACGTGGGAAGATTGAGATGTAGTTGTACACCTTACCTAGACCAGCAGCAAGTGTAACAGTTGAGAGCAGAGAAGCAAAGCCTCTGCTGTGAGAGCTGCTTCGTGCTTCAAAGTATATTCTTACACTGTACTACACCTAAAACAGTTTGAGGGTTTTAATGTTGATGAGCCCATGTGGTTCCTCATGAGTCTCAAGATATGATACAAAGTAGTCATTCACACTTACAGTGAAGACAGTCTCTTTAGTTGTCATTTCCATTCTAAGATCAAAATTTTGCTTTAGCTATGATTTTATTGTACATTATTTAACTTCTCAGTGACAGTTGTACGCTAGGATTCGTTATTGTTCCATATCTACTTAAGAAAGTCAGCTTCTCCGTATTTGACACATAATTTCTCAGAACTTTTGTACCTGAAGTAGGGAAAAAAGCCTTAACAACCATGTTAAACAATTCATTTGCAAGTTTTTTCATCTATCTGTAGGAATTATGAAGAAATTGTTTTTGGGGTACATTTCTGTAGACTTGTACAGTAGATATAAAAAAGACTTGTATGCTTCTTTCACAACCTCTGGAAATGTTTGTTTTCTCTTAAGATATCTTAAACATCCTGAAAGTGTTTTCTCTTTATAAGAAATAAAGATTTTTTTTTTTGTTTACATTTTTGTAGTTTGATCTTAAGTGCCTGTATGGTCTACCGTTACTTACCTGCTTCGTGGTGAGATTTTATTTATCTCATAAAACTACCATCTCTATACATTTGCCTTTTTTCTTTTTCCTTCCTGAATATTTTCTGTTTAACCCATTCTGTGTTTCTCATGCAATTTTTTTCCTTGGTAACATTACTTTTGAATTTGGAGTGCCTGAATGTTTTAATGCACATCTTCCTTTGGAGGTTTTCTTCTTTCTCTCTGTCGCGCTTGCATGCTGCTAGGTAGCTAATATTTTGTTTTCCCAAAATTGGTGGGGTTGGGTGTGTACTTTGGGCAGACTTCCTTGCTTGGAAGTAAGTGTCTTATTTACAGGCAACAACTTGTCACAGGGTGTATATAATTCGTGGCTGGTTTTTTCATTTCTGAGCTTGTAAATACGAGGTACCGTATTTTTGCTCAGATATTTGGGAAGTGCTAGTGAAAAGTTCAATTTCTCCCACTGCCTACCCCCCGGTTAAGAGATAAATAGGATACAAATAGGAGTATGACTTTTCTCCCCCTGTCTATAGTGTGTATTATTTCATCAGGGCTTGTGGTTTGTAGTACTTGAGTAAAACTCAAAGCTTGATTTTTAAAATGCTTCCATCATTCATTTTTGAGTTGAATTATCAGGTGGTTCAGGGAAGTCGCTTGAAAATTATGTGCTGTGAAAAGCAAATGGTGCAAAGAGCTGTGAAGAAGCGCAAAGGTCACAAATGATTTAAGCATTTTACGATTTAAGGGGGAAATTTTCACTTAGCTACAGGTGATTGAAGAAGATTCCTCTAAGTGTATATGAAGATGGAAAATTTGGCAATGCGAGAATTACATTTGTCATTAGCCACTATTTCCCCCAGTTAATTACGAACTATTCTTCCCATTGACTCCTCGACTCCCTCAGTTTGGAAGATTGATTGAATAGGATTGTCGTTCAGTATTTTATCTTTTGACTTAATTCTGCAAATGCATGTCTTACCTCAGTCTAACTCCCATACTGATTAGATTTATTCATCCATTAATAACCTTTATACTCTTTTCACTCTCAACCTTTACGTTTCCCAAACATTAATGTATTACTTCTCACCTCGCTCTGTAAATTAAAAGGCTTGTGTTGCCTTTTGTTTTATTGATGAGGAATTGAGACACAGTGGCCATAAACTTTTCAAAAGTACCTCCTATCATAACATTTCTACAGATTTTTGTTAGCTGTTCAGTTATTACAGACACGGCTTATGTTAGCTTAAGCTGCTGTTGTGCTTCTTTGCTCTTCTCAGTTTTGCCCACGTATCTCAATACCCAGAAAAATGGGAAGAAGATGAAGAGGTTAATCTGAAAAAACTAATTTCTCCAGCAACATATATGAACGAGACACAGGGAGAATTCAGTTCTCAGGGGTTCTGTGTAGCTGCCTTAAAACCTTGAGACTTCCCTTTGACTTCTAAAGTCCCGTTTCTTTTCTTGTGAAACACCGTTTAACTTCTACAACAAATAAGGTACGGACAATTGTTCTTCGTGGTGCCTCAGCTAGTTACTGTCCGTGCAGGGGATTTACTTTGAAGGAAATGAACTTAGTTTGATGTAAATTAAATTACAGTGGAAACTAGTTCACTCTGAAAGTCTCAAATTGTGCAGGAGAAAAATGACGTATTGAGCTTCTGACCAGCTTAGAGAGCATTTGTCTGTCTGTCTCGCACATAAAATTGTTATATGCATATTTCTTTTGCTGAGAGGTAGAGAGACTTTGACTGGCATGGTGGATACAGCTGTTGTACTCAGTTACTCATACTCTCAACTCTAATTCCAGTTTTTTTAACCTGTATCTGCGGATAATATTTGAATTGTGCAGTCTTGTTTACAGTTCCATAACCGTTCCATTTTCTTTGTCAACAGAAGTAAAATTTTTGCCTGCTTCTGTGTGTTACGTCTTCTACCTTACTTGCTGCAGCTTTGTCCCTGCTTTACGAGGTTGTGGTCAGGCTTTTCAAAGTGTTGCTGCTAAATCAATTTTCCTGACTCACTGAGGGTCTGAGTGCCATTTTCTGTTGCTCATTCCAGTGGCTTTATCATAATGTCCAGGGCAAAGACAAGTTTTTGCCTTTACCTTCTTCAACTTCTCACACTTCGCCTTATTTGCTCTGGCTAGTTAATATTTCTTTCATGACTGAACTTGTGTTATTTATGAATTGACATTCTTGGCATTTATTGTATACTAATCAGCTTTCTCGGTGTGCTTTTTCCTGTGTTACCCATTATGCTTGAGAAGAATATGGGTCTTCGTGATGCTTGTACATTGTCAAGACTAATCTCTGCTCTGGTGTATGTGAACCTTGGTTGCTATCGTAGCTAAATAATTATCCATGTACTGTTTCCTTCCTTTTCCTCCTCTCTCAGATCTATTTCACGATAGATTTGCACTGATGCTAAAAGAGTTGGTTCTGTCTGTGGATATATATATATTCTGCCTGCTTCTTGTGCCATTGTTAGTGTTCATATGGCGTGTGATCCAGATGAAAACTAAAATAATTTTCATTCCTTTTCCCCAGTTACCTTTCAGCCAGAATGGTTTCTTGATGTGGCTGACTATGTGATGATGCAAGGGCTAATACTAGCAGTGAGGAGGTGGTTAGGATGAAAGCAAGCAACATCACCTTCCTCCCCTTCTTGTGACAGTATAGACTTAGTGATTTCAAACAGACTGTGAGACTACCTTCAGTTAAGGCTTGTCCACATGCAGAAATACGGTGAAATTTCTGTTCCAAAATGAACCAGGCTATAATGCTATTACTGGGGAACAAGATTGCCTATTCTCACTGCGATTCCCACAATACCAGCAGAGAAGATTAACTTATGCACTGTGATGGTAAAGCTACGGTGCGAGAGCTCTGGCACTGTCTCGTTGTGCTAGTGTAGGCACTGCCTGTTAAATTAACAGTTGGACACTCTTGTTCTCTCCTGGCCCATTCACAGATACAGCTGAAAACTGGTGTCTTTATGAGTCTGTTCTGTGTACTGGAGGGAGGTGGTGCTCGTTAGCAAGGGGGCTTATGTGATTTAGCATTTAACCGTTCTCTATGCAGGAAGAGGAGGAATCATGTGGTTTTGTTTGTGTGTGTGTGTGTTTGTTTTTGTGTTTTTAATGGAATAAGTTTTTGATTTTTAGTCATAACTGCAATGGAATTTTAAAAACCCAAGCTCAGTCCTTAGATATAGTAGTAGTAGATAGTTATCTCCTGCGTTTCCCAAAAAGGAAGGTTATGACATGCTTTCTGATAGGTTTTACAGCTACAGGAATGTTAAGTTTCTGGAACAGTGGAGCCACTTTCTGGGTTTGTGGGGAAGTGGGTATGAAAATAACTCTCCTGTTTCCAGCCCTGCTTGGTTCACTTTCTAGGGGCTTCCTTACTTGTTCCTATCCAGCTTCTCTGCTATTACCTTTTTACATTTAAATCAAACTACCACCTTCGTTGTATTGGCAGAAGGAGCATTAAGACATAAGATGAAACTGTTGTTCTTGTTGCCACTTGTTACTGCCCTTCAGAGAGGCCAGGATTTTTAAGGGGATTTGTTATACAAGTCCTCTGGAGCAGATAGATCATTTTCAGTGATTCTTGGAGCATTCAGCCTGCTTGGGCAGATGGCTTGTATGAGTTTAATTGGAATAGAGCATGTTTAAGGCATGCAGTCTTCAAAAAAATTCTCTCTTTAGAAAATCTCCAGGCTGAGGTAGGCAGTTGGTACATGGAAAACTAGCTGGAAGTTTGGCTGAGCTTGTTAAGCAATTAGGAAGAAGCAGCTTATAACTGAAAGATAAATTTTAATGCTGGTAACACTTTCATCTGTATTTGAGGTATTTTTAGTTTTGCTTGATGATGATGGTAGTGTTTGAGTGCCTGTGCTTAGTTTGTGCTTTCTAATTGAATATTACATGAAAAGCAGAGTTAAAAAATACAGGGAAGACTGGTACAGTATTAGGAATACTTAAAGTATTTGAATGTAGAGCATTTTAAAATGTCTACATATTTCATGAAGTTAACTTTGTCATGATTCGAGTGTAAAATGTTTCCAACTTAATGTCTGGCTTAGATGCTGTACCATGCTTTAACTCTTTGTGTTAAACCAAGCAGTAAGTTTTCTGAATTTTATTCTTTGAGGGAGAACTTGTATAAGGTATTGATAATGTCACAAGATATTACAAGTATAGACTTTGAATAATTCTCTTTAGTGTAATGTTTAAAGTAGTTTGGAGAAGCCCTTGAATTCTGCATAGAACGTGAAAACATGAAGGGAGTCAGAAGGGTATAGTCTGATTTGGCAGGCTAACTTTAAACTTCACTTTTCTTACAGAACTCTTGCAGTATAATTTATACTGTTGAATTGCTTGGAGTCTTAAGTGCACTATATTATAAATACTTCTGTGTTCTTGAGCCATAGTTGGAATGAACCTGGAAGATGCCATTATGCTTCCCTTCCAGTACTTGAGAAAGAATGAAGGTAGCAGAGGCCACGCAGCATCTACCAGTAGCCTGGTAGAATGCATGAGCCTCAGCAGAAATAACAGAAGCCATGATGTATTTGTCTTTCTGGCAGAAACCAAGCATAGGGATGGCACAGAGCATCAGGAATCATGATTTGGACATTTGTGCAATTCTGTGGTGAGTGGGATCTTCCAAGGGTGGAATGCTGAAGTGTTACTACGTTTTTCGTTCTATCCTCCAGCAAGAATTGAAGTTGTGAAATGTATTAAATTGCTCTAGCATAGCAGATCAAAGGGAGCACTTGTGATTTAAACTTTTTTCATTAACTTTTTTGATTTTTGTCTGGAGTTGTAGATGTGTGAATTACCTCTAAGTCTTTTGTTGGAGCAGGAGATGTATACTTCAGCTTCATCCCCCCTGCCTACAAAATGATGTTTCACACCTGAGATTTCTTTGAGCCCTGCAGCAAAGGAAGAACACAGTTTTCAAGGAAGTTCCAAAGGTCACTAGAGCTAGAGGATAAAGGTTCTCAGCAATCATTAAGGGTTTGAGCCCAATTACAAAAAAAAAAAAAAAAAAAAAAAAAAAAAAAGTGAGGTATTTTGTGGGCTTTTTTTTTTTTTTTTGAATTTACTAAACTCATGTTGTTCTCTGGTTAACCGTAGGACCTGATTTAGAAGGAAACTATAGAACTTGATGCAACCTAAAATAACAATGAAAACTGCCTACATAAGTTGCAGAACTAAAGTTCTGGATATGTATCAGTGGTTTTACTGCTACCCTTACATCATCAGAGACAAAAACAAAGTTTTTATGAATTTAGAAGTCTAGGGATTTGATCATGAAAGAATAAAGGAATATACATTTGTAAAGATGGAGTTGCAGGAGCTTCTGAAGTAGTTAAGAAACTGCAGTTTGCATTTTGGAGGAAAACTGTGTAGATGTATTAACATCTGTATATTTTGAAGGATTTAAATTAAAGTCAACCTGAATAAGAGTGTTGCAGACATCTTGTGGCCAATCTGAACAAAATAAAAACCATGATTTTCCATGAAGTGATATGTCCAAAGACAAAATCAAGTTAGGCTTTAGCTACTGAGAAGGGTAGTGATGACATTCACCTCTCAAAGACGAAACAAAAGCGAGACTGGCAGTTCTTTTACAAACAACATTTTTGGCCGCCTTTTTCTTGAGCACTTGCTTTAATGCTTTAAAAATGAGAATTCCTCAACACAGAAGAATGCAAAGGCAATAAACCATTTTCTTGTTAGCTGAGTTGCTTAAAAGGTTACATGTTAACTAAATCAGTTCTGATTTGTTTGTTTTAACATTACCTTGTAGTTTCTTGCTGAGTACTTCCTTAAAAAAAACCACCCAAACAAAACAACAAACAAACAAAACCCCTAGATTTTGGGTTTTGAAATAAATCAATCCATATATGTGTATATATATGCTTACTGCTCTTTTTCTTGCCTGATTTGACTCCTTTTAAGAGCCTTTTGCTGAAGTGCTTTTTTTGGTTTTGTTTTTCAACAGTGAAGGCTTACTGGTGTTCTTTCCTGTATATAGCTGGTAATAATTTTTTTACACCCTGTTATTACTCATTCTGTTTCAAACATACTAAGCCTAGACTTTCATCCCCATTCAACTTTGTATTTTGTCTGTATTTTTATCCAAAACCATAAGGATGTTACAGTACTTAGTTCCTCATGTGTTAGAAGATGCAATTCCTAACCCTTTCCAGTGGGTTATGAACTGGGAGAACTGCAGAGGCTGGAAATATTACCCAGCGTTCTGTGTATGTGTTCAGTATCCTCCTTTCTCACCTGGTATGAAGAATAGTGTTACGGGATTTATTATTCTTTACCATTTACATTTTCGAAGTTATGTTTAAAGATGGTTTCTGCATCTGGGCATTAGTTTTTAATTGAAAATGTAGCTAGCTATATCTGGGAGGGATATCAGCTGGTCTTCTTAGCTTTGTGTGCTATTTCAGATAGCCAAGAAATGTTTTTGTGCGTAACAAGCCAAACTTTTGCAGAACACACATTTCAGATTTATTGGTTCTGTTCTTGCAGTCTGCAACTTAAGATTTCTTAGCATGAAATAGTATCTTACTGTATTTATAACTTTGGTCTTCAGAACTGTAAAGGACGTATGTCATTTGGAAAACTGCAGCTCTCAAAAGTTGTAGCGTGATGGCAGGTCATCTCTGCTCTTTATGATTTTGTTTATGTGCCTGATTGGCAATGGTTACTTCTTTGAAAAGGAAATGTCAGTTATAAATACAGTTCATATAGCACTTGCCTGCTGGCTTCTCAGTTCTTTTTCTCCTCTGATAAGCTCAAAAGTTGAAGGAGAGAGTAGAAATATCGGTCTGAGAAGGAGGACCTCTTTATTCCCTTATTGTAAGGGAGTAAGATAAACAGCAGTTCAAAACCCCAGAACAACTGGGCTGTCTCAGAAGTGGATGGTCTCTGGTGCTCTGTGCTGTGGCCAGTCTTGTAATCGCTTCAGATATTTAATTCAGCAGGTAGCACTCTCATCTCACCGGGCAACTAATTCATGTGGAGAGTATCTTTGTTGCTGCTTAATTCTTTTCTAGATGTAAAAGGCTGTAATTCACAACTTTCTTACCAGTTCTGCAACCAAAATGATATGCTTCTTTTAAAAAGATGACAGTCCTGAGATTTATTCTTGCTAAAAACATGCAGTTGTGGTGTTCACATTTGGTTGCTTTTCTAGAATAAGTATTCTTCCAGTCATGTTTCCCAATATACACAATATTTTCAGTTTACCCTTTTGTTCTAGTTGAATGACCTGACTCTTGGCTATGTTGGTGCACATTTTATTGTGCCAGGCTTATCAGATGATACAGATTATTCCATGATGAGTTCTTACTGTTTATCACCCCATTAGTTTGTATGCCACGTGCAAAATTTATTAGTGATTTTCTTGTTTTATCTAAGTTATCAGTCATTGATAATCTGTAGGGTTTGGCTAGGAGTGTGGGTCCGTGTTTAAAACCCTGGTAATAGTTTCAAATTTAATCATTGGATATATAGATTTTATTTTATTTGGGAAAACCTGTTTTGTTTACTGTGAACTTAATCAAAAAAAAACATGTAAAAATGCAGTACAAAAATTCAGGTTAAAAAAAAAATTCAACCTTTAACGCCTTTCACATTCATGATAAAATATTAAATTGATCTTAAGTATTAGACTGCAGGATTACTGGCAACTAACAGGTTTATGTCCAGAGATGGTAGTTTGATTTCCTCTCTCTATTCCCCCCTACTTCTCCCCGTCTTCCTTTCTGTACTATTTTGGACTATATCCTGTTTTCAAAGATTTAGTAGAAGTTGCATCTATAGATTTCTTTGGATTCTTGATCATCTCACACTAAATAATTTAAAATCAGAAAACTCAGATTAGCTGCGCACCAGAGTTTTTATAAGTTGTTTTAATGTATTCCATGATAAACATTGGAAACAGTTTTTTGTTATGACATTGAACACACAAGACAAAAAATGCATCAGATTCAGAGCAGAAATATTACTTAATACGGCAGAAAAGGTTGAGATGTTTAATATTTAATGATTTATATGTTGATTGCTAGGATGTTTTAAATATATTTAATTATGGATGATGATGATAGGTCTGTGCTGGGAAATACATAAGGATAATCAATTGGAATAAATTCATAGACCATATATGAAATGAATTGTGTGAAGAAAAAAGCGATTTAGGAATACCTCTGTTTTGTTAGTATATTGCACTATGTTTACCCAAAAATAAATCTTATTTAGGAGTGCAGGAAAAATGAGGTGGTGTTTTCTACCTCCATTGGTATACAAAGCTTTGTATTCTAGTGAAAGTTTTAAAGACTCATTCCACTAAAAAATAGCATCTGCTGCCATCACTGTCCAGTTATTGTTTCCTGAGCTGCTGCTAGATGTTGTCACAACTAACAACAAAACTTTTAGTGCCAGTCAATACAGAGATACAGTTTGTGTCTGCTCTTAAAAAGAATATTAATTGGTGAGAATTGGAGGCTTTACTGTGCACGTCCTCACACAGATTAAACATGGAGATGAGTACTACTGTGTAAGCATAAGTGTCTGGTCTGCTGTCTCTTTCAGACTTTGTAATACATCCTATTCTGTACGTTCCCCAAACCTTTTATTCTGCTTTTGTAGTGCTTGGGCAACTCGTAGGAGGTCACTGATATCTCAGTGCTCAGAATTTTTTGAATTTCCTCTGTTCCCTAGTGCTTTGCTGTTGGAATGCATGCCTTGCTGAGAAAAGCTTTCATTTTAAGTGGAACTAAGCCTATATTTTTTGCTCCCCATAATAACGAGAATGTATTTTGATTTTTCCCATTGACTTTTGAGCATCCAATGACAATGCTCTTTGTAGCAAAAAGGCAGAGCAGTCAAGTTGAATGTGAAGTAACATTAAAAGTTAATTACACCTTTTTAAAATCAAGCAAAATTAAATCTTTTCAAAAAGTCTAATAGCGTAACATCTTGTAATTATTAGCATTTGGATTAATGCTTTAAGGAACAAACAGTTCTTAAAGTATTACGGACTATAAACTTTACTATATAGCTTTGAGAGGTGTAACTACTACATCCATTTTAGAATTGGTTAAACAGTGTGAAGTACTCAATATGGCCATGACTGAACTCCAGATATAATAGAAATAAGGAACTGAGAGCATTTCATCAGTCCTTGTTGCAAAAACGAGACACGCTCGTTACTTTCTTGCACTAGCAATAAGTAGACAGAATATAATATCTCCATAGATGGTAGAGTATCAGTTGCAAACGTGTATATTCCTTTTAATAAATCTAGAGCACTGTCTAAATATAAACATGAAACCACGATTTGTCCTTGCTTATAGTGTTCCACTGCTGCCTGTAAAGGACTAAGACTGCAGTTGGACTTACGATATCAACTCAATCCTAATTGGCTGTATTGCCAGGAATACATTTTTGGAATGCAGAAGGGCAGCCTCCTAAGTAAATAAACTGTAGCATAATTGGAAAAAAGTATAGCATTGTGTTGCTTAGCTGGATAAGATTGAATCTGACTCTAAAACAAATGTACCTAACAACATTCTTAGGACTGATTTGTATTTTTTTTTTTTTTTTTTTTAGTTTTCAGGTTGTTTCCTCTTGTAGCTTACTATTAATATAAGGTGGAAGGAAATCTTACCCACTTTTTTGCATATTCATTGTGAATTCAAGAAAAGATCTGCATAGTAAATGGAAGTCATAGCTCAAAACATTTAAACAATTTTTAAAACAGATGTTAGCATTTTCCAGATAGAAGTGACTCTAAATTACCTAAGCTTGCTATTCTTAGGTTATAGTGCATGCATTTACCAGTGTTTGGTTTTATTTACTTGACTTCATGATGTTCTTGCCAAGTCTGGTTTGTTTTACTGTTGTGACCAAAATCATCCTCCTAGCATTAGAGGCACGTTATCGAGCTGCTTACCAGTGGCTTGAATGAAGTTTCTTGATGACCTGGAAGTGTTTAAGAATTTAAGTAATAGAGTTGCGGGGTCTGTAAATTTAACGTCCCTCCTTCATCTGTCATTCAGCTATATTAAGTCTCACTGGAGATCCAGTTTGATACCAGTTGAACCGGGGTAGCTCCCCTTGAAAGCTCCTGAGAAGGAAGGAATGGACATACTCAGTGGGAGGCCAAGTCTTGCTCAGTGTTCTGTCCAGGGCAGCAGCCTGAATGTGTGCCTACAGAAAAGCGTGGCAAGGCCGTGGCTGGAGGGAGCGCGGTTAATTGCCTTGATACTTGCTGGGTTTGTGTGTAAGGCATTGCCTGCCTTCTTCTTGGTGCTGTATCTTTGGCATTCTGCTCCATTTACAGACACATGAGCAAAACACTTTTCCTTCTTCAGAACAGGAACTGAAATTGACTTTTCTGTTTGGTAGCCAGAGGAACTGTGTGTATGATCCGAAGACTTGACCTCTTGCTGTGACATTATCTGGGGGAGAAGTATCCTGTACGTTAAGTACCCACTGGTATACTGCCTAACTGTTAAATGCATCCAGAATTCTTGGCAAGTAAATGCCTTTGAGAGAAGGATGCTTGTTGCTGCTGTCCAGTTCACTTTCAGGGACTGAACTTAATTGATTCTTGTCTTCAAGTAAGACGATCCTTTGTATGTTCTAAAGGATATCCTTGTTTGGATATCCTTGTTTTTATCCTTGTAGATGTTGAGCTTAGAGATATGGTTTAGAGATATGGTTTAGTGTGGGCCTTGTTAGAGTTAGGTCAGAGGTTGGACTAGGTGATCTTGGAGGTCTCTTCCAACCTGAACAATTCTGTGATTCTGTGATTCTGTTTGTTGTTTTCTTTGTTTGGTTGGTTGGTTGGTTTTGGTTTATTTTTTCTTAAGTCTTTTGGGAAGTTAGTCTATGTGGAAACAAGAAGATGTCAATTTTACTGTCCCAATGTGTGGGGCTGGGTTCTCAGCCTTAGCTTGAATACAGTTTTTTCTGATTAAAATTTATTGGGCTCTAACCTTGGCTTTTAAATGAGATCAAGACTCATGGGGCAACTTCAGCCATGGAGTCTGAGAAGAGTCTTTACTTCTGATCACCTGATGAGTGTGTCTATATGAACCATAAGCTTAGGCTTCCTGTTACACCTGGAACAGTTAAGTGTAGCCAGATTCTGCTCTTCATCAGTATGTCTCAAGTCCATTTACATGAGAAACCAGTCCCATGGTCCCATTTTCTGTTCAGAATACTTTTTAAAAGGTGAAATAATCCATATTGTTTTTGCAGTAACAGAGCTATCAAAAAAAATTTGCTTTTTGTATCATCGATACTTCTAGGCCTAGTTGTTTTTTAATAGTGACTGGAAAAATACTGAATTAAGAATTTTGTAAATTCTTATGTATATTATATATTATCTATATATTATTTATATATAAATACTGAATAAGAATTCTCTATCCCTGTTCTTGAATTATGCCACATGTATCATTATTATAGTTCTCATAACACATAAATTAGATGGTTTCATTTCTTTGAGGTTGTTGAACTTTGTTTTCCCCAGATCTTGATTCACATTAAGACTTCAATCTTTGAATGTCCTTAGAACTTGAACTTTTCCACCAGACTTCTGCATAAAGTCCACGGTTATCTAAAATACAGGTGGAAGACAGTAGGATCAGGCTGTCACATCTCTTAATTTGTAACACAGATTATATTTGTATTTGGTGCTCAAGCAGGATGACACATCATTGCGTAAAAGTAGCATTTTCTGCAGCATTCCTGTGCAGTCTCTTCAGCACAGAATGCTGCATAGCTGGTACTGGACAATCTGAATGCATTTAGACAACTCCTTCCTTGAGAATGCATTTAGACAACTCCTTTGAGACTGTACTTACGCAGTTGAGAGCTGTGGTCCCTTTGCTTTGCCCTTGACCTGGGCAAAGGATGCTTTGTTTTGGTAGTTCACTCTCTATGCTTTTACAGTTCACTAAATTCATGAGAATGGTAGGTATAGGAGCTTCTGGTAAGTGGAGTTGCATACCATTAAGTAGATGTAGGTTAGCCTTCACCTGTCTCAACATTATTTTGAAATTTAAAAAACAATATATCTGTATCTATTCTGAAGGAACTAAAGTATGTTTGAGGATGTCCCTCTTTATTTGCTCATGCAATTTTGAGGATGATGCTTTCATGGATGTTCCCAATGTTCCAGAAAGTTGTACTGCTGAGTATCTTAACTTCAGACATACAACATGGAAAGATCAGTAAAAAAAAAAAAGTTACTTGAGCAACCTGATTTTCAATGAGAATAGTTTTAATTCATATTGATTATAGTTGCTCAAAATCTTACTTGTTCTGCATCTTGAAAACTTGTGTGATAAGACTTCAATCATTTAGAAATTTATTATTTTGAGAGAATGTCTTAGAGCCTGATGCGGTTGACCGAGTTCCAAATGCCCTTACTTCTTTACTGGGAGAGTGAAGTTAAATTAATTGTCCTTGTAATATAAATTATTTGAAATAAATACCATTTTCTCTGATTGCTGGTGATCAGGTAAGTTTTAAACAACACTGCAAGTTAGACACTTCTTGCTCTACTGAATAATAGCTTACTGTTGAGTTTTTATGAATCATTGAATACGTTTCAGTTTTAGTGCCTGTCAGTGTTAATGAGCAAGTTGCTGGGACCACCAATTATATTTTCTGATTATGTAAGTCACTTCCCCCTTCCTGAAAGGTACAAGGCACAGAGAAGGAAGATAATGATAAATCTGTGGGGGTGTGTATAAGTGTAACTGCTGAATTAGGTCAGTGTTACGCTTTTGGGAACGTGTTTCTAGACGAGAAGGCGTTTTGATTGAAATGGAAGAATAGGGCAGAAGGTCACATTCCAAAGTCTAGAATTTTTAGACAAGAATCACATCACAGCCCTTGTCACGAGCCAGTATTTGTTAGAACTTCAAGAAGGCAGTTCCCAGAATCCTCTCTGAAGCGAAGCTGTGATACCTTTCCATCTGAAATCCGTATTGCTGCAGTTATGGTTTTTGCAGTACAGCACTTAGGATTAGAAAGCTCATCTTCTGTGAGATCCTGTTAACATAGGAATGTGTCTGCAAATAATGTTGGAAAAAATCATTGTATTGTTTCTTAGCGTAGTTGCATGCACACAGCAGAGTAGGTTTAGTTTTGTGGCGCGTATCCTACTCATGTGTAACCAGAATCCTGTAAATAAAAGAAAGGGCTTAGGTAATACAAGTGAATGATGACCCGCATTTTGAGGTCTGCTGCTGTCATCTGTCCCCACATATCTGCTTGTTTCTGAGATTGGATAGTATCTGTAGCTCACCTGGGAGGAAGGCTGTGTGCGTGGGGGTATTTCGGCTCCGTCTGGGGGAGCGAGCGGCTGAGGTGAGGCGAGGCTCAGGTGTGCAGTGGCTGCACGGGCCGCGAGCGGAGTCAAAGCTGCAGTCGTCTTTTCCTGGTGTGACTAAAATGGCAGGGGGCCGGCTGAAGCAAAAGCGGAATTTTACCTCTAATTTAATGGCAGACCAGCATGACGTGGGGAAACGGGAAGAAGCACGGCAAACTAGGATTTGCTCAGCTGGCAATCAAAACTGCATGTCAGTGGGATTTATTTGACTCAGTCTTCGTAGCCTCACACATCGCTCGATTAACAACGGAATAGTTAGTATAACAGTTAATAGGTGTTTTGTCTCCGTCCTGACACTGTATCAAAACATCCATTCAAAGCCTTTGGATAGGGGTAGTAATTTTTTTTAAACACTGCTTAGTATGTTGAATCCAAGATAAATATAGTAGAAATGAGACATACAAAAATTAATGCAAAGTCTCCATACGATTCAGCTGAATACAGGCAGCTAGAATCGTTTCTGTTGGGCTGTGTGCATGCTCAAAACGGGATGTCACTGCATCAGTTTGCATTTGAATATAGACAGGTTAATTATAAATTGGTGTAAAGGTTAATCTTGAGCTGAGCCGACTATGTGCCGTAGTGAGTTTTAACTTGTAAAATTTGAAATTGAATAATCTGAATTAAAGAAGTCATTGGGATTCAAAATTCTGTGGTTAATTGGTTCTACAGAGATTAAAGTAGTAGTGTGTTCTGTGGGGGTGTGCAGTTTGATGTTTTCTCTAGAACATAAATGGTTAAATTGGTGGCTAAAAACAGAACTGGTAAATGACTCCCTTCTACTACTGTTTAAAATACATAAATTGATAATTACATATGCTTACAAAAATATGTTTCCTTCTGTAATTAGAAGGAAAATACCTCAGCAAGGATATCTTTGAAATTTAGAATAAGTGGATACCGTAAGAAGCAACAGACTACTTATTGGAGGTAGTGTTTTTAGTTAGCTGCCACATAACTCGAAGTTACTTTTGTATCTCTGAGTACATCCCAAAGATATTAGGGGGAAGAGGAGAGGGAAGTGAGCAACTCACGCAGTTGTCCTTGACTTAAGTATTCTAACATGGCCAAACGAAGTGAACTTCTCTGAGGGTCCCAAACTTCTGTGAAGAATGGGAATGTAATATGCATAGTATATATACATAGACTATCATGATGAGTGTCTTAAGCAAAAAGTAACTAAATAGAAGGAAGAAAAAGACATCAGAAAGTCAGTTTTGTAAATATTCTGTATTTAGTAGTATCTACAGAATTCTGGATATTTTTACTACACAGATCTCATTTTAATCTGTGAATTTGCAAGATTGTGAATAAGTTGGTCATTGCAGTACTAGTTTTCTTATATCGCCTAGTGAAATTGTGTCACTCGCCTTGACCAGAAAGGCATTTACAAGAATGCTTTGCCCAGGCTCTTCAGCTAAGCACAGAGGCAAAATCTGAATGTAAATCCATGCTAGTTTAAGGTCAGTGTAACAGGAGAGCTGCAGTTTTGTCCTGGCTAGCGCTAGGATGAGTATTCTGTGGCTTTGCAGTACACCAGTTCAGGTTATTACAGAAACTGGAAAATAACCACTGTTTCTGTACGTCTTTTTTTGTTTGTTTCTTTTCATACTCTGAACTGGTTCACTTCAGGACGAGTCGAGCAAAAGAATTAGAATAAGAAAGAGATGAGACCAAAGCAGCTCACATTTGATGCAAGTTGTTGGGGGATCACAGCTGTCAGAGGTCACTTCCTTCTGCAGTTTAGGGCAACCCAGAGCAGGATTGCTGCTCAGAGCAGCTATTCCGCCCTTTCCCTGGCTCTGCTACCTCACTCAATGTGTCAGCGCAAGTTTTTGTGCGGCCATGTTGCGGACCAGACCTGTTGAGGAAGGAGTGAAGTGTTTATTGTGGTCATAGAGTTGGCTTAGGGCTGTTGAAAAATACAATGTAAGTTGGCAGAAGTTTGATTTCATTGGTTTATGCAAACACGTAGAAGCCTCAGTCAGGTAATGCAGGGGAACTGCAGTAGAGTACGGTATATGTTCTCAAGGCTGGAAACTTAGTCTTGCTAGTATTTCCTAGCTAGCAATCTTTCTAAACTTCAATAGAAGAAAAATACTTGGAGGAAGGCATTTAAAAAAAAAAAGAGCACTAATGAAAGCAAGTTAGTTTTTAAAGTTGCATTTTAAAAGTCAATTTCATCCTAAAGAAAACTTGAATTGGTAAAGCCTTTGCTCTAAACTTAGCAGGTTTAGTAAACTCTATGAATGTAAGTCCTGAAGGGTGGGGATGGATTACAATTGACTGTATTCCAAGAACACAGTTTTGTTCAGAAGCAGGCATTATTTTAGTGGCAATATTAGAGTTCTCTAAATTTGTTGGTGATATTAATATTGGAGACTGGGTAGAGGAGGAATAGCATATTTGGTCAAAATTTGCATTGTGTATGTAACTGGCCTTGCAAATTTGCACAACTTAGGAAAGGATTTTAAAGTGTCCTAGAGAAAGACAACAACAGCATTGAAAATGAATTGGCATGAGCTGTTGTAATAAAACAGTTACTAATATGCATAGTGTTACTGGGTGTCCCTGCTTGAGCGGGGGGTTGGAGCAAGTGACCTCCAGAGCTCCCTTCCAACCTCAGCCATGCTGTGGTCCTGTGAATCAGGAACTTAGCAGTGCCAAATGGCTATTACTGAAAGCTCACAGAGTTCTTTCTACCACCCTACTGCTTTTTGAACTTTGAATATTATTGTTGGTTTATGTAGTGCTTGGAAGTCTGAGTTGCTCTGGAAAATTAAATGGTTATATAGTGCCCTGTGATATATAGAGTATAAATTCTTGTGTAACTTAATGCATTTTTTTTGTTATATTGATAAGGAGTAAAATAAAGAAATACTGGGTCTAAAATAAATAAAATAATACTCTAAAATAAAACATTTTATTACTTAAATGATACATAATTAAGTTTAAATACGTACCAATTATTGAACTGTTGGTATATCATGATTACAACATCAGCAAGTAAATCTGATATCCCCATCTTCATATAATCAGCTAAAATACATGGTGGGGGTGAGACAGGCTTTGTAGTGGGCTTGAAAAGTCAACAAATCCAGGTTTCCGTAGGCAAGTGCTGGAAGAAGGGAATACAGGTCAAATGCCCGGGATGACTACTGGTAACTTCTGCTACCAGAAGTTTGGCTGCAGACTCTCTGTTAGTCTTAGCTGAGGTAGAAACAATCTACCTTAGCCCCCACCTCCAGATATCTGCAGTTGGGCAGTGTTGGGAGAATGTTGGAAAAGATGAAAAGTATTCTGGTTTATAATCAGGTCATTATTATTATCTTTTTTCTTTTTCAGGTTATGCAATGGTCTCTGCAAGATGGCATGTTCTTGAGTTGGAGCTTTTTAAGGCAAGCATATGCTGGTACTTCAACTTTACTAAGTGGACTATAATTTCTTCTCTCACAACAACTACTTAAGCAGACAAAATTGCAAAGATCTGCCCTGTGTCGAGTATGACAGCCACGACTCGTGGCTCTCCGGTAGGAGGCAATGATAGCCAGGGCCAGGCTCCTGATGGACAGTCCCAGCCTCCCCTCCAGCAGAATCAGGTATGGTACTAACAGTCAAGTTATCTAGAAATAAAGGGGTCATTTCTTTTGAAATGGTGTTTCTCACTTGTTTGAACTGTGAG
Organism: Anseranas semipalmata; assembly: GCA_013399115.1. Taxonomy (NCBI): domain Eukaryota; kingdom Metazoa; phylum Chordata; class Aves; order Anseriformes; family Anseranatidae; genus Anseranas; species Anseranas semipalmata. Next base: position 25,044 of record VXAA01006978.1, read on the forward strand.
TTTGTATAGTCCTAGAGGTGTCTAGTGAAGTTAGCTATTCTTTTTTTCTTTTTCTTTCTTTCTTTCTTTCCGGAAGTACAAAAGGAATTTAAGTGATGAAGGCAGTGCTGTTGGCAGAGTAGATACTGTTAGGGAGCACTGTGTTGCAAAAATGCTCCCTTTTCAGACAGTGGCATAGCTCTTTCAAGCATATTTATTTTGAATAAGAAGCCTTCTTGGAATGGTATCAGAAACTTCCTCAGAACTTCATTGTTGTCGTGTCTGCCACAGATTGGTAAAACTACTCCGTGACTTCAGTTCTGCAAAAGCTCTTTTTGGATAAAGGAGCTTACAGGCGTGGGTATCGTTTCTTCACTATCAGCTTCATCTAAGTCCATGTTCATTGTACGAGACTACCTGAACAAAATAGCGTGTGTTTTTTTGAACATAGTATCCTGCTTTCAAAAGAAAAGTAAAAACTTTCAAATACACTACATCATAATGTGATGATTCTTTTTTGTCAGGAAAAAAAAAACCAAATGATGTATTTAAACACTGCAACCAAACCTGGTTAAAAGAAAAGCCACACCTTTCCATTTAATGCAGTATGAAGGTGATGTTTGTTTAATATCGTAGAGTTTAATGTTTGTTACTTCTTGAGAATGAATTGTTCCTTGGTGCTTATGTGGTGGGCTGACCCTGGCTGGCAAGGGTCCCAGCTGGTCGCTGGTAAACTCCCACCCAGTCACTTGCTCTCTCCCCCTCAGTGGAATGGGAGAGGGAATTGGAAGGGGAAAGTGAGAAAACTTGCAGGTTGAGACAAAGACAGTTTAATAAGTGAAGGGTAGGGGGAGCAGGAAGTGATGCAAAAGCAGTCACCACCAGCCAGCGGATGCCCAGCTAGTCCCCAGGCTATGGCTGCCTTGGGGAGAAAACTGCCCCCCAGTCGTATTGCCAAGCATGACACTGTCTGGTATGGAATATCTCTTTGGTCACTTCAGGTCAGCTGTCCCAGCTGTGTCCCCTCCCAGCTTCTTGTCTGCTCACAGGCTACTCACTGTGGGGACAAAGTGGGAGTCGGAGAAGGCCTCGACACTCTGTAAGCAGTGTTCAGCAATATCTAAAACATTGGTGTGTTATCAATACTGTTTTGGTCACACATCCAAAACCCAGCAACATATGCCCTGCTGGTGAAGAAAATTAACTCCATGCCAGCCAAATCCAGTACAACATGTTAAAAAAGTTCTTGAGGTTTTGATCCTTGTTTGTGTTCTGATCTTGCTCTAGTGATCTGAACCTTTATTTTCAATTTGTTGTCGATCCATGCTGTTTCTGTGTACAAATAATCTTGCATCTACAAAATGCACGGTATTTTCCATGGCCCGTCAAAATGGGCTTAACTAAGTGTGTGCTTGGAGGTTGGTTAGTAGTCAGCTGCAGTTGTGTTTTACTCATTTTAAATAAACTTTTTTCAGAAGATGTTTTCGTGATCCTTCTGTGCTGTTGTTGAAGTTTTTCTATCTAAAAGGTTCATCTTCAGTATATGTGTAAAAACAGAGCATCCGTATAGTCTGTTTTCATCTTCTAGATAGGTGGTCTGAAAGTAAGTCTCTTACAAAAAAACAACAACAAAAAACCACTTTCCTCTCTGGGAAAGTACCTACATTCTTAAACTGTTAAGATAGAAATCATAGATCATGTTTAATATTCTATTATTTTTTGTTAATAGATCTAAAATTATTTTATTACACTGTATGATGATAGGTATATAGTTCAAGTGATTCTTTGAAATAGTGTGAAGGAAAAGGCCAGAAAAAGTGGCACGGAAGTGCAGACAGTACTTAAAGTATTTTCCACACCAATTTTAGACATCTTCTCCTGATTCTTCCAATGAGAACTCCCCAGCTACCCCGCCTGATGAGCAGGGCCAAGGAGATGCTCCACCCCAGCTTGAAGATGAGGAGCCTGCGTTTCCACACACAGACCTGGCAAAGTTGGATGACATGATCAACAGGTACTTTCACAGTTCGTGCATTTTTTTCCAGTGTGTGTAGATTATTTGAGCAACTATCTCGATAGCAGAAGCAGGATTTACGCATCTTTTTTTCACTGGGTTTCTTGAACTACTTCTTTGTGTTGGGTTAGAGTTGTAAAGAGAGGCTCACATCAGAATATTTTTTTGAAAAGTGGAGTCTTCATCAGGACCTTTAAAAATGCTTATTTTTACCCTATATTAAAAGCATTACAAAGGATCAAGGTTTCCTGATTTTTAAGAAGCACAACTGAGTTACGTGGGTTTGTTATGTTTTGTTTTTGAATATAGGCCTCGATGGGTTGTTCCTGTATTGCCGAAAGGGGAATTAGAAGTTCTTCTAGAAGCTGCTATTGACCTGAGTAAAAAAGGTAAGCTGAAAAAGCAATGAATGATTATTGGACTGCTTTAACTCTTTGCTCGTGAGAGTTCTTCTGAGTCCCTGGCGGAGGCTTAAAAGTTCTTAATTATTTCTATTACAGCCCTGGTCTGAGTGGTATGTAGAACCTTCATAAATCAGAAACTGGAAAAAAAAAAAAGTCGATGTAGGTAGAAATTAGGTACCTTATATAGTATAAGTAGCAAGGTTGAAGAAGCTTACAGCAATAAAAATCTTGTCATTCCTGTCCTACCTGTTTTCTGTATTCAGTTAGATATCAGACCTAGTGGGTTTGGTCTTCATAACAGATACTAAAACTCAAAGATTTTTTTTTTTTAAACTAAGCTGCTAACCTAGCTTTCCAAATGTCTTGCCATACATTTTTGTTCAACTTTGGCATATATGTGCTTTTGAGAGTATTAGAGGAAAAGTTAGAATATTAAACAGTGTGACTTAGTAATAATTCTACCATATTGCTTGCTGTGGCTAATTTGCTTGAAATTAGGATGGTTCCTTGTCAGGATTATGTATATGTTTGCTAAATCAAAAATTTGTCACATGTTGTGGAAAGTTCTGTGTTTCTGGTAAGTTGTTTTGAACTCTTGTTCTGGACAATATTTGTAGCCCCAGTATTTGAGTAATACCTCAAGTCAGATAAAAATACTTTTCTCGGGTATCTATACTTACCAGCCAGTTGTGTTTTAAATATAGTGACATACAAAGTGCCTGTTCCTTACTGTGACATAGCTAGACCAGGATGACTTCATTTCTATGATGATAAAGGTTATTCTTAGGCAGTTTCAAGAATAAAAAGCTGGCTGTGATCATGAAATTCTGGGTTATCCTGGTTTATTTAAGTGTCTCTTTTTTGCTTTGGAGCTCTCTGTGGAGAAAGGAAAGTTAGGCTGCACCCATGTGATCCAAAATAGGATAATGTGACACTGTTGCTAACTGATTTATCAGCTGGAGTTGCTTTTGGAATTGGCTTTCTTTACATGTAGCTGGATCTGGCAGGAATTTTAAGGAGAGCATAGAATTTTTGAGATCACACCTGTTCAGGAACAAAAGAAATGCCAACTTACAGAAAGAAAATGCACCGTTCTATGTGTCTAGGCTGTTGAAGCAGTGCAGTAAAAAAATGTTCTGCTTGTGATTTATGAGAGAGGAGATGTATATACTGCCAGCTGTTAAGTCATATTAAAACAAAACAAAACAACATAAAAACATGTCAGTGCAATGCAGTGAAGTAATATGAGATTTTTGGCTACTCTTAACATCATTGTACTTCTCAAAAGCATCAGATGTAGCTGAAAGTTCACGAAGTCTTCTGTTTTTTTCCTCCTGAAGCTGTGAAAAATAGTGGAAATCTGCATATATACTTTATGCAGTGTGATTTTATTAAATTAATGTCCAATTCTGAAAAGTGCTTCTGCATTGCTATTTAATTATTAGAATCATAGAGTGGTTTGGGTTGGAAGGGACCTTAAAGATCATCTGGTTCCACAACCCCTGCTCTGGGCAGGGCCACCTTCCACTAGACCAGGTCGCCCAAAGCCCCATCCAACCTGGCCTTGAATACCTCCAGGGATGGGGCATCCACAGCTTCTCTGGGGCAACCTGTTCCAGTGCCTCACCACCCTCACAGTGAAGAATTTCTTCCTAATATCTAGTCTAAATCTACTCTTTTTTTAGTTTAAAACCATTACTCCTTGTCCTGTCACTACACTCCCTGACAAAGAGTCCCTTCCCAGCTTTCCTGTAGCCCCCTTTAGGTACTGAAGGGCTAGTATAAGGTCTCCCCGGAGCCTTCTCTTCTCCAGACTGAACAACCCCAACTCCCTCAGCCTGCTTTCATAGGAGAGCTCCTCCAGCCCTCTGATCATCCTTGTGGCCCTCCTATGGACTCCAGGTGGGATCTCATGAGAGCAGAGTTGAGGGAGAGAACCACCTCCCTCGCCCTGCCGGCCATGCTTCTTTTGATGCAGCCCATGATACAGTTGGCTTTCTGGGCTGCAAGCACACATTGCTGGCCCGTGTTGAGCTTCTCATGAACCACCACCCCCAGGTCCTTCTCATCATGGCTGCTCTGAATCCATTCTCCACCCAGCCTGTATTTGTGCTTGGGATTGCCCCAGCCCAGGTGCAGGACCTTGCACTTGACCTTGTTGAACTTCAGGAGGTTCTCCCAGGCCCCCCTCTCAAGCCTGTCCAGGTCCCTCTGGATGGCATCCCTTCCCTCCAGCGTGTTGACCGCACCACACAGCTCAGTGTCATCAGCAAGCTTGCTGGGGGTGTGCTTGATCCCACTGCCCATGTTGCTGACAAAGTTGTTGAACAGTGGTGGTCCCAATACCGACCCCTGAGGAGCACCACTCGTTACTGAACTGCACTTGGACATTGAGCTGTTGACCGCAACTCCTTGAGTGCAACCATCCAGCCAGTTCCTTACCTACTGAGTGGTCCATCCCTCAAATCCATGTCTCTCCAATTTAGAGACAAGGATATCATGTGGGACAGTGTCAAATGCTTTGCACAAGTCAGGGTGGATGATGCCAGTTGCTCTTCCCCTATCCACCAATGCTGTATTGTTCCTCTTGCCCTCCAAATTCCTTTGTGTGGTCTTACACAAGGATTATTGGCTAAGGAGAAAACGAGGAAAGCTGTTAGAAATAGTTGCTCTTTAACTGCTATCTTGATAGTTACATCCTAGATTTTATTGTTCCTTGCTATTTGAAGTTACATAGTGGTTAAGATGGCCTTTTTTTTCTTTTTAAAATAAGTTTCAGTGCTCAAGATATATTACAGGTTGCTCCCTTGCTGTGACAGACACTGCTTTTCTAGTTCAGAACTTGGCTGACACTGTTTCAAGAAGTAATAAAAATGATTGTTATGTAAATTTCTTAATAACTTGAAAATGCGTTCTGTTACCTCAGTAAGATCGGAACTTGGACACCTTGCTACCTATCTGTGAGCATTTTTCTTAACCTGAGGAGTTCTGTTTCAAAAGAGAAGAACTGAAAGGAGAAACTGAAAATTAACCAGCTGTTAAACTACATAAATTTTTATTGCAATCTGTAGCTCATTAGAGCCCACTAATTATTTTTTTTTATCAAGCACCTTTTTCTAGTGGTTAGAGTTCTGAAGTAGCTTTTATTCCTGATGTTGCTAGTGGCCATTGGCATTGGCTTTCTGGAGTGACTCTGGAGTAATTCCTTTCTTTGAGACCCTTTCTTTAGGGTGATGTTTGCACCTTCTTTAAATTGTTTCAGGAACTAAAATTGAAAGGAACTTAACAGAATTAAAAGTACACATAAGAATGAAATTTCATCATTGCTACGTTCAAGTGCAAGGAACAAATCTGACAGTAGTATGAATCCTGTCTAGACTGTGACTTGCATTATTCCTGGCAGATGCGTTTATTTATGGAAGATTGTCTTTTTATGTGTAGACATCAATGGATTATTCTTCATTAAGCAAGCCGTAAGACTATCAACTGATTGTCTGGAGTTATCATTTGAAAAACAGTGTTGAACAGCAAGACTGATGTTTATCTTCACCTAATTCTGGAATACTTTAAAAAGTGTTTTTGAATAATGGGACTTGCTCCAGAAATAAATGTCATAATGATTTGGATGCTATAAATTTATAAGGGAAAAAATGGTTCTTGTTAGTTTATTTTATAGGCTGGAATATTCTTCACTCTTCCCTTTAAAATCTCCTTAACAACTCTGTACTGCTCTGCCTTTGTTGTGGATTTTGTTCTTTGTAACATTTACATTTGGTTTTTAACATGCTGCCAAAACTTCTCTGTGCAACACACACAAGCAAGATGCGATGCAGCTTTACAATTTGTAGCGTATTGAAACTGACATTAGATTTCACCACACAAACCTTCAATTTTTATCCCAAATCTTTTTTTTTTATGAATTACAATTACAAAGACTTACAGAGAAGGAAGGAGTAAAGTGGCAGGCCCTAGAGCCTTAAAAAAAACCAACCAACCTCCTTCTAAAGATCATCTCTTTCTGGATGTCCGTCTGTATTTCTGTGGGACCAGCCTTGAGTTCGTTACTGAAACTATCGCATGCATTTTCTTGAAATGCGTAATTTCAGCCATCTTTCTAAAGCAAGGACAGCAGATTTTTGTGCCCTCATGTTCTAGAATTTCTTAGCCAAGTTTGTTGGGTTAGAACTAATTCAGTGAAATGAACTACGGCAGGGTCAATGTGGTATCTTGGTACAGAAGAACTCAAATACTCCTGATGATTAAGAGTTTTTGAAAGTCTGCCAGAATCTGAGTGCCATGTGTAGCCACTGCGTCTGTGGGCATGTGTGTGTTCCTCAAAGCTTACAAGCTCCAGGTCACTGTCCATTCTGCAGGGTCTGAGCCAGCCCTCGCCAAGCCAGTGAGAAGTTTCTGTGCTGCAGTGCCCAAGGCTTCAGGTTTAGGGGAGGCTTCACTGGCCCAGTGCCATAACAGTGCATGGAGCCAGCTCAGGTCTGGGGTTGCAGCTACAAAGTTGTGTAATCTGGAGTCCTGGAGAGGAGCTGGGTGATTTTGCTTGGGGCTTTGGTGCTCCTACTTCTCCTTCTCCAATCCTCCTAATTACAGCTTGCATATACCGTATGTTGCACATCACCTTTTAATTTCATATTTACTTTTTTCCTCACTGCATAATCCATTTCCACAACCTTTCTCTAAATATGTAGCTCAGAGCTGCATGCATGCAATTCTCTCGTTTTCTTCCTTATCATTCTCTGCCCTCAGAATTTGGAGAATGGGCAAAAAAGGCTGCTTGTGGTCTTACCTGAGTTACTGATACTGAATCTGATTCAAGCAGTAGATGCTAGGTGACTAATACAATTGCTGTTTCTCTTCTCACTGTCTTCGGATTGCTGCTGCTTCCTCTCCCACCCTGCTGTCCTCTAGGACTCCTGTACCCTGCTTTTGATGATTCTCCTGTCCTTGGTTCCTTCCATGAGTATCATTTGTTGTTTCAGCAGTATGGAGCATTGTGGGAGAAGGTAGAACGTTATGTATCCAGGAGTTACACAAGTACCTTCTAAGGTTCTCCATCTTTCCTCTCTTTCAGTCTCAGTGAAACACAGAAAGGACACGATGTATTTTGAAACATAATCTGTTTTGGTGTTCTTAAACTTGATTTGAAAAGTCTTGCTGACTGAAGCTGGCCCACCGTTGTGGGAGGAGATGGTGCCAGAAGTACTTGAAAGTTTTTGAGAGTTTTTAGTGCAGTATACTGGTACTCAGAGGAGGATTAAAATCACTGGAGGGCATGCTTTAAATTTGTATTTGAGAATTAAGTTCACTGTTAGATTTGAAAGGAGCATTTCCTCTAGGTCTAGTTGAGTGGATCGGATATCTTCTCTCGTCCTCTTCTTTGTATAGGCTGATGTTGTCATCTTTACACCCTTGAGGAGTTAACTTAGAGTCCTTTGTTTACTGCAAATGCTGAAGTTTTAGGCAGCGTCCATCTCTCCTGCTCTCTTTTGTCATTTTGTTATTGTGGTTTGTGGCCTTTATAATGTGTGGATGTCAGCCACCAAGACTGAGCTATGTAGGAAGTTAATGTGGAATTTTTGATACTTGGCCTACATAGTGTATATCATGTACCTCTGGTAGTGATAAAAGAGGGAATGCTGGCATAGTTCTTAAGGAGGTGACAGTGGCTGTCCAAAGATTCTTGCTTAAGCTGCTTGAGAGCTGCACCCACCATAAGCATATAGGCTGGCAAGCCCTGTTAAAAGAGTTTGGAAGGTCTTTATGGTGTGTAATAACATGGAGGACGGCTGTTATGTGACCATTTTTGAAAGGAGCTGCTGTTGTACAGTTGTTTGTAACTATGAGGAACTTTAATTTGATAAACCAAATCAGTCCTTCCAAAACAAGTGGAACTGACTGTCAGGAGGTCTCATTAATGAATTGGGGGGGGGGGGGGG
>VXAA01006978.1:34000-54266 GCA_013399115.1 Anseranas semipalmata
TTGGCCTTCTTGGCCACCTGAGCACACTGCTGGCTCATATTCAGCCGGCTATCAACCAGTACTCCCAGGTCCTTCTCTGCCAGGCAGCTTTCCAGCCACTCATCCCCCAGCCTGTAGCGCTGCTTGGGGTTGTTGTGTCCCAGGTGCAGAACCCGGCACTTGGCCTTGTTGAACTTCATACAGTTGGCCTCGGCCCATCGGTCCAGCCTATCCAGATCTTCCTGCAGAGCCTTCCTACCCTTGAGCAGATCAGCACATGCACCTAACTTGGTGTCGTCTGCAAACTTACTGAGGATGCACTTGATCCCCTCATCCAGATCATTGATAAAGATATTGAAGAGAACTGGCCCTAATACTGAGCCCCGGGGGACACCACTAGTGACCGGCCTCCAACTGGATTTAACTCCATTCACCACAACTCTTTGGGCCCTTCCACCCAGCCAGTTTCTAACCCAATGAAGCGTACGCCAGTCCAAACCAAGCCAAGGATATGTTTTCCTGTTGACTTTTAGCCCCATTTAGATATTTGTAATTGAACTTTTGAAGGGGAACTAGAGATGTATACTGGGTTCTAAAACAACTCCAGACTTTTAAAACAGCAAAAAGAAAAATATGGAGGACTCTTCATTAATTTTAAACTTCCTGCATGTTGGATTGGAAAGGTTTATGGCAGTGTTGGGGTCTAGGTATGTTGGGTCATGGCAGCAGAACTACAAGAAACTGTGCTTCAAGTGACGGTGACAGACAAAAGGATTTGTGTTTATTTTTGCAGGTTAATTGTGTCTGGGAAGCTGAGCAGGTCTCACCCTTCCTCCTCTTTGCTCACTGAATTTTACTGGTAGCAGCTAAATAAGAGAACATAAAGAGGCTGCACAGGGAGTACTGTGTCCAGTTCTGGGCCCCCCAGTACAAGAAAGATCTAGACATACTGGAAAGAGTCCAACAGAGGGCTACCAAGATGATGAAGGGACTGGAGCGCCTCTCCTGTGAGGAGAGGCTGAGAGAGCTGGGACTGTTCAGCTTGGAGAAGAGAAGGCTTGGCTGGAGGGGCAGAATCTTATCAACATGTATAAATACCTGAAGGGAGAGTGCAAAGAGGATGGAGCCAGGCTCTTTTCAGTGGTGCCCAGTGCCAGGACAAGAGGCAGTGGGCACGAACGGGAACACAGGAGGCTCCTGCTGAACACCAGGCAGCACTTCTGTGCTGTGCGGGTGACGGAGCACTGGCACAGGTTGCCCAGAGAGGCTGTGGGGTCTCCTCCTTGGAGAGCTTCAAAAGCCACCTGGCCATGGTCCTGGGCAGCCTGCTCTGGGTGTCCCTGCTTGAGCAGGGGGTTGGAGCAGGTGACCTCCAGAGCTCCCTGCCAGCCTCAGCCATGCTGTGGTTTTGTGAAGTGCAAGTATACTGGAGGAGTGAAAAATAAAGACTGTACTTATTTTTGCTACTATACTTTTAGTGTTAAAAACATGACAAAAAAACTATCATGTTTTTAGAATGAAAAACTAGCTAGAGGAGTGCAGTTGTTCAGGTGTCTTTACTAGAATATTAATCCACCATTTATTTTGTCCAGTCAAGCTTATGTAAGTTTGTCTTCATACAAAGTATCTCTTTTAAAAATAATTTTGAAACTTTGAACACCAGACCTTTGATGTCTAAATCATTACTTTGAGTATGTAAAAGTTCATGTAACAACTAATGAAATTACATGTATAATAGTTATGGTTGTTTTTTTCTTCTTTTATTTTAAAATAGGCCTTGATGTCAAAAGTGAAGCATGCCAGCGATTTTTTCGAGATGGGTTAACAATATCTTTCACAAAAATCCTTACTGATGAGGCAGTGAGCGGCTGGAAGTTTGAAATCCATGTGAGTGTTGTTTTTCTTTTTAAAATTGTGTTTCTGAAAAGCATAGTAATTTAAATGAGAATGGAGACTGCATTTGTGACTATGAGGAGACTTCAGAGACTGAATGTCGTTTTCAGAAATCATCACAACAGAGAAGTGGGAGAGTTTTCATGTATGTGGCTCTTGGGAGGAAAAATCATCCTCCTTTCATCATTATTTCATCTTAATGCCTCTGGTGTTTTTGGAAGGAAATAAAACACAAGAGAAGATACGGACAGGAACTGAACTTTGTATGTTCAGTAGGGCAGCTCTTGTTCACCAGGCTGTCTTTGGCCAGATGTCTACAGACCTGCTTATTTTTATGTGCATGCTAGGATGTGAAAACTTCATTTTTTAGTAAAAGCTTTTAGCAACCTGCTAAATTCTGCATGTTTGTAGCAGCTACTTGAATATTAAAAGCTACCTCTTGGACAGCTGGTCATGTGCCAAATGTGAAACTGTAGAGATTTGCTTGATAAGCAAATTAAAATCTGTGAGAGAAATGGGTGAAAGAAGGAAAAGTTGATAGTTCAGTGTTGATTTGCGAGTGTTTCAAATAACCAAAAATATTTGGGTCTTTTTTCTAAATTAATTTTTAGCTGAAAACAGATGCAAGTTTGTTTAAAGCCTTTATTGGAGGAAGTACAAAGTTGTAAGTACAACGTTGTAAAACTCTTATGCAATTCCACATGCTAGGTGCAAATAGTTCAGAGTTTATAGTTCATGTTGGAATAGTCACCTGCCATATTGTTTGTTTGTTTTCTTAATAGAGATGTATTATTAACAACACTCATCGACTAGTGGAACTCTGTGTGGCCAAGCTGTCCCAAGATTGGTTTCCCCTTCTTGAACTTCTTGCCATGGCCTTAAATCCTCACTGCAAATTCCATCTATACAATGGTACACGTCCCTCTGAAACAGTTCCTGCAGGAGTCCAGCTCGCTGAAGATGAACTTTATGCCCGTCCTCCTGACCCGCGATCACCAAAGGTATGACAGCTTTTTCAGACCTGAATATTGAAATACATATTTTATTACCTACTGTTACCTAGTTACCCAGTGGCCATAGAGAATTGTTTCTGGAGGATGTGCAGTGGGAAATACTTGATTTTTGTATATCACTAAAATGTTTAGCTGCTTTTGACTCTTAATCAATCACGATTTAATGTACGCTTGCTCTTCCAACTCTTTCACTCTTTAGTCCCCAGTCAAACTGTGTTGTGTTTCTGTGGTAAACTGGCACAACTCTATTGGAATGCCATTCCTATTGTGTTAATAGGCTTGCTTGTATTTGCCAGGTGAGGGATTTAACTTCTCATTCAATGTGATTTTGTTGGTGACACATTTTAAGGAGGGGATTATGTGATAACATAGGAATTTTCCCTCCCTTTTCTTACAGTTCCAAAAGATGGGAACTAGGGGATTTTTTTTATTTTATTTTTATAACTGACAGTTCAGATTGGTAATCTGTTTCAGTTCTTGGGTCTGGATTTTTCAGAATTGTGTTCCAACAGTGTTGGTACAAATTCAGGAGCTAACTGAATTATATTTTTGTTGCTTTCTTCTTTTTTTTTTTTTTCTTTTCAGTGGAACTGCTAGCTATTGATATGTGAAAGCAGAAGATAAAGAACTCTATGTCCTTGGACTTCCTTGCATTGCTAGCCTTGTTTATAAGAATGTTATTTTGCGTTCTTGCTGCATTTTTATGCAGCATTATCACATCCAGGACCAGAAAAGAATATCAGAATTGTCATGTTTTCTGTAGAAATTTAGCAGCCAAGCCTGAAGTACAGGCATTTAAATTCTTATATATTTGATAAATTTCCTTGAATAACTAATACACAGCATCTGTTCTTTCCCATGTTAACAGGAAACACAGAGCTGCGTATTTCTAAGCATTTCCTTAAAACTGAATATTTAAACTATATAGGCTAGTTCCCTGTCAATTCTGTTACCTTCTAGCAGTTTATTCTGTAAAGACTTTTTAAAGTAATTTTGTTACCAGTAGGTACTTGCAAGTACTTCTAGATGGTTATTTGTACAAGTCAGATAATAACTGATTATTGTATTGCAGGGTTGGCTAGTAGATCTTATCAACAAGTTTGGCACATTAAATGGATTTCAGATCTTGCATGATCGCTTCATGAGTGGATCAGCATTGAATGTTCAGATAATTGCAGCTCTCATTAAGTAAGTTTTTAAAGAATATTTTACATAGTTCAACTTTTCCAAATATGTTAAATAAAATATGAAGTTAGCACAAAACATAGTCTTTTTTTTGAAGCACTCCCCTTGCCACATCTCCTTACTAGTTGCCTTTAACTTTGATATTTCATGTGCTTGTAAATAGACTTGAGTTTTTGGAATTAATTGCTCCTTACTACCTTAATATTACACAACTATTGATTATGGCACTTTGATCACTATTTTCTTTCTTTTTAGGCCATTTGGACAATGTTACGAATTTCTAACATTACATACAGTGAAGAAATATTTCCTACCAATTATAGAAATGGTTCCACAGTTTTTAGAAAATTTAACAGATGATGAACTGAAAAAGGAAGCAAAGAATGAAGCCAAAAACGATGCTCTGTCAATGATAATCAAATCTCTTAAGAACTTAGCTTCAAGAGTTCCAGGACAAGAAGAAACTGTAAAAAACTTAGAAATATTTAGGTTAAAAATGATACTTAGGTAAGATGCTACTCCTAATATGATATGCTATCATTAATACTTGTTTCACACTTCTTACATGTAGTTTCTCTTACAGGTTGTTACAAATTTCTTCTTTCAATGGTAAAATGAATGCACTAAATGAAGTTAACAAAGTAATATCCAGTGTGTCATATTATACCCATCGGCATGGTAATCCTGAAGAGGAGGAATGGCTTACAGCTGAAAGAATGGCAGTAAGTTCTCTTCTTTACCATAATTCATTGAATAGATTTTCTTCCTCCTTACCACTTTATTTGTAGAAGTAGCTACATATGATGGATCCTGCACAGTGCTAATTTTCATATGTAATGTTGTAAACAGTAGGTATCATGTCATGTTAATAAGTTATCTTAATAGTAGTCTTTCTGTGAAAAATTGCTGTATTTGTTTCAAAGCTTCTGTTAAGAAATATTTTCAGTGCTGCTAAAAACATGCTTTGAGAAGGGATCCTTGAATAGCATGTTTTTTATGTAGTGTTTAAAAAAGAAAAAAAACTAGATGAAACGGGTGTTACTCATTTGAAACTTTAGTGACACTGTACCTAAAATTTGAATGTTCATTTAAATAAGGATCTAGTCCATTTTTTGTGCTTCAAAGAATTTTTTTCTAATCAGAGTTTTGAGTGATTACTCTGCTTTTCACATTTCAGAAGCTGAAATGTGTAGAAAAATAAAGTTTTGATCTGTATTCTTTGGTACAGAAAGTTCTAGACATCACATTTCGTGATTTTATTTAATATTCATGTACTTTGGATACTGTTCTATGCTCGAGTGCTTATGTGGCTAACGAATGAAATCAGCAGGTATAAAGTTCAGGTAATTTCACTCTTTTCCCTTGACCTTTGTGGAACTTAATTTTGTTATTTTTGCGCTATTCTGCCTCAGCATTGTAACCAGCTACTGGTTTATAATCTGCAGAAGGACTGCTGTCAAAAAGGAATCATTGCAAAGTTTGACTTTTTCAAGCAATGGGGGGAAATAGCTCTCTCTTCTTACACACTCCTTGTAGTTTGGCATCTCGGACAAGACCTCTGTTTTTAAATGAAAATATCTAGGTTTAAATATTTTGTGAGACTAGATTGAATGTTCTAAATCTGTAATCAAGGACACAATTGGAAAGTTTGATGCTGCATACGTTTTTCTTTTTTGATGCTCAAAATGCACACTGCTTTGCTTCAGTTGGAACAAAAAAAAGTGTATGAAGCTATTTTCAGTCAACGACACCACTGAAAAATAGTTGCATCTACTTAATGCTTGAATATTTGCCTCTAATTCAATCAGAAGCATTTAGAAAATCCGCAAGTGGAAATACATGAATAATCTAACCATTTTACACTTCAGTCTTTGCTTATACCCTCTTTGTGTGGTATGCTGTAGGGCATACCAGTAAAGCTAGAAGCGTCTTAAACAATTTATTTTTGATATTTAATGATTTTAAATTGGAAAAGTCTTGTTCCTTGAATAGAAGGCTTAACCGTTCTTCCCATTGGCTTGAGGTTGTTTGAACTTTTTTTCTGCTTAGAGTTCATGATTTTAGTATGCCAGGAAAAAATATTTTCCTTAAGATATCACAATGACTGACATATGGATTATTTAAAACATCGATTTTTTTTTAAAGAGGAAATTAGAGATAAATACCTTCCTCTTGTGCTCCATTTTTCTAGCTTCTCCCAGTTAGAAATATTATATATAAAAACAATCCGTAACAGGTTGAAATTAGTCTTTTTAACTTAAATATTATTGATAGCACTTCAATAACTTGAGATGACACTACTTTCTTTTTCTATTCAGGAATGGATCCAGCAGAATAATATTTTATCAATTGTGTTGAGAGATAGTCTTCATCAACCTCAGTATGTAGAGAAGTTAGAGAAGATTCTTCGTTTTGTCATCAAAGAGAAAGCCCTCACTTTGCAGGATCTTGACAACATTTGGGCTGCGCAGGTAAAGAATTAAGCTGCTAGTCTGCTTCTGAGCAGGAAGGAACTTACTGTATGTCATGTACTGAGAAGAGGAGGACTTGTGCTTCTTATGATTGGTATTAGACAAAACTAAAGAAAAATCTGAAACCAAGTGGTGGTCTTTTTCAGTATTCTGTGTTTCAGAACTGTCTTCTCAAATGTGGTCAGTAGAGGAGGTCAACTACATATGTATATAAAGTGTTAAGGAACAGTGTCCCCTGGGAACCTGCTTTTAAGGGCTTAGGAGTCCCCAAGAGCTGGTTACTTCTTCAGAACCACCTTTTAAAAGCACAGGAGCAGGCAATCCCCAGTGTGTCAGAAGTCAAGGAAGCAGGGAAGAAGACCAGCTTGGGTGAACAGGGAACTCCTTTTGCAACTCAAGCAGTAAAAGAACGCGTATGATCTCTCTAAGCAAGGTCAGGCCGCACAGGAAGATTACAGAGCTGCAGTTTGCATTTGCAGGAAGAAAACACAAAGGCCAAAGCTCAGCTGTAGTTAAAACTGGCCAGTGATGTTTTAGATAACAAGAAAAGCTTTTTTTTCTGTATGTTAATAGCAAGAGGAGGTCTAAGGAAAATACTGGACCATTACTGGATGATGCTGGTCTCTCCGTGTTGGTGCAGCCCCACCTGGAGTATTGTGTGCAGTTTTGGGCTCAGTAATTTAAAAAAGATGTTAAGATAGTTGAATGCATCCAGGGAAGGGCAACAGAGCTGGTAAAAGGGCTGGAAGGGATGTCCTGTGAGGAGAGGCTGAGGACACTGGGTTTGTTAAGCTTGGAGGAAAGGAGGTTGAGGGGTGACCTCATTGCTCTCCACAACTTTCTGAGGAGGGGAAGCAGAGAGAGAGGTGCCAGTCTCTGCTCCCTGGTGTGTAGTGACAGGATGCATGGGAATTGGGCAAAGGTGTATCAGGGGAGGTTCAGACTAGACGTTAGGAAAACCTTCTTTACTGTGAGGGTGGTCAAACACTGCAACAGGCTGCCTAGAGAGGTGGTTGATGCCCCATGCCTGTCAGTGTTCAAGAGGCATTTGGATAAGGCCTTTAATATGATATGTTTTAACTTAGGGTCAGCCCTGAAGTAGTCTGACAGTTGGAGGCAGTCTTTGTAGGTCCGTTTCAACTAAAACCATTCTATTGTAGTTCAGAACATGCTGCAAAGGTTATTGGTAGGAAGTCTTCAGGAAACCTCAAAGTTGAGCAAAGTCTGAATTATGAAAAAAACTGACAAATTATGACTTAATATTTTAAAATACATTAAGAATATATATTGTTATTCTCTAAATTCACCACAGCTATTTTTCAACACAATTTTTTCCTGAGCAGGGAGCTATTAATAAGGCTTATAATAATGACTGTTCTAGAAGTTGTTTAACAGCAAATGCTTTCATTTGTATTTTACTGATTGGTTTTCAAAAATTGTAAATTTTGGAATATTCATTTCTTTACTTAAATGATCAGTGAAGCTGGGCTTCCTAGTTGTGTGCTGCCTGAGTTTAGCTCACATAAAGCACAGTTGAAGGGACAACGTGATTATTAAATATCAAACAGGGAGAAGATGGGTAATTTTAGGATAGAAATAAGCATGAGGGCATACATATGTCCTTGTTCATAAATAATTGGTAGTAAAACTCTTAACATAATTGTGCAAGCCCTTAAGTCAGTTCATGTATGGGAAGGCTATATCCTGTTTTCAAGATAGAAGGCTAGTACAGGAATTGGGTAGTACTATATCCCTTGTTTACCTGTGTTCACAATCTTCTGAAACTAACAGTTTGACTTAAACAGATTTATATAGGTATCCCTATTTTCAGGCACCCTATGTTCAGGTTATGTTTAAAGCACTTGGGACTACAGGTAGTGTAGTGGAGGATTGACTTGAGATCTCTGGTGTTTCGACTTCATAATCTCTAGACTTCAATTCCAGCATGATAGTAACTACACAGGTTGAAACTCAAAACAGTCTTTTTTTCCTACTTATCCCCAAATCCCATTTAGAAAATTACATCTTGTAACTTAGAGCAATGCACAGATCACTTGAGTTAAGGTCTGTGATCATAGTGTTTGTTTTCAACCTGTGGTCTGTAGAGCTTTACAGACTGTCTTTGTAAGAAATCTGGGCAGGATGGAAAGACTTGGAAAGTAGTTATGCTACTAGTAGGCTTGTATTAGCTGTATTAGAGCCTCACCTTCTATAGGAAAAAATAACTGAAATTTGGAAAAAAAAAATCTTATAGGCAGTTAAATATATTACTCAAAGCCCCTGAAAATAGAGACATGTGGATAAGCTAATTTAAGCCATACTTCTACTGTTCCAGAAAAGTGTGAACAAGTTGTGCAACCCTTAAAAGATAGGGATAGCCCACCCCAACAGTTGCAAATTAAATTTAGGAATAAATCTTCCATGCTCTCAAATACCTGGCTTCCTCTGCTCACCTTTTTTGCTTTCTGTTAGATAGTTGCCAGAGTGCACTTGCAGGTTTGTCCTGGGTTTTTGTTTCTTTCTTTTTTTTCCATTGAAAGTTGGATTCAGTAGGCCTTACTCAGGTAGATGTTTTTACTGTGGTTTTGGCTGTGGGATTAACACAGACTAAAAAGGTAAGAATACCAAAGTCTGCTAATATCAAATGATTTTTTCCATCTTCACAACTCCGCATGTTTAGTAGTTTTTAGAAGTTCTTATTAAATGACTGCCTCTAAGAGCAGCTGGAGCGTGAAATTCAGTAGCGGGGAGTTGATTTACTGTGTAGCTTTATATAACAGGCATGCTATTTTAGCTCTGACTCAGTGCAGTACTGATGTGGTTTTGCTTTCAGGCTGGAGCCATTATGTTTTTGCCTGGGTTTAAAGGGTGAGCATGCACAAATTTACAGTTAATGATACAGTAGTGCCCTGAGAATCTCAGTATACAAATAGAATAAAAATAAGTAGTTCATGAGAAGTAATAAAAACATGCTACTTTTGGCTTTAGAAGGCAACATAAGTTTTAAGTTTTATTGATGTGTTCCGGTGTATTACAAAGCCAGCACTCGCAAAATAAAAGTATATTTGATTCAAGGAATAATGTTGAAGTCTCTAAAGGCAAGAATTAAGTTGCAACCTGTTGAGTTGCAGGAATTCATCCAGATGGGCAAGAAATAAAATTGCAGAGATTAGTGTTGGGGTTTTATTGCTTATATTCTAGAGCACTTAACTAGAACTTTAAATGGGCTTCCGTTTCCATACAGTAAGCTCACAGTTCCCACACTAGGTTCTTTTGTGTTGTACAGCTCAGCGCATACTTCTCCTTTCATATGTTACACTAGGGATGGTCTTTCTGTCCTGTATGCTCTCAGTTTTTCTTTCTATCCAGAAAATGGACCGCTAAGAGGAAACAAAGTAGATGTTTTGCAAAATTTGGCACATTAGTAATTCTCCCTTTCATAATTTGATCCATAATGTGAAAATGAATGTTGCTACTTTTTCTTCTTTTTAAGTAAATTTAGGGCAAACAATAAAGAATTCTAAGGCACAGCATATTAGTTTCTTTTATGTTGTTTTTAAGTGAACTACTGATGCAAGCTTTTAGAAGGAAATTATTTTCAAAACTGCTTAAGCATGCATTTTTAATACTGTACAAGATTAATTACATCAGAGGTTTTTTTTCTAGGTATGTTTTGCATTTTTTATTCTCCACTTGGAGTAAATTGTTCTACAGTAGATCAGTTATTGATTCATATAGTCCAAAATTGTTGTTTTTCGTGAGTGCAGATTTAGAGTATGGGATGTGTTATCCTGCTGGGAATTGTAGGAGGGAAATTTTCTCCTCACCCAGAGTTAAAATTCAGTTAGCTGTTTTTTCCATATTGTCGTCTTCTTTAAATGTCAAATTGTGACACGCACCAAACTCTAATTTAAAACATTATCTGGGATATAACTTATGACCTTGCCATTAGTTGTTTGTTAGATTTTATAAGGTTATAAGCTGCTGCTGGACTTTAAAGAGCTGTCAGCTAACAAGTTGTTTATGGATCTGCTAGCACAAAAGAAATATTTCAGCCTAAGAAATTGTGTGGAAATACTAAAAATTGTTTTACAGCTTAAATGAAATTCAGTGAAATTCATTGAAGAAGTGGATTTTGGGTCCTTTTTTAAAAACAAAGACTATATTAGGAGAAGATACTGATTTGTAAATTAAAATACCCTTATGTACTGGGACAGTAAAATCAAATCTAATTTAAAAATAAATAATATTGTGACTCTGCAGTATTCATAATTCTAAATAAATACTTGTGTGCATGCACAGTACACACATTTGAATACGTACACATACAAAGCAAATCTAAGTAATGTGATTTCCCAGTGGATATCAGTTTGTGACACTGCTCCCACAACATCAGCTGTTCTTGCCGACCACTTCAGACATCCTTCTTGTAAAAACAATAGAGGATGTCTTACTACTTGAGTTAATATTGATTATTACTAATGTTGGTCGATTTTTTTGTCCTCTTGACAGGCAGGAAAACATGAAGCCATTGTAAAGAATGTACATGACCTCCTTGCAAAATTAGCCTGGGATTTCTCTCCTGAACAGCTTGATCACCTGTTTGATTGTTTTAAGGTAACTATGTATGTTTTGACTGTATGCAGGAAACGGGATAAAAAAAAAAAGTGGGGTACAGATTTCTGACTCCTTTCAACATGTACTTTATATGGACAGTTTCCTTGTGTTAAGTCTTCTTACTGTGTATAGCAACGATTTGTAATGTCTGCTGTTAAAGCTGCTAGATTGTGCTGTGCTTTGAGCATCCACTGTGAGATTTTGTTTACTTCCTGTCTAAAGCAAAAGCTAGTTATGCTAGTTTAATTGATAACTGCTTCTGGATAGTGCACATATGTTGAGGCCTGTAGGATTGCTAAATGTCAGTTCAATACTATGAATATCGACCTTTTCAAGTAAGTTATTTACCTTTAATACCTTATTTTGTTCATTCTAAATTATTAAGTGTTGGTGGTTTAGTAAATAATGTTTTTCTCCTAGTGTTAGAGTAGCTTTCATCAAGTTTACCAGGCATTGCTACTTTCCATCTCCAAGTAGAGGAGGAGATGAAGGACTTCCTTTCCCCACTTCCTCTTTATCATGTAATAATTTTGCCCTGGTTAACATATACATATGATGAAACAGTCTCAGGAAGATAATGTAAAATATTTATGAACATACAATGATTTGATTGTAACAACTACGCAAAACAACTTGTTTCTGAAAGATTACATTATTCACTGCATTTTTATGTATGCTAACATTAATATTTTTAGCTTCTAGTAGTAGTCCTATATGGCCTGTTCTCCTGTTGCACTTTTAGGAGATGAGAAAATGCAAGCCGGCTTTGTAGACTTAGTTTTCTGTTTTTAGATAAATGCCTGACAGTAACGTTTTGGCTTGCATGCAGTTTGTGCTCCAATTAATGGGTGGCTTCTGGTTTGATAAATACGGGCTGAATGTTCCATAATCTAGATATTGACATAAACGCTCAGAAGTTCTATGTGTAAGCTGTCATGTCTGACGCTGAGAGCTGGATATGAAGCAATGTTATATTGATAACTTGCTCAGAAAATGGTTAACTTGATACAGAGAAATTTGTTTCAGTCAAATTCAAAGGCACAAGTAATACTGAAATCTTATTAATTTGGTGATTGTAAATTAATTAGGAGTCTTAAGTATAAGCACAGGAGTTTTGAGAAAGCATTTGCAAGAAACAGCCGAGTCCAGTCTGTTCTGACTAGTGGTGAACTGGTCGGTGGTATTGTTAACTTTTAGAAGCATTTCTGTGGTGTTTATTTAAAGATCCTTAATTTTTTTTAAGTCTCAAAGTTAAGTACATCTTAGCTATAAACACCAGAACAACTATTGAGTTTTGACTTAGGTATTGCTATAATGTGATATTTTTAATGAAAAAAATGTGAAAGCTATTTATATTTTTGCATTATTTATAACCGTTCAGGTTATAGTATGTGAAATTGGAAAAGTGTAATTTTGATATCAAATAAAATCTTTCTTTAGGCAAGTTGGACAAATGCAAGCAAGAAACAGCGTGAGAAGCTACTTGAGTTAATCCGTCGTCTTGCAGAGGATGACAAGGATGGTGTGATGGCACACAAAGTGCTGAACCTTTTGTGGAATTTGGCTCATAGTGATGATGTGCCAGTTGATATCATGGACCAGGCTCTTAGTGCCCATATTAAAATCTTAGATTACAGCTGTTCACAGGTGAGTAATCTGGTATGATTCTGTTGTGAAGTCATTCAGTAAGAGTTTCCCTCTACCCGCCATGAAAAATTTAAGGGGTTTGGTAATTTAACAGAAGTGCTCCTTATTGTGAGATTTTGAGGCATTTCTTAAAATGTTATAGAGTGTATTTTAAACAACACAGTTGGGGATTTAATTGGAGAGCGAAATACACGAGTTCACCTGTCTTGTGTGCAACTAGTAAAGCAGTTGGTAAGATACTATAATAACCATATTGGAACTGGTTAAAAATTCTTCTTCAAAGAATACCATCAAAGTAAACAGGGAGAAAGGAAAAGCAGCCCCCCCCCTTTTTTTTAATTAAAGAGGTGGGTGTCCTCTATCTTTGCTTTTTTCCAAACTGTATTAATGCTTGTTTATTTTGTTCAATAAGTCCTTTCATGTCTTACATAATATCACAAAAGACCTAGCAACAGAAACTGAAAAAAAAAAAAAGATTAGTCTTCTTTTTTTCTTTTTCTTTTTTCCTTCAGACATTGTGGAAGTCAGCCAGAGTATTTAATTCACCATGGTTCGAAGTTAATCTGTTATCCGTATTTATAGCCATTGACAGGTTTTGTTTGTTAGTTCAGAAACAGCTTCTCATTGTTTCTTGATATTTATAGCAGTTTAGTCTGACCAGTGAGTAGAAATAAATGAAAGAAGGAGAAAAAGCAAATTAATTTGACTGATCCTACCTAGCTGTAGTTTTTCTTAAATATGTACTGAATTATTGAGTGGTTGTTGCAGGCAGAGTTCATATCACACTGATAGCTTCTGCTACCATGCACTGCTGTTCAGATAATCTTATGGATGTATGCTTCAGAACTCAGTTGATCTAGTATTTGTGTGGCTTTGTATGTTCTGTTCTGTCGTGGGAGCAAATCAAGTATGGGAATAATTATGGTTTCTGAAATATACTTGATTGTAAACATTTGTTCTTGAAGGATCGAGATACACAAAAGATCCAGTGGATAGATCGTTTTATAGAAGAGCTTCGCACAAATGACAAATGGGTCATTCCTGCACTGAAACAAATTAGAGAAATTTGCAGTTTGTTTGGTGAAGCACCACAAAATTTGAGGTAAGAATGGAATGCAAATACGGTGTTGTCTCTTATAAATTGAATGGGTTGGAATGAAGCAATTTTTTGCCTTTTTTTTAATATGAGGCAGGGAGAGCTTAGTTAAATTGTTACCTGTGTTTGAAGACGCTCTTGGGTTTGTTTTACTGTGTATAGACAGTGTCTAAAAATTCAAACACATAGTGTTCAGTAAGAGAGCATGAACTCCTTTCTCAAACATGCTTTTACTTATTCTTAGAAGAATAGTAGTCTGATTTGCAGAGAATCTGGGTTTGTTTTCTGTTATCAATGGACTTCCATACCTGACAATGAAATTAGTTTACAAAGTATAAATAAAATACATTATTTTGTGTGTAATTTAAAAAAAAAAAAAAAAAAAAAAAAAGGGAAAAGCCCAGAAAAGGACTTGCTAAAATCTAGAAGCTTGATTTCATTACTGTGAGTACTTTCTCACTACAGAAATTCTGTGTTCGCAAAAAAAATTTTTGTATCCACATGAGAGATTTTACAAACTCCGGAGAAATGTTGTTTACTTATCAGTGTTGTGTAATTGCTTTGTTTTAATTCTTGTAAGCAGGTAAACTATTCAAATCAATGTTGCTGTTAAAGTCTGCTTACAAGAAAGATCAAGGCAGGGAAAGTTGAAGAAAACAAGCCTTCTGTTTACCCAACACTATCTTCTTACTGATGCCAGTTTAAGGAGCTGTGATAATATTGCATTCCTGGCTCTTGGAGGTTTCGTTATTAATTTAGTTTGCAACATATTTCTCAGTTTTCATGACATTTTAATCCTTTACAGTTTTTCATTAATGGTTGTTTTGAGGTTTTTCCAACAAGGTCTAAGATACCAATTTATTAGCACGTATGTCTGTTTTCTGTGTCTCGGAGTCCTTAACCTTATACATGCTCTAAGATCTACGGGAATGTAGCTACCTGGTTACTTGTGGTACTAGTCCAAGTTGGATGCTTTTTAGCATAGTGCCTTAACAAAGAAGCTTTGCTTTAAATTATTGAAGCAGAGCTCATTCAAGGCACCGATTGGGTTTCTGCTCTGAATTAATCTTGGGAGGAACCTAACTTTTGGCTGTAGAAATTTAGTTTCCCTGTAAGGCAAGCATATGGACAGTTGGATGGCTTGAATCTCTCTCCCTTTTTTTGGTCAGACCATCTCTTCCATTCATCAGATTTCATTGAAGTCTGCATATTACCAGTATGTGGTAATACGTCAGTTTTATGCAGAATTTGAAAACACATACAGTAGGAAAGCAAACTCTGAATTAAAGGTTTTAATCAAGGGACTCTTCATGTGAAGAAGCCTTTATTAGGAAGATATAGTTTGAGGGAGTTCATTAGTCAGATACTATTGCACAGGTGACAGGGACACCCTTGTGAGTGAAAACATGATTTTGAAGTAATTAGTGGCTTTCCAGTCCTCTGAGCTTCCTGATAACTCTTAATATTGATACAGTTGGGAAATTGTAATGCATGCATCTAATACGTATCAACTTAAAACTTTAACCTCTAACATTCTTCTAGAAATTGGGTTGAAAATAGGTTGAAACAGATGTTCATGACAGTTGTCTCAAAAACATTTCACAGAGCTTTCTGCGTGTGACATTAATTCCATAATCCATATACTACTCTTTTGGGTGTTTCAGTTCATTGGCAATTAAAAGTTTAGTCCAGAACAACTAAGGCTGCTGATGGCTGGCAAACATAACTATAAGTTACCTTATGCCATTGGCACTGTAGAGGTTCTTTTGGGCAGGAGGATTTAATTGTTGCTAGTTAATTCTGCAGTTGAGCGAAGTGACAAATTGGTTATACAGTTGCTTTGGCAACATTTACCTTCCTGACCACAAAGAAACACTACCTGTTTTGGGAGTTTAGCTTAACCAGAACTGCAGTAGCACCAGAAAGTAATTCCTGGATAGGTGCAAGGATCCCTGTTAATATTAAGGAATAGCCAACTTCATTACTCAACATGATTTTTAGGGTACAGAAAACTAGTCATTTTTCTCTGTGTTGGGTGAAGGGGACAGAGTCTCTGTAGACCAGTCTGAAGTACTTAAGTTTGACCTGTGTCTACCCTAGCAGTGCAAGATTGGTCTCCAAAATTACTTGCCCGGAAGAATTAACTGAACATTGGTAGGACCTTCTGTAAGAGTTTGAATTTTGTGACTGCTTTAAGACAACAATGAATTTAGTCTGAAGTAACGTTTTTTTTGTTTTTTTTTTTTTTACCTAAAAGGTAGAATTTGCTGGTTTCTGTCTCTATTTGGACCTTTAACGTCTGCTTTTAACAGTAGATAGCATTTATTGG
Source organism: Anseranas semipalmata (assembly GCA_013399115.1). Taxonomy (NCBI): domain Eukaryota; kingdom Metazoa; phylum Chordata; class Aves; order Anseriformes; family Anseranatidae; genus Anseranas; species Anseranas semipalmata. The sequence goes on from VXAA01006978.1 coordinate 50,231, forward strand.
TTTAATAGAAGCTCTCTCAACTTTGAAAGCTGAGTTATATGCAGTATTATGTTAGGCAAGTTATATGTGCAGATAAATAATCTTACTGTTTAAAAAACAATCCATTTAAATTAAGTTGTTTGGAACTGTGGCTTTGTCAGTACGAATATTTTTTTTCTAGCAAATAAATACACAGTTTAATTACTATATGTTCTTTATTATTTCCAAAGTACTTTGGCATTCATCTCAAAACAATCATTTTTCTTCCTATACATTGGCTTTTGATATCCATTTAGCAGAACAACGGAAAGATGACAGTTTTGCTGTTAACATCCATTTTTCATGCTCCTCAGTTTATTAGTAAAACAATATATCACAATGGAAACACCATCAATTAGCCCAACCTTAGATGCTTATGGAATAATTCTGTAGTTTCATGTGGAGTTCGCTTTAATTGTAGAAAGCAAACTTGAAAAGTATTGTCAGATCGGCTTTTTTTCTGTGCATATACACAGTCGTCTTGCCTTTGACTCCATCCTCAAAGATGATTAAAATAACAGTTTATGTGTTGCTTACAAATACTCTGCAACAACTCGTAGCTCATAACTCTAGTTCTTAGAGTTATTCAACTTTTTAAACTAGTTGCTAACCAAGGCGAATCCATGTGTCCAAATTTACTGTTTGTGCATGTGATTGAGGGGAGTCGGGTGGAAGTGAACAATCTATCTTTGAAGATCTACTTAGTCTTCTGCAGATAAAGCTTTCCATTTGCTATATTTAGTGATATTCATACAAATGCATAATATTATGAGTATATGAATTTAGATGTCAGTAGCTTGGCTCAGCAAAATATCCCTTCTTGCTTATTCTTGTTCCTTTAAGTATTTCATCATATGTATTTCCCAAATTATCAGAGTTCTTCCTTAATGTTACCCTTTATAAATACATCTTTCTAGCTAGGGCTAGTGTCTCAGGTAGCCACTAAACCAGACATCCAATCTTTTGCCATTTTTACTGCTCGTTTATGCTGAGCAAGGGGGATTGGCAGAGCTGGAATGAAGTGTAATTGGAAAGTTTCTCACAGTGAAAACAAAGGATGTTCTTTCTGTATATATGAAGTCCTGTATATTTACTGCCTTCATGCTTCCATGCATTTCATTTTCTCTACTACAGACTTCTGCTTTTTTAACTTTAAGTGTCTCTTCCAAGCTGTTGTGGAAAACTCTGCGTATTATGAAACAATCTTTTGAAGATGTCTCTGCTTAGCAGGCCATATTCTGTTGGTAGCAGATAACAAAATTACTGGATATCTGGGAAGAATGTTGATGGCTTCTGTCTTTTAAACCCAAATCGACAGTGATCTTCGGTCTGATGAATCAATTTAGCTGTTGTCGTTACATCTACAGTGAAATGTGGTTATCGGCTGCAAGCTCATTAGCAGCTGATGCTGGGACTGGGGTTTCTTACCTTCCCTACTGTTCTCACAAGGAGTGGTGATACTGTAGAGTGCTGTAGGTCATGTGGTACAGAGACCATGTTTCCTAGGAAGGATGAGAGTTCCTACCAGCAATCTAATCAGCTAATTCTGGAGTCTACTTTAAGTGTTGAAGGAAAGGAGAACAGTTCTGAAATCTCATTTATATTTCCTCTAGGCAGGCTATGGAATCAGCGGAGAGGCAGTACAACAGATAGCTCCTTTTTTCCCCTCTCTCTTTCTCTTGGAAGAACCGTGCAAATTTGCATTGGTAATGCAGCCAAGACTGAGTGCCCTGATCTAGAGGAGTTGAGCCATTTTGAGGTTATTCTGCAGGGGCGATTAGTCCCACATTCTGGAATTTGATAGTGTTCATGGCATGTGGGTTTTGTACTCAAGCTATGTATTTTCTCTTGCAGTTTACTTTTGCAAAGTAAACATGACTAATATCCTTTAAAAGCAGCATTTTTGGTCAGATTTTTTATAGTAGACTTAAATTATCATCTAATTATTTATTTGTGGTATTTCTTCTTTTGAACTCTCATTCTGCTTTTTCTTACCCTATATGTTGCAAGTAACTGTGCTTTTTTGTTTGTACTAACATTTTTTTTAGATAGATATTGTTAGGGAAGAAAAAAAAGACAACGTAGAGTTGTGCAGTTTTTTGAAGTATTGAAAGAACTTAAGACTGCAAGCTTTCATTCTGAAAACTGACATAGTTTTACCGTATGTTTTAATATTAAATTAAGAAAAGAATATCAGATGGATGTGGAGGAAACTGTGGTTATGCATATTGTAGCTATACTACAGCTGAGAGTTTCCATCTTTACTATGCGGTTTGCAGGCAGGTATTTCTATTCCGATCTTGCTGCAGATATTCTGCCTCCAGCATATTTAGCTGCTCAGATTGCTTTGATACTTTTTGTTAGTACTGCAACTGTATAATCCTTATTAAGTAACTGCTTTTAATAACTGGTAAAAACTATTGATGCTTCAGAAGAAAAAAGACAAATACTGTCAGAGACTTAATATGCTTTTTATTTTAGATATTTTAGCAAAGCTTAGAACTTGCATTAAAGGCATGAGTTTCTTAAATTGGTTTATGAACTGTCAGGTGCAAAACTTCTCTGCTTTTCTTACAACACTTATATTTTAATTTCAGTCAAACTCAACGAAGTCCCCATGTGTTTTATCGACATGACTTAATCAATCAACTTCAGCACAATCATGCCCTAGTTACATTGGTTGCAGAAAATCTGTCTGCCTATATGGAAAGCATGAGGCAGTATGCTAAAGGTAAGTTTTTAAATGAAAATTGGCCTCATAAATAGTGTGTAAAAACTCCAGTTGAAAATGGAGTTGAAAGCAAATTCTCGTAATGAAATAACTGTTATTGTTTGTTTATATAATTTTAGAGCATTTGTGGGTTTGATAGCCTTTGCGGTGTCAGACTGGTCAAGAAAAGCTTAAATTGCAAATAGTTTGTTTCATTATTGAAAAGATGTGGTGTTCTACAGCAGAATATGGGGAAGTGACTTCTTTTGTTTATCTGTGGATTGAGAAGCATCATCTTGCCCTGCTTAGGCTAGGGTGATTGTTTTTGTGGAAAGTCCTAAAACAATCTTGGATTTTGTCCCACTTCTAGTTTTGATTTTTTGTAGGGTCCTTTGAGAAGTTTTTTAATCACTTCTGTTTGAAGCCATTGTTTGGAATTTGTCAGGGAGGAGGACTTAAGACCATAGGGGTACCATTTTATTTTATTTTATTTTTTACCATGCAATTCCATTTCTGTTTAGCTGCTTTCTCACTGTATTTGTTACCAGCAGTACTTTGGCAGCACATTGTGCTAGTATTTATATATTTCAGTTTAAATTCAGCCCTGCATTGATGAGTTTACACTCTTATCCTTGAAGGAAGCTAGCTTTCTAGTTAATGAAGTAGAAGTAGGGAAATGAAGGAGAATGTTGGACAAGAACCCTCCCCATAACATTGGACCACAGTACTCTATGTATTGAACTAAGCCAGCGGAACTGAGAGGAGGAAATTTACCCCCACACATCTGCTTTATTGACTAGGACTAGGGACCATTCTACCCTGGCATAGCATCCTACCAACCTTTCAGTTACATCTCAAAAATGACACTATGATATGTAGGAATTCAGTGCTGACTGTTCAGAGAGAACAGTATATGTGCACATTGTAAAGTCTGTGTGTGGGTGTTGTGTCTTCCTATCCTTAGGTAAGTTGCCCATACACCTTTAATTCTGGAATTTATTTAATTTTGGCATTCTTGATACAGATATCTAAAATATGTCTTTGAAGACTTGTTTTAGTAGTGGTGCAATATGAAGATGATTGCTTCAACCTGGTATAGGTCAATGAGTATGTTTAAGCTAAACCTGCTATATTTTTCTATTCAGAGGTACATGGTTTACCTTAATCTAAGTATTTTCATTAATGATAAAATTGTATTAATTAATACTAAATGGTTTCTTGTGTTCTCAAGTAATACTGTCTTAAGTTTAGTCTTGTCTGGGAAGGTGCAATAGAATGCATCTTATGGCCGTCTCGGCCATAGTGACC
>VXAA01006979.1:31845-59765 GCA_013399115.1 Anseranas semipalmata
CCCCGCCCCGCAGGGCACGGCCCCACCCGGTGCCCCAGGGCAGCGCCGCGGGGACCGGAGCCCCGATCCCGGAGCCCCCGGGCAGTGCCCGGGGCCGACCCCGGCCCCTGTGGGGGCAGCGAGGCGGGGGGGGGCTCCTGTCCTCTCCCCTCCCCTCCCATCACCGGCCCCGTCGGGCAGCGGGGCCGCGGGCTGAGCAAAGCTGCAGCCACATGCTGTGGGGGCTGGGAGAACATTTTATTCCCTGAATTGTTCCCTCGGAGCTGCTTCCATTATGGAATTACATTTTTTTCACTTTGCTGCACAGGGTTTATTAATAGCTGCTCTGCTTTCGCCGGTGCCGCTACCTCCGAGGGCTCCCCCAGCGAGCTGCGCACTGGGGGCAAACCCCCGCAGCCCCCAGATCAGGGGGCAGGGGCCGGTGCCAGCCTGGTGGCTGCGGAGCCCAGGACCAGCTGGACATTTCCGCGGCACCACATGGACAGACCCGGGGCACCACTGCCAGCCCCACAGGCACTAGAGTCCCCATCAAGGCCTTGTCCCAAGACCCCGGGTGGGAGATGGAGCCCAGGAGCTGCGTCCCAGCTCATGACTTGGGTGGCTTCGCTCCCATTTGGGTGCTTGTGACGGAGGCGAGACGGAGACGTCAGCATGGGAGCGATCCCCGTCCCCACCATCTGCCTCCATCACGCGACGGCTTGTGCCGGGGCTGGGGGAAAAGGCGTCAGTGCAAGGGAACAGCGGGGATGGTGCTGCGCTTTGGGCTGGGCACGGCAGCCCCTGTCCCCATGGAGAGCGAACAGCGCTGAAGCCCCTGGCAGAGGCGCTCCGCGGGGCCCCATCCTGCACCCCCGCTGCAGACCCCCCTTCTGGCGCTATGTATAGCGCAGCTGTATCATCGCTTGGATGGCGGCTCGGCTGTGCCGGGAGAGCGCGGCGGTGATTCAGCGGACGTCACTCGGCACGCGGGAGCTTCGCTGCCGGAGCGGGAGAGGGGCGGTTGGCGGCACGGCCGGACCCCCGCCGCCCCACATCAGCAGGTCCTGTGGGGAACGCTGAGGCAGCCCCGTGGCTGGAGCTGAACCCAGGCGCAGCACTGGGCATTTTTGAGCTGGAAACGCAAGGTTAGGCCCGGGAGCTTTTTGGAGGCTGATGCACCGCCACTGCCTGCCCCTGCTCACGCTTCCCCGTGGGGCCTGGCTGCCCCGCAGCCAGGACAGGCATCAGGCTGCTAATGGGCTGCTGAGAGCAAGGCAGAGCCATTTCCATCTGAATCTCTGCCAGGGAAGCAGCGCGTCGCGTTTGGCGCATGGCCGAGAGAGGAGGAACCGCTGCTGGGGCTGGGGGTGCCCCAGGAGAGCCCCACTGAGCCCGGGGGAGGTCACCGTGCCACCGTGCAAGGGGCAGGGGGAGCCGCAGCACCGGGCTGTGCCGCAAACAGGGCCCAGAAAAAAACCTGAGCATCATCTCAGGCTCTGCCCATGCTCGCAGATTGCTGCAAAGCACTTTGAAGTGCAAATTACGGTTTTCCATCAGGTTTGAAGTTAATTTTGACGCAAAGAAAACAGCGAGTCCTCGCCCGTGTGTGTGCATGAAGGAGGCAGGTGCTGCTCGGGGATGCGCAGCCCTCACAGGCAGCAGCGCATGGGGACGCGGCCTGAGGCCCCCCCAGCCCCGCCGAGGGGCTGCATGTGGGGCGGGGGGCACAGGACATCGCCGTGCATTAAGGAGCAGCCCCGCACCGCGCCTGGGTCGCTGCCGCCGGGACAAGCAGTAAATTTGCCCATCGGTTTTCGCTCACTCACAACGGTCTAGCGCAGGAACACGAAACTCAATTTACGCTGGCAGCCACAGACACTTTGGTAGAAATGCTATTTTAAGCAGCGAGGTTAGACCAGCGCAGATGCATCTTTGTGGAGAGAACCTAATCACTCTGCCACACGGCCACTTAGAGTGGAAAACCTCAGATCATTTTCCACTTGGCTTATCTGTGCCCGCCGTGGAGCAGCACTCTCTTGAAAGAAGAGCACCAGGCATTTGAGAAGCCAACGCTGAGCTCGCCTCCCCACAGGGCACCCCTGGCTCCAGGGCATCACCCAGTTCTGGACCCTCCGTGTCCCCAGGAGGGCCAGGGGCCTCGGTGGTGTGGCCGTCGAGGGTGCTCAAGCCCCCTGCACACCCCGAGCCCCCTCATCCATGCACTCCCCTCTTTGTGCTCGATCCGAAGGCAGCGCTTGCGTTGCTGCCCCATGGAAGCTGTGACCTGGGGGGCCAGGAACTGCCCAGGAAGGCTCTGAGCTGCCCCAGAGCTGCAGTTCCGAGCACAGACCTTGCTAAGATGCAGCCGCACACACACTTGTGTTGAGCCATCGCAGCCCCGTGACCCCCCCCCGTGGAGGAGGGCGCAGGGAGCAGGGGCCGGGGGCACAGAACCCTTCCAGGCCCCCGCGGGGCCCACCCGTGCTCGGCTCCGGGTGCCTGAGGCTCCACCTCAGCCAGCGCAGCGGGGCCTGGGTTTCGCAGCGCGGCCGCTTCCCATCACGCTCGGTGGGAGGAAGCGGATCCTCGGGCAGCTCCCGACAGCACGGTGCCCTGGGCCCACCGGGTGCCAGACAGCAGCCGCGCACCGAATCCGGGGCCAGGGCCCCGCCGTCGCCTCCANCGTCGCCGGCTCATTCCTCTCCCAGCTCCGCACAGGGCTTGGGTTTCTCCTGCCCACGGCGGCTCCCCCAGGGCCCGCAGAAGCCAAGCCCCGCACCGAGGACGGGGCCGAGCGCGGGGAGGAGACGGAGCTCCCGTCCCCGGAAATCGCGGTGCGGGGCCCGCGCGGCGCATATGGCCGATGACACACCGCTGTCACCTCCCGCTCCCCCAGACAGGAAGCGCGCGGCCGCCGCGCTCAGCGCACGCCCACGGTGTCTCAGAGCACCGCGGGGGCCGCGGCTGGCGGGGGGAGCGGCAGCGGCTCTGCACAGCGAAGCAGCAGAAAGCAATGGAAACAAAAATAAAGCAGCTTTTATTTAGAAGGTAAATAAATCAGGCCTACCGATTTGTTAGTAATTGGGTCCTCTCCAACCGCTATTAACGAGTCACAGCAGCCAGCGGGGAGGAGGTGCGGTAACGGCGCTCCAGTGTCACAGCAGATTAAATCTTTGCTGTCGGAAGCCAAATGAACGCCAAAGCGTGCCGGTTCCTTCGTTAGGTGACTGGCAAACCGACAGAATTAATGATGGAGCCAGGCTGGGCACCGCTGGAGGTTGACCTCCTCCCTGCGCTGAGGCGCACGGACAGCAGCGAGGAGCCGGCTGCGGCCCAGAGCCCGGTGCCGAAGTGGCTCCCAGAGAGGGAAAAACCAGGGCTGGGCTCTGCCCGCTGCACCCTGCAGGCAGCGAGGACGGCTCTGGAGGAAGGCAGGAGGCCGAAGAGGCGCCACGCTTGCCCTCCCTGCGAGAGGCGGCGGGCGCGGGACTGGGACCGGGACGAGCAGCCATGCTGCGGGGTCACCCTCACCCGGCGCGCTCCTGCCGCCACTTCCCTGAGGCAAACCAACCCCAAACAAACATGACAGACACAAGTTCGTTTCCACTACTGTCTCAGTGTACTTTATTCTCCTGCTGTCTACAGCTGAACAGCCACACAGGACAGAAACAGGTAGCACTGAGGAATGATCAGATTTCTTCCCTCCACGCCCCCTCCCCAACTTCAGGAATGGCTTTTTTTTTTTTTCTTTTTTTCTACTTTTTTTTTTTTTTTAAAGGAAATCCCACCCCACCTCAAGAAACAAAATAAAAAGAAAAGGCATTACTCGAGACGTGGCCCAGGCCTCTCGCTACCCGTGCTCGGGAGCCGGCTGGTGCTCCCGGTCAGCAGAGCTCCCCCTCGCCTCAGCACCTGGGAGTTTTATTATTTTTTTTGTACACTGGTTCAAAGTCGGCACTTCGACTGCAATCTGAACCCAGCACTGAAAGGCACATATCTGATACCCTGTACAAGAGCTATTGTGGATGCTGCAGTGCAGATGGGCAACGAAAGCGGACTCCATTACCATGGGTCCTAGGATCAGACTGGGAAAAGGAAATTGGGGAATAAAGCAGATTGCTACCTGCTTCCTGGAAAAAAAAAAAACAAAAACAAAAACAAAATACTGGCTAAGGTTTTCTACTCTCCCTCCCACAAGCAGCTTTTAAAAATGTCCACGTTAAACTGCAGATACAAGTGCTGGTAGTATCAACAGCTGCATTAATAAAAATGAAATGAAAAATAGTCTTAAACCCTGCACCTCCTCCGTTTTTCTTGGCTTATTGCTGACAATCTAGGATAAGCAAGGGACTATTCCTCAAAAGCAAAAGTCTCATTTAAGAGGAAACGAGATTCTGATCCTTCATGTGAAAATAAGACATTGCATGATTAGGGAAGCAGTAAACAGCCAATTCATTTCAGAGTTGCCCATCAGACTGTTACTACTCTATTAAAAAATTGTTAATGGGTTCCCCTTTTACTGGAAAGACCAAGAATACAAAAAGGAAGTTTTGGGGAATGTTTGACACCATTTTATTAATCTTCAACTGCAGTGGAAAAATATAACCTTTTACAAGTGCCGTCTTGTGTAAGCTCAAGTCAGTATATATATATTTTATATAAATTTCTTTTTTCCTTTTTTTTGTTTTTGAAGTGCAGCAAGAGACCAATACCACATTAGATTTGATCAAATAAAGAGCACAAAAGGCCAAGCAGTTTCCAAATGGCATTTTATCAGATTTTGTTTGAACATTGAATTTATCCTCATTTTGCAATCCAAAATATTACCTGAAGTTTTGTTTTTCAACTCTTTGGCACAATTTTTGTGGGTGTTCGGGCTGCTACAGTACAAGTCAGGAGAGATCTTTCCCTTTGCGTTCTCACTGCCAATTCGGAGCACTTAACGCTTATATTTTTGTTTGTAAGCCTGAAATCTTATTTGACAATTTATTTCTATACCCTCTAATGCAAGAGTTTTTTTTTTTAGTTTTTTTTTTTTTAAGGTTTTTTTTTTTCCCCCATTTCTATATTCACAGTTGAACAATATTAAGGAAGGAAAGGCGCTTTGATGAAACGAGATCATGAAAAGCGTCACTCAGAACGGGAGCTCTGAACATTCGTCAGTGTTTCCCTAAAATAAAAAGCCCTAAAGAGCGACTTTCCTTTTTTTCCTCTTTTCTTTTTTACATCTCTTATGCTGCATCAGTAGACTGAACTTCGGTTAGTTTATGAAATGCAACAGCTAACCCTTTTTTGGGAAAAGATAAACTGCAATGACTTGAAGTTGAGAATGTGGATACCGCCTCATTCACACACACTCACTCTTAGACTGAAAATCCTTCACCCCTCCTTTTATCCCGTGCACCGACAGCATCGCGTGGCCAAGGTTACCGCGGGCGGCTGGAGGCCCGGGCTCCATCTCTCCCCAGCACCCAGAGCCGACCTCGGGCAGAGCGCGCCACGGCTGAGCCCTGCTTCCTCTTCCAAACCGGCCGCTCCCCGCTGCGCCGGCCGCGGCGGAGACGCCAGCCCTGGTCTGTCGGAAGAGGCTGCCTGTTCCTGAACAGGAGCCGGTCGTCCCCTCTTCCCGAAGATGGCCGAGGCCAGGCTTTTGACGCAAGTCAGTGCTCAGCTCGCTAACAGCGCTGCTGCTGTTGCTGTGGCGGGATTTTCAATGTGGTGTGTTTCAAGCCTCACTCACTCATCCTCTCATTCCCAAACATTCAGCATCCGTGCACACTCCTCACTTCCGGGTTTTTTCAAAAGATTGGAGATTTCCAGTGGGGGTCTCAGGTGTCATCCCAGTGGTAACAGATCTGCAAGCAGAAAGGGTTGATCAAAAAACCACGCACAGAATCCCACGTTCAGGCGGTAAGAGACACTAGCAGCGAGTGGAAAAAGCCGACTTCACAGAATGAAAAGAGAAATAACAGGGATATTATGGAAATTCTCAAGGTAGGGTGACAAAGCTGTAACAGGCCTATTCTCCCAAATGCAGACACACTGTCATGCCCCTCTCAACAATCTGCTCCTTTTACAAGGTGCTTCAGTAGGACTGCGGAGTAAACGGACTTCAACTCTGCTGCATTTGGAGGAGTTCAGGATTGTCACAGCCTGGCAAGGACGAAGCATTTCACAATGCAAGAAGCCCTCAAGTCTGCACCTGGTCTTGTCAAAGTCAAGCAGTTCACTCTGTTCTGCTGTTTGCATTTGTTCTGATATATAAGACCACAGATGGGGCTTGTTTACAGAAAAATAAATTAAAAACAACCTTCTATATAGAACAAGGCTTTTGTGTAGCATCTCCTTCAGACTCAGGAGTTCAGCCAATTTCATAATTATGCAACATGAAAAGGAGGTGGGTGTAATCCCTTACCAAGCTTGATTCTTCAGTTTTCTCAGTTCTTTAGTCGCCCAGGTAGCAAGGGTTTTTGTTTTGTTCGTCTTGGATCTTCTTCCTTCAGTTAGCAGTTCATGTATCATGGGTCTAGCTTCTACTAATTTCAGTACATCTTTTCCAAATGCTGTACACAAATCCCTGAAGAAGCAAGAGAGGCTTTGAGGCTGAGTGCCACAAACAGATGTGCCAGTACCACTCTGATCAGCTCTTGCTAGCTAAAAGAAATCTGACTCACAGCTAATGTCCTTTTCAAAATGCTGCATATGGTCACTAATTTCAGTGGTAGGAGAGCTGAACAGTTTTCTGAAATTGTGACTAACCAGAGAATCTCCTGTCCAAAGACTGATCTCCCCGATGTTTCCATCAGCTCTCTCCCTAAATTCCACAGAAAAGATTAAAACGCCCTGGCCTGAATTCTTCCATATCCAAGCAATTGAGGTTTTGGGTGATTTGCTTTTAAACCCAGGTCATCCTTGAAAAGTACTAGATCTGAAACTTCTGTAACATGCACCCAACTTTCACTCGTACCTACTGTTTTTCACCCTGCCAGTTAAGGACCTCGCCTGTGTTACTCACTTTACAAGTTCAGCTAAATGAACACTGGACTGAAAAAATCCAGAACTGATGTCAAATACTTCAGACAGTCATAAAAATGCAGCTTCAAATGCTAAGGCTGTTGTACAGAGACTTCTAGCTAAAGAGTGTGTTGTCAGTTTTCAAACAGGATCAGGATGCTCACCCTATCAGTCCAGCAGCACATGCCACTACTCCATCTGTATGATCCTCATCTCCAGCAATATGGTCAATGTAAGACAGAATAAATTCTACTCTGGGCTGCACCAGCATCACATCCGCTGAAAGAGAACAGTTTCATTATAGGGTGAAACACAGTTCATGTTTAACAGTCTGCCTTTTAGAAGGGCTTCCAGTATACCCCCAGATAACCAAAATTTGACCGCAGAACAGCTCTCAGATAGGGAAGAAAACGCATGCCAGAGGAAGAAGAACCATAATGAAGGGCTCTAAACCCATTCCCTACTCATGGCAGCTGAGCAATTCCCTCCCACGCAGAATTGAATTAACAAGGATGTGCCTGTGGAAGTGACAACTACCATGAAACAGCTTGACACAGAAAGACCACACCAGGACAGAGTACTCACGATGCACGTTTTCTTGGTCTCCCTTCAATCCTTGGATGATGCCAGTGTAAGCTTCCAGGCAGCCCTCCCTCAACTCATTCAGGTAATCCACCATATCATAGTCAGACTGGAAAGGCAACAAGAGAGCATGCATCAGCAGTGCCCTTGATGAAATGTGCACAGCCCTTACTCAATTTATGATTTTAATGAACTGCAGAGCGCACTGTTGGCTTACCTTATCAACCTGTGCTTGGGAAGCCTGCTGGAGGGTATTCAGTACAACATCCAGGTACTTTTTAAATTCTCCTCCAATAGCAAGGGCAATATCACCAAACACCGAGAGAATCTGTGGCTTCACAGACCTATGAACATTTTCATTCTGGAAGAGATTTCAGCACCGTTACATTTAGCTGCACTTTTCTAAAAGGGGAGGAGCTAATAAATTAAGACATTTACTTGAAATGTAAACCCTTATCCTCAATAAATTTGGATTCAGTTCAAACACTAAGTAACACAGTTGTCAAACACGAGATCTTCAGAGCATGCCTGACACTTCTGGTTCTCCCACCTCCCACTTTTCTTCTCAGTGTGCAAGCCAACTGTTACTAACCAGCTAATGAGAAGGTAAACACTCACCCCCAAGTTCTCCAAGAGCAGCTGCATAACCTCGTCACAAAAAGGCAAGATGTTGGATTGCAGGGCTCTGCATAAGTCACCAACCAGGCCCACTGCAGCCAGACAAACCTGCAAATAGAACAGCAAGTCAAACACCCACCCAGTGAGTCAGTCCTCCACACTCTATCCTTACAGCTTCAGCTGATTAAATTAAAGTGCTAAGTAGTGATGAGAGTCTGCAGCCATTAAAGTCACTGACAGTAATGACCCTCATAGAACAGCCGATGAGTCCCTGCTCTGTTACCATTTACACGAAGCTGCGAAGAAGAACTGACCACATTTAACCAACAGGGAAGGCAAAAGGTCCAGGTGCCAGCAAAGAGACAGGTACGTGGTCTGAACCAACACTACCAAATTCAGCAGCCAGGAGGTCTAAATATCCGCACCACAGCAAGAACCATGACATGACCTCCTAATGGAAATTCACAGCCAGTAGCAACCTCTTTCCTCATCAAGGCCAACTAATATGCAGCCACTGTGAAAGCCCAGGTGTAAAGTCAATGAAGGCCTTCTGCTGAATTAAGTAGAAGAGAGTCTAAGTTTGTGCATGCAGACAGTAATTAGAGAAAAATCTATGGGGCTCCAATTTTTGTTTCATCACCAAAAGCTGTGGTGTTTTACAGATGCACATCTGCTGAACTCAGCACCTGAGAGCAGATGAGAATTTAGAGATTGCAAGCATGGGGCTGCCTGGTTTGACCTCTACCTGGTACTCAGCATAGTTCTTCAGTCCAATGCCAAGGAACGGTTTGAAGGCATCCATGTACTTCAGAAACTCTCCACCTAAGACTGCACAAGGAAAATATTCTTGTTAGAAAAAAATCCCAGCCTACTATGTATTTGATGGAATTCAACAAAACAGAAACACACCATATTCTACCCAAAACCAGTGCCTGTATTTTCCACATAAGCACAACAAATCGATTCTGTGGGCTCTGGTCACAGTCACAGAATCATAGAATCATTCAGCACACTGGGAGCAGAAGCACCACCGCATAGCTCTGCATCAGCTGAAAACAGCCTTTTCACACCACTTTTCTGCCACGCAGCTGTAACATCTTCCTTTTGGAAACAGCTGCTCAACCTCCTCACTTCAGAGCTGTGCAGTTCAAGCAGGCCATTCCTCAGTATGTTTATATTTAAGCAATATTAAATATTTGAAGTGAAAAACTTCCTTTATGCTATGTCTGCTCTTCCCCACCAACTCCTACCTTCCCCAGGTCACTTGCATTACTAAGATCATGCATGCAAACTTATCTATCCAAAGTGAAAAGACCTTTGTCTCAAGACGATAGGCTTTCATTTCTGCTTGCTGGCTAGCTTGCAATGCTCAACTTTCCCATTCATTTCCCAGCTTCCTCGGGCAAACCCAGGAGAAGTCATAAGCCATTCTCTGCAGAGGGGTACCTGCCAAAGTCACAGACCTGCTCTCTAAAACATCAGAAGGGGCTACTCCAAAAAGCCCAAACTAACTCTGCCATGCTTACAAGCTGTCCCGTGCTCCCCGGGCAATGGGCACATACTCCTGCTAGAAATAGGTCTCGTCACCCCGAGAACAGGCCCTTGACAACCTAGTCACGATAACAGCCTCAGGAAAGAAAAAAAAAAAANCAAATGAACCTCTTTACAAACCGCGCTCCCTGAAGACCCACATCCAAATCACGCGTGGCTTTTACCAGGGATAAGCAGTTGGCACTGGGCAGTGAGGTTACACACAGCCTTTCAACAGCACCTCAGCCCCCACACCCATGGATGCAGCGTTTGACAACACTGTGTTCCTAGAGCTCCAGACACCATCTTCTGAACACGAACCATGAAGCTCAAACTGCCTGGACTGCCACAACCCAAATTTTACTTTGCCTCACAAATTCTGACTCACTCTAATGCTGATCTTTGCCACTGTGATTTCTTTTAAATAAGAACAATGACTATAAATCGACCATTGACAAAACACCCCAAAACAGCAATGGGTCTCAGGCAGCAGGCAAGTATGAATCATTAAGATAGCGTTCAGCCGGTGCTGCAGCAGCACGAAGACAGCAGGTTCCCATTGTGCTCAGCACCGCACAAAGTAGCGCTAGTTCTTTTTCCTTGCAGAATTTGCATTGTAACTACGTTATTAACGGAAAATGAGCTATTCATTCAAGAAACACAGTCTAGCATAATCAGGCAGTCTCAGGGCTTCAGTGACAGATGTGGTGAGCTGTGCGGTCAAAACCATACCTCAAGCAAAAGCAGGAACTAATAATGTTTTTTGCCATATAGTCAAAAAGAGAAGGAAGCGCAGGGGCTGTGCCCCAGCTCCGCTCCCCCCAGCACCCCCTGCCCCGCAGCGCAGCACCAACCTTCCACCAGGGTGCTGACTGCCATCAGGGCGTCCTCCTGCACGCCCCCCGAGCCGGCCGTGCTCTGGAACATCCTCAGCAGAGATGCCATCACCACGTCCGAGATCTGCAGAGCGTCCTGGTGCTGAACCTTCCGGAGGACATTCTAGGCAGGAAAGGAGAAAGAGACTATAATTGCTTCCACACATGCTAGGCTGAATTATGCCTTCACATCTCCTGTGCTGGCTCTGAACGCTTACGACCACACTGGGCTGCTAAAAACGAAGCTGCTGTTTGAACTTCACTGCTGCAAAAATATGCTTTGTCAGTGCGAGTGCAAAGACCCATTCATTTCAGCTGCACTCAATTTCCCAGCTACAGAACAAGCAGAATTTACCTTTCTTGCTGCATAGGCTGTTCTCCAGGCTTTCCTTTTGTAAGCTGGCATTAAATATGACCAGCCCAAATTTGGCCCTACAAAAAAGCCCCTTTTTCCAGCACAGCAACGTGACAATCTCTTATTGCCAATTATAGGTTGCATGGAAGCTTTGCTTCTGCACCACAGAATTAAACCTCAGAAATACTGCTTGTTAAACTGAGACACAAGCATGTCTTTACTGCTAACTGCAGTCAAACCTCTCCTATCTGGGATAAACAGAATAAATTAACATACAAACAATGCAAAATACATTAGTTTACACGAGCATGTTTAGCACTGAGGCATCTGAAAAGCAAACCTGATTTCTGAAGGGAGCAGAGGCAGCCTAACCAACAGAGCAGCCTGGGGAGCACACGTGCTCTGTCGCGAGCACATCACAGTGAGCAGGAGGGCTCTCCAGGTAAATACCTGAGCTTAACCTATGCTCTGCTCCCACTGTACAATCCTGTCCCTTTCAGCATACAGACTGTAGAACACAACTTTGACGTATCCTTATTTACAATTAAATTGCACTTCCTATGAAAAGAGAAAGATTGATCCCTTAACCTGCAGAGCAAAATAATTATTTCACGTCTGATTCTTTAAACTGCATCACTCTAAAGAGATTGAGTTTGACTGTTCAAATAACAGGTCTTGATTTTCTAGTTGCTTTCAAATATTAACAAATGTTTTCCTCCCGTTGGATGTTCATAATGGTCCTTCTCTTCTGCTGGAAATACCATGTAACAAAATAGCATCTTTTACCATGTAACACTGAAAAAATCCTCCTAATTTTTACTTAATGGTATTAAATATCTGCTGCAGCTACTGTAAATACTTAAGGCTCAGATTTTGTGATAATGAAGAAAGCTGTGTTTGCAAATTAAAACTAGCAGTTTAATTCCACGTGTGCTACCTGTACCACAGTTTCCACAAGGGAACAGAGGCATCCTGAAAGACATCAGTGATCACATTGTGCCAAAAGGAGACATTCTAGATACGGAGGTCTCCCCACTACATCCCACCATTAGGACAGATCATTCCCATCTACTTATTATTTGAAAAATTACCCTAAAAATTCGAGAGAATGAAAAGTATCAGCTAATGCTACAGTCTTTTGAATTAGAAGGTGTAAGTCAATGATTTCTCAAACCAAGTTGGAGACAATGCCAAGGAGATTTTCTAACCACACTTAAGAGAATGGAAGCAAAAACCGATGCCCAACAGAGGCAGGTTTTCACCCGCGGGCGAGGAAATGGCTCAGTCTCCTTGGCTAACAGAAATGAAAGAAAAACTCCAGGCAAAAGGTCACATAACAGAACAAAGGAATAAATCTGAGCAGAGATGCAGAACTCTGCTTTTATTTCAGATTACATACTACTCAGCTACACCTCCAGAAGGAAAATCTTTTCTTCTGTGAGCTGCACAGAGCTGTGCTGATGCTGAATCTATATCTATCATACAGTTTTAAAGCAGCGCCTTGTAACCTTTAATAAGCTGGGCATGACAGCACAGTACCACCTTTCCTGTGGTGCAAACAGGAAAGCTTCAATATCAAACACCCTCTATTTCAGAAGGATGGTCTGATGAATATCCAGTGCAGTTTTGGGGAAAAAAAGTGCCCGTTTTCAGTGGACTTTGTAAGAATAGGCAAGGAACTGAAATGCGCTAGTGCTCCAAGTCACGTGGGCTGTTCATTACCAGATGTTTAATTTCAAGGACACTTAGTGCATTTTAATTAGTGCTGTTTTAAATAAGAACACCAACCACAAGAGGCAGATGAACAAATTAAAGCTGTTATGGAGCTTTTTTTTTTTTTTTGCCTGTGCCAACCAGAGCAATTGTTCAGTCTGTAGCCAACAGAAGAGCCAATTTGAACATATATATAGTCTTTAACGTGTCACATACAATGTACTTTCTATTTCAAAAAGTTACTCTTGACTTTGTAAGCTGTACTCTGCTGCAAAGGAGGAAGCCTCCTGAACCCTGCACCACCTCCCACAGGTGGGCTGGGACACCAGATCCGAACTCCTCATTCGGAACCAATCACTGAAGCTAAGTCTGCACCTCTAAGGGCACAGGAACACCCCTGAAACCGCCTCTTCCCCATAACCGCAAAGTAGGAAACAGGAACTTACCTGTAGAGTAGCACAGAGAAGAGACTGAAGATCATTGAACTGGATTCTGTCTGAAGTGCTCTGGATATGAGACTGAAAAAGAACAAACCCCCACATACAGAACGCTTTCTTCACAGTCCATGCAAATCCAGCAGATTTTGACAGCACTATGAGTTGCAGAGAATCAATTTTAAATATTTGTTTCTTCAAATTTAAGATGAGAGGTACTGTTTGTAAGCTTAATATACCTACCCATCTATAAAAAACAAGAACACATTATACCACAATATACGCAGTCAGCGATAAGACTAATTTTTCTATACCGGATGAAGCCATAGCATAACAGTGGTTTAAACATCACATTCACCTACCTCCATCTGCAGCACTTGCTGAAGTCGTTCCATAATGACCAAAGTTGTCTTTTGGACAGCAGGGTAACAGTCCTTGGCACTGTTTTTCACTATTTCCATCAGAGCTTCATACGCAGAGCTTCTCAAGTTATTCTGGTGTCCATCAGGCCTGTAACAGAAGGAATGTATTTGCAGCTCCCAGTGCTCAAGCTTGCTTAGAAACAGACTTTTTTTTTTTTTTAGTAAGTTGGTAACAGCTAAATTTTAGTGTTGTGACAAGCTGTAGCACTTGCATTTCTATATTTCAAGACTTGAAAGTAAATGAAATTTGTGAAGCCATTTTTGGACCTTTTTTTTTTTTTCCATTTGCTATTAATGACTTCCAATATCTTCAGTCACAAACAGCAAATCCAGGAGCAGAAAACACTTCAAACCCACATCTTCCAGTGTGCTGTTACCCTGCCTGGGAAGAAATAGTCTCAAGAGGTGAGCAGCATACATTATTACCTCTCTGACATCCCACTGAGATATCAGTGAGGGTGTTAAGCTTGAAACAAAGGCAGCTGAGATCTATGCTAAGATGGACTTCAGAGCCTTGAGCGAGACACTACACTTCTGGTTGAAGTGAATGAGACAGGAAGAGAGTTTAGACTTTGAATTGTTCAGACAGGGACACCATTTAAGAAGAAATTATTCTGCAGCAAAAGGCTTCAACTGAGGATTGAACTGATACAAGAATTGAACCGTGGAGCTCTCAAGATTCTTTACGCAACCTTAAAAGCAGAATATGACTTCAACATTACCCTTATTTTTGCATCTGCAGAACTGAGAAAATATTTTGCCTTGTCTATTTATATTTCAGCTTACTTGGGAAAATGACAGTATCAAGCCTAACTAGGTCCTCAACTCTTCTGGGAGTACCTGGTGCTAATGTAAATGGATGTAGCATGGCAGCAACAACCACGGCATAAAACAATCACAGTAAAATGAACTGTATGATACACACAGCTTTCTAATTATGTCTTGCTGTCACATCCTGATTATTCAATGGCCTTGTAGCCAACCTTGATGAGTCTTATGAATACTGTACAAAGATATGCACAGTCTTATACTGTGCTCCAAAACTTCAAAGTAAAACATGGAAGAGGCACCGCTGGAGGAAAGCCCAGGCTTACTAAAAGCAGGTATGGACAAAACACTGAGAAGTAATTCTTTATGAACAGTTTTCTTCATGGGGAAGAGTGTTCTATATTTCATGTGAAGTCAGAATGCCCAATTCTGATAAAACATCATTCAGATCTAAGCTGCAAGAGAAAGACAACCAACAGCCTGAAGTAAAAACAAAACAAAAAAACAAAAACAACAACAACAAAAAACACACAAACAAACACACACAATGACCATGAAGAAGCATCTTTGTAGAGCTTAAGCCAGCTAGGTTAATGTTACCTATCTGTGGTCTCCAGAAGTTTCTGAACTATTAGCTCAAATGAAGAGGATAAGCAGTAGGTTGCTGGTTCTTCCTGATCATCAGCTACATCTGCAGCTTCATAGGCAGCTTCAGCAAGACTAGTGAAGGCCTGAAACACAGAACAACCACTTCTATCATTCAAGTGAGTTTACTCTTGCAAATCCAGAAACACATATCCCAGCAGTTTTTATGCTAACAAAAAAAATCAGGTGCAGGATTAACAGTTCCCTCCATGAGCGGGTAATGATTTAGTGCACTGAACTTCGGTGCAAGGGTGGTAAAGATTTTGAAGACTTGAGATGTAATGTCATCACGCAAGGCAGTTGCGCTGCCACAGACCAGTATCTGCACAGTGTCGCCGGTCTCCACAACTGGTGGCTGAGACCAACTGAATAAAGGCAGACTGCTTGAACTACACAGGCTATTAACAGATTCTACCCACTATCTTGCATTATCATCACAAGTTAAAATCCTGGTTTAGACAAGGCTGCAGACTGCTCAAATTCCCCACTGCAGAGCAATTGTAACAGCTCTGAGACAGGTGGATTAAAAAAGCTGAAAGCCTCCTCATTTTCACTTCAATCTAAAGATGCATACTAATCATCATCTTCGGAAGACAAAAGCCACAGCTACATGGACTTTTGCCAGGATAAGCAGATCAGGGAGAAGCTTCCGTGCTGACTAGAAGTCTTCAAATCTCTGGAATACCGAGAATGAATCCTGTCATTTCTAAATCTTGTTTTGACACACAAACACTCATCTCTAGCTGAATTCCTATTGAGCAGCTCTGTTAAAAGGCAGTAAGGGACACATTCTCTTTACAGATACGCTACTTGGTAGTACACATGCATCAAGAAGATGATACAGTTAAAGTTAGCAAGCCAACCCAAGGGATTGAAGCTCTGTAAGGGAACAAAAAATTTCATGCTCCTTGAGTTAGTTCTGAAGCTGCTTCAGAAGCAGGCTTAGGTAATGGGAAACAAGGTATCTTGTGTCTCCCTCAAGATTAAATAGGCAATCCAGCTGCCCCCAAGGAAAAAAAACTAAATCCCAGCATGCCTCCTCTAAACACTCATCACACCTGTTATCAAGGACAGCTTCCACAGCATTTTCAAACTTAAGACAACTTTACACTTAGTTAATATTAGTATTTTTCTCCTTAAAATCTACTTCTTTATTAAACAGACTTAAGATAACTTACAGTTAACAGTTGTCTTTGCTGGATGACCAAGTCATGAGTCATCTCTGAAACCCATTTAAGTGTGCGAGTATATACATGTGTGTATACACAAGTATGAGCTGTGCTCCCCTTTTTTACAGGAACTTATCATACACCAAACAGCAAAGGGACTGCCTTACCCAGCACACATTGGAGGCCACTCGGGGCTCAGCGCTCAGGCCCTCAATCAGACACTGCAGCAGTGGAGCGAGGTAAATGTCATTGATGGCAGCTTCAGGAAGCATCTCACAGATCCTGCCCACAGTCCACGCTGTTGTGTCTCGAACCACAACACTGGGGTCCTTCATTAGTTCTATTAAAGTTGGCATTGCCTAAAACATAATTGCAGTCAAGAGAAAGGTGTGATCATATGCAATACACAGAAATACAAACTTGCCACTGTTTCTAACTTTAATGTATTACCTATGAGCTAGGTGACTTGAGCAGGGGGCAGCAGAGAAGACAGCCTAGATCCAGTTAGACCACTGTTCTGGTATTTTAAGATGCTTGAAGTTATTTCCCAGTGGATAAGACTTGAGAACTGAAGCATCTGGAGTTAAGTTTTTTTCAAGTCCTGCATATTCCTGTGAACCTGAGCTATGCAACCCAAGTATCTTCCCTGGCCCTACCCACATCTCTCTAAAACACGATGATTGAAAGCAGACATCCTTTTGCTTCTCCTCAGATTAAAAGCAATGTGCAAAGCATGTGTCCTCCTCCAAAGAAATCAAAGTTTTTGTTCTACAAGCCTCCAAGAAACACAATTAATCTTACCTGTATAACTAGTGGTTTGAGCTGGTTAGGCTCTGGTCCTTCCAAAATACACCCAAAAGCCATCACAGCTGCATCTCTGTATCGCCAATCTGGATTTTTAATGTGTTCTTTAATAAAGGGCAGCACGTGAGGAACAATGTCATCTTCGCAGCAGGTTGCCAGGAGCATGAGGCAGACTCCTGCTGCTTTACAGGGGTTCCAGTCGTCATCATCATCATTTTCATCCTAGGAGGAGAACAGCACCCCGTCAGTCTGGGAGAAAATATCCCTTACCGCTCACAGGCAGTTGCATCCTGTTGGCTCTACTGCAAGTAACGCTGCCTCGCGGCCAGGTATTAATTCAGGTCTAGAAGTGCTAGTTACGTCTCTGCCAGAGAAACAGCCTGAGTTACTTCCAGCATCAGCACCTTTCCATCCCGGTATAAGGCTGCTAGCTCCTTACCGACACGCCTGCAGTAGCCTCACACACATCTTTCAAGCTGATTCTCTCTCCTCTAGGTGGAGATTTTGTTGGTTTTTTTTTTGATCCATGCCATTGCCTTGCAGAGTGGCCGCTGTACCTAGATACAGCCAGTTAAACAGCTTCTTGCCCCAGCTGTTAGCTCAGCCAAGTTCCTTTGAAGCTGTGTACCTGTGACTCTCTTATCTGTTTCATCTTTCCTGTTTTAACAATCACTTCAGAACCTCCTGCAATTTAACTCTCTGCACCCAAGCAGACAGTAATATAAAAACAGGGAAACAATTCCCTGGTTTCACTAACAGCACCAAGCATTTTCCCAGTTCATCACAATAAGCTAAATGAACTCCATCCTGTATAGCTTAATTAACAGTTTTATTTTATAATTAGACCTGCTGTAGCAAGTGATTCCATTATTTTTTATTAGACTGTGAAACAGAGTCCAAACAAGTCCCTGTGAAGTGCTTAATAGCTACTAAATAAACATAGACCTCACAGCTGAGAATGTAAAGCTCAAGAATTCCAGAAATTGGATCTCAAATGATGCAGAGACTGTATATTGGTTTTAATTTCACAAACATTTCATAAGGAATACAGATAACTACATAACCTCTTCAGAAATCATAAATACAAATGTGTCTTAACAGGATTCGGCATAAAAATGACACTCCACGCAGTCTCAAAGTCTCAGTCCTAAAGAATGTCAGCATCATTATGTCAGAGTGGCGCACGATGCCTGATCACAGACCAAGGACCGCCACTACAGGTGCTCAGAGCAAGCACACAGTTATAAACTACCCGAGGGGACCTAAATCACCTTTTGGACCAAGCCTATCAAGAAGTCAGTTACACAAGTGAGAGATGACCACTGCTGACAGTCTGCTGCTCCATGCAAGAGTAGCATCACTGTCCCAGAACTTGGAAGTAAGCATGGTACTTTTCTCTCTTTTTCTTTTTTCTTTTGACATGCAGCAGGCACTGTGCAACTCACCTGTTTTGTTAACGTCTGTGTTAGAATTGGGACCAAATACTGTAGTGCTCCCTTAGCATAAAATTTGCTAGTGTGCTCCGGAGGCCTTCCTTGCTCTGCTGCCTAGAAAAAAGGTTATAAAATGATTCTCAGTGGCTATACAGGCATGAAGTCTGAGTTATGAACTCCAGTAGATACAGATTCCCTTTTGCATGCTTTCCTCTCCTTCCCAACACAAACTAAGTTAACATAACACACAGGAACCTCAAGGACACCCTGCACCAAGCCCAGTTAAATATTCAATAAGCAAATTCAATTTGCCACTCCATACACGTATAGGGCCCCTCCTCACATGGTACAAATATAAATATTTTCAGTTTGCAGTTATGTATAATTAACAAGTGACCCCAAGTAGGAAAAGCAAGAGGTCTTTCTGCATACAGACTAAAGCTACATGCTTACTGTCCTTTTATCCTTGCTATTTTGGCCAGGCAACACAAAATATATATTTAGCTACTTTTAAAGATGGATATGATTCATCTAGAGCCCTTCAAAGTTTGAGTTGTTGATCTGTGTAACTAATTTATGCAAATGGCATCTGCATGCAGAACAATACCCCAAATTCATCCCCAGCCCATCCATCGTAAAGGATAATGATTAGTTTTATTGCATCCCATAATTTTATACTTATGATAAAGTATTATATAGAACGTGATCAATCCTTTTGCACACCACGATAGGACTAAGTTGCCCATTGCTCTAACAGACCCTAGAAATCTTACATATCAGCATAGCATAGAGCCCACTAGGCCTCACGGACAGCAGGTAATTCGAGAAACACTCTCCCTTCAACACGGAACAGATTTCAACAATTTGAGATGCCACCTTAATGAAGCGACAGCTCAAAGATGTTCATGATATTGAGAATTTTCTGATATTACAGTGTGCCTAGTATACATGCTTAACGCGCATTTAGGTTAACCTTACAGGAGTAGCTTGATTTGACTCCGGAATGCTAAAAAGAAATCAGGTAGTTGTCACGTAGCATTTTCAGAAAACTAGCACTTATGTCACAGTGTATTCTCATCAAAACTGTCAGAGAATCTTTATCTCAAGAAGCTTCAATTTCCAGCCAGGCTGGCATTAAAATCATTTTGCTTACTTAAAAAAAAGCAGTTCATCCTAATCTAATCTAGCAAGCAAGATGGGTTACATTCAAGCTACACTGAAAATTTTACATGAGGCTAAAAAGTAACTCAATGAGTTATTAACAGGAGTTACAAATGGTGGCCCCTGTACAACCTTAACTACAAGCTTCACATTTACCTTGAACAGCAGAATAAATCAGCCATAGCTGAGCCCCGGCTAAGACAGCTGCTAGTACCCAAGCTAGCAGCTAAAAGCTAGGCTGGGTACCACAAGACTATGCTGATGTCTGCAGCACACACAATACCCGTAGAGCCAACAAGCCTTGTGGGCTTCATGCAGCCCCAGGTCTCAGCTTCTGTATCAGACATGCATCACGTGGCATCAGAGTGGTGCATGATGTCTCATCACAGACCCAGGACTGTCACACAAGGGGCTCGGATGGGCTCTCCTACAGTAGCAGAAGCTTTGAAGAACAGAAGGACTTCCAGATGTGATTTAAAAACATGATTTCAACAATCCCAAACGGATGATCACAGGCATTCACCACTTTTCAGCAGTCATTTGCAAGCTCACCTCTGATGCCTCTATAGCCAGGTCCATCTCCTCATCACAGACGTTTGACCAGAACTCTATTCCCTGTAGAGCCACCTCATCTATGTCACTTTTCATTGCTTCAATAGTTATCTTTAGAAACACAAAAGAAAGGAGGGAAAAGAAGAATGTTTTAGCACATTATTTCTCCTCAAATATGCACCCCAGTTTTGGGCCTAGTGGTAAAAGATTCTGGATTGTCTGAAATTAGATGTCACATTAGAATTACTGTTCCCGAAGACAACCTCCTTATTTACAATTTTATCAGTTACCAGCACCTAGTAAGGACTGCAGAGCAAGTCAGTCTGCACTGTCCTAACACTTGGGAGTCTCAAGTCTGAAGCACCCAACATTGGTTTTATGGATTTTGCTAGGAGAGAAGTATTCACAGAATACAGTCAAAGACAGAACTACATCCAAAGAAAGAAAAACAAATCAAGAACATCAGAAAACTTTTCCTCTCAGATTAAGACAAAGGAGTACAGGCAGAGATCATACAATTATGTATAAGAAACCTGAGTACTCACAGCAAAAAGAGCAGGACCCATATATGTCTCCATATATTGATAATAAAGGGACATTATCTTCACCAAATTCTGTAAGGCAGCCACTCGTACCTGCCAGAGTACAAAATGGATCAAAGATGTGACATTTCCCTGAGTGCTCTGACCGACAAGCATAGCTGTAGCCTACCACAGACTAATAACCCAGCCCTTCTACTAATTTAGTTTACTCCATAGCTAATAAGGTCTTTCACCATAAGCAACTTAATTCCTCCTAGTAGTTTACTACTTCTAACTTTAAGTATAAAATTCATTGTGTTTGAGAACTTACATGTACACCAGTCTTTTAGTGGACTACTGTTTATTTTATGTAACACTTTTAAACTGTTGTTTATTTTGATGCTAGAGATTCTAGCCAGCTTCCCAAGAGAGGAACAGCAACAAATCAGGGCACTTTTTTTCACCCACCTTCGTATTGTATCATTTTCACTCACCCTTGTATCTGGACATTGTGTTGCTTCACAGACTACTTGCATAATAAAGTGCCTTTCAGACTGAAGAAGAAATAAAAGAACATTAGAACTGTATTACAAATGCACTGAAATCTTTGCAAGCCTTCCTACGAGGAATGTATTTTGAGTCTGGGCTAATACAGTCATTCATACAACACTTCTAAACAGCAAGGAATAGTACAGGTTACTATTCAGTGCAGTATTTTGAATCATTTCTTTCCCGAAGTGGGAATCCCAATCCATTAAAATCCATTTTAGCAGGCTGTCCAAAATAGAAAAATACAGCAGAACTAAAGATACTACATATTCTGAGACAACAAAACAAAACAAAAAAGCATACTGTTTCCTGAACTAGTTCAGCAATTGCTTCAAGAAAACTCAAAACTCAAGACGTAAGCTTCTTGAGGGGCAGTACCTGGATGTTTGCATTTTAGTAGGAAGGAACAGACTTACAGGCCCAGGCTATTTACAGCCATGAAGCCCAACAGAAACAGTCTGAATGGTTATGCACCTCCACCTCAAATTTTGAAAGACCTCCAAGCTGATCCCCATCAACACCTGCTGAATAGTTGCCTATGAAAGGTTTTCATCAAAAGACCTTCTAAGCTGAAGGTTCAATATTAATTTGATCTTCCCCATATTCTCCCTGGTATGGACCTAGAGGACATGCTTAATCCAAAAAAGGAAAATTAAAAAAAAAAAAAAAAAAAAAAAAACACCAAACTCAATAGATGCCTGTTTTGAAGGCTCTTACAGGCCTTCCTCCCCCAGCCATTTCCAGAGGCAAAGTTAAATCTGGATTGCTGCCACACCACTTGAAAGAAAGTGCTGACCCAAGCTTGTACGCTTACAGCGGCATTATAGGGTAGAGTTTGATTAGGAAGCAGAGCATCTAATAGGCTCAACTCTGAGGTCAGTTCAAATTTATCCCCAAAAAGTCAATGATGCTTCCTTTCCATTGACGAATCTCTCTGCAGGCTTCCACAGCATTTCTGCATTACAACAAGAGCATCCTGGATTTACGGAAATGAATCCAAGTCTCAGCCGCCATAGAGTTATGCATCAAAACTCAGCGTGGTGCATGATTTCTCATCATAGACCATGGATTCAGTCCTTGCATTTTAGGCCAAGAATTGCTACGATTGTCCCCCTTACCTCTTTGTCAAAATTTGCTTTGGTGAATTCCAAAGAGTTCAGGAGTGCATTAGTAGCTGCTAGCTTCACATTGTTGCTGGGCTCTTCCTTTCTCATTCCCTGGATGATAGCTGTCAGGATCTCATTAGATTTGTCCTGAAGTTGCTCTGGGTCCTAAAAGAAGTGTTGATAAAGTTACTTGCCAGCTGAACAACTTTCTCTGTATTTTAAAGTATCAGCAAATTTTGATCCCGAATTCTACAAGCAGAAATTGTTAACACATTACTCCATCGTTTCAAATAATAGGTCAACAAGCTTCAGACTACTTGACTTCAATTAGCAAGTTACTTTTTTCCAATTCCATTATATTCTGGGCAGAGTTCTATGACAGCAGTTGTGATTGATGCTATTATTGGTAAAGCTGCCAGTCTTCTTTAGACATAGGGCAAAAACATACTGCATGGACCAGCAGCAAGGAGAGCTAACCGTTAAGCATTCAAGGCTTCAATATTCAAGTTGTGAACATAGACTGAAGATTAATTTTTCTTCTTTGTAAATTGACTACGAGATCCATGTTAATTGTTGTATCAGGATTTATCCAGCTGTAGATTCCCAAACAATTGTGACAATTCACCGTGTCACAATGTGACTGACACAAACTACATGCAGAGATCTTGGTTACAAAATACCCAATCAACAAGCCAGTGTATCTAAAAATCCTAAGGCTAATGACACCTACCGTCCAAGCAAACAACTAAGCTGCACTCGAGTCCAGCAGGATCTCCTAACAAACCGCGCTGGAGCTGCAGCACTCCTCCCATGCGGCGGTAGATTTCCTGTTTTATTTCATTCAGCCTCCAAGAAGCAACTGACCTCCAGGCTAAGCCCGGCTCCCCAGCACTTTTGCTCTGTTTTCATTTTTTACCCGGCATCGGTCAGTGCCACAAGCTGCTCAATCAGTACACTGACAAGCACGCATCTTTTCGGGTGGCTTTCAAAATCCAACTTCCACTCGTCCTTTCTTATCCTGTACTCTGCCTGTTTCTCTCACTGCCTGTCCTTGACCATCTCACTGCTCCTCAATTTACCCGACGGCGTTTCCCTCACCGCCTTTTCCCTCTCCTCCACGAGAAGGGCACCTCCTGCAGACACCACGCGCCTCAGACCTCCCCACCTGCTCCTTCCGCCTGCAGAAGGGGCAGCCCGCAGGCACCCTGCTCTGAACAGCTGTCGGCACAGGAGAGGCACGGGGATATGTCTACAATCAAATGTGCTCAAGAGCGCACCGATCCCCTGCAGCCTGCCACGAACACCAAACAGAAGATTGCTCTTTCTGCCTCCCTACACTGAAGTTCAACAAGCAATATGCTGTATCTGCATTCTCTAAGGCATTCAGTGGCACCAAAAACGCAGCAGCTAATTTTGTTTTTCAGCGGTAGGTCTGACAGCACGCAGGGGTTTTGCGAGCAGTTCAGATTAGATACTGGATGATGCATTGTGATACTGCAAACTACACCGACAAAACCATGAGATGTTTTGTAGACAGCGCCCCAAACAGCAAGATATTCTCACCTGTGCACCAAAAACTCCTTCGTCATCAATGAAGAGACTCATGCAAGATGAAGGTAACCATCAAGTTTCCCCAAAATGCAAAGCAACCAAGCGCTTGCCACTCATCTGTAACGCTTTACACAACTGGCCACTTGGCTGAAGTTTTATAACAGCACCCCTCCCCACCTCACGACCACAGCGACATACAGACTTCAGGCTGCACCTTACGAAAGGTGACCTGGATTTGTGTTGTGAAAGCAGGTCAGCTCTTTCAGACACCACGCTTGCATGTTTACTGCTCGTCGTTCTGTTAGCAGAGATATCCTCGGGACAGGTATGAAAAGACAGCCGAAAGGAAGCAGAACTAGAGAGAGGTGTAGCAAATGGAAGCCTGGAAGAGAAAACGTGCTGGGGAGAGGTTAGGACGCTTCGGCACACTTGAAATATACTCACAATATCCTGACAAATGTATCCGATGGCCTCCAGCGTGGACTCTTTCATGTGCTCTGTGCTGTGCTGGTTTGTAACGTTAGCCACCAACTGGGGAATGAGCTCGGGCCACTGGTTCATGGGAATCTCTGCGCAGGCGATGCCAGCCACGCACTGCGAGGCGGAGCTGGGCCGGTACGTTTCTGTGCCCAGCGTCTGCAGAACCTGCGAGAAGAGATCAGCGCGGGTGTTTGAGTCAGTAACCGGGGGATGGACGCTGCAGCCAGGTCTCCCCTGGATGTTATTACAAATACGCCCCTTCCTCAACAAAGCGGCTCGCTTGTTCTCATTTCTCCCTCTGCAAACAAGCCCTTGACCACAGACAAATAATGTTTGAGATGAACTTGGCCATGGTTACCCCTTTCAGGAAGTGTGCTACAGCTGTGCGATTACACATGCTGCTACCACATCCTTTACATCCCATACACAATGCTATATGCCATAATGCACCCCAGTGACTCACTGAACAATCCGTCCCTGCTTGTATTACAAAGCAAAGTTACAAAAGCTAAACAAATTGTGCTTTAAAATCCTCCCAAAATACTGTTTATGCCAAGATAATTCAAATACGACTAAGTAATTTTATTTTGTTTTATTTGCAATCAGTCAAGAGAGCAACTTTTTTGTATACTTCAGTAACTGATTGAAAAAACAAAGGAGGGAGGGGCACGCGTTTGTTTCAGAATTTCCAGCCACACACCTTCGCTTCCCACACACCCACCAACACATACCCTATTCCTCAGGTTACTTAGTTTCTCCCAAACTCGCTACAACTCCTCCCATCCCGTGCCTCCTGACGAAGGGGAGGGCTGGGGCTGAAAGCACCCTTCCAGTTGGCACCAAAGACCAAATGGCTCCACCAGGGGACGTGGGCTGAGACCCCCGCCAACTCTCCACCGTCTAATCAACATGCATTAATTGGTCACTCATCTTCTCAACACACTAATGGAAATAACGGCAATCCTCACAATTGAGGAAAAAGCCAACTGGGGAGAATTGCTAAGGGGAAGCACCTAATGTGTCAGCTTGATAAGACACAAAGGACTTTGCTTTAGTTTGACATAAAAGCAGCGATAAACTGGCTTTGTTAGCTTTAAAACGCAACAATCTGACAGCTCCTGTTGACAGTATAAGCTACAACCCCTTCTCTCTATCATCAGTGTAAATAAAAGACTAAAGTTGTATCATAATCGATGACCCAACCTTATTCTGCTAGATACAGACTCAAAGATGTCTATTAAGACAAAAACATTATATAAAGCGCGTAGCCCACTCGCATCAGCTACCTACAGAGCTGCGCGCATCCAAGCACACCTTTGTTCCCGCGAGACAAAAGACCTCAGCCACCGCCTGTGCCACTGCAAGTCCCGGGTTCCACTATGAAAGAGCACAGGGGTCCTCAGGCAGACTCCCCGCCTGTGCAGAGATTTAAGAGCATCGTTCCCATTCGGAACTTGCCTATTTATGACCGCGTTCCACTGACTTGTAAAATCTGCTAGGCCCTGTGTAGACGTGCGTGTTCACACACACAGGATGCCTCAAAGGCGCTCACGAGGGACTGGAAAACAGTTGAGGAAGCTGCTCAAGAGTAAGAAGAGAAAGCAAACACCAGCCCAGCTGAAATCACCGACTGGGGAAGCCATGCCCATTAGCTCCAGCCATCACACCACACTACTCAGAGGCTCCTTTGCAGAAGCATTTACATGTGTAATTTGAAAAGCAGCAGCCTCATACCTGTTTGTTTTTTACCCTCTACAGATTAAACTTGCTATAAGCAATGGAGCACCAAAGCAAAGTGAAATTACTGGTCTCGGGAAAGGGAGCAGCCAGCAAACGGAGGACTTAGGTGGAAAAGGATGGAGAAGACATTCATCGCTCATCACCCCCCGGAGAAACCAATGGGCTAAAAACAAAAAACCAAAACAGAGAAGGGCAGAGCAGCACTCACATAGTTCTTGACCTCCCTGCGGGCGTTGGCGTCGATGGCGAGCCACCGCTGCTGGTACTGGGCCTTGATGTCGGGGTCCTTGGAGGTGAGGGAGTTCTTGATCTGCAGGCCGGCCGCCACCCGCGCCACCTGGCTGTTGCCGGGGTTGGCCAGCACTCTGGACAGTTCCACCAGGAAGGTCGGCTGCGGGCGAGGAGGAGGAAGAGGAGGAGGAGGAGGGCGCTGGGACCCCGGCCCACGCCCCCCGCACCCACCCGAACGCGAGCCCCCGCGCCTGGCCGAGGTTACGCGCGCTGAGCTGCTGATTGGAACTGCTGGAAAGAGGCGTAAAAGGCATCGACTTCGGGGGATCTTTTCGGCTTACTCGAGGGACCGTTACCTTCCGCGCCCCGGCCTGCTTTAAGCATTCCTTCAAATAAATGACTCGGCTTTTAAGCCAAGATATGCATTTCCTGCGTGGATATCAAACATGGCGAGGAGCAGCCCTCTGCCACTTGCTTTGAGGCGAACACCCAAACTATAACCTAGTGGGGGAATTTTTAAAATGCGAAATCAGGCGCTCCCTTGGTGCACTGCACACAGGTGTGCAAGAGGAGGCTCGCTACACGCTTCTCCACAATCAAAGGTGTACAGATGTGCGTGAAGATCACCCCCTGCCAACAACGCGTACCTACGGACAAAAGCACCCGACTTCCGTGCCCCTCGCCTCTGGTGACAGCGAGGGAGAAACGTCTCGGCACCGAAATCCTGTTGACTTGATGGGTTTACATTTTACAGACTTCCACTGCGTGTGAGACACAGCTAAAGCCTCAGCAGCAAAACCTTTGCATTTCGCTGGCTGCATGAAGCGTTTTGCCTGCTCAGGAAACCCTTCTAGGAAATACTGCAAACAGCTGCACAGTTTTCAAAACCACTTCATGCCAAGCAGGAACGTGGCTTTCCTACAAACGTTTAACATGCAGCCACACGTAACCCATTTTTAAGTCTGTGTAACAGAACGTAAGGTACACAGAAAGATTTCAGGGCACCAAAAATAGCTCCTTTTAAAATTTAGCTTAACTTTCAGAAGTTTAACAGAAATACAGAATAAATCTGGTATCTCGGACTTCACATTTGCAACGATCAAGTGCACCTCTTCACAAAATCGTTGTCGGGCTATGCAGTACTCACCAACATTTGAAATGCAGAATTTGGGAAGAAAAACACATGGGACAACTTAAACTGGTGAGTGTAAGCCAGTGGACGTACTCTGAAATTTTAACGCTCTAGACAAGACCCCTCCAGATACTCCACGTAAAACATCTCCCATCCATCAGAAACGCTCACGTTTTATACCTCATGTTATGATATCAGCTTAAAAGTGAGGAACCGCTCAAAAAAAGTTCAAAAGATAAAATGGAAGAGCTGCTGCTGCCTTTAAGATGAAAACAGTACTGAAACACTAGAGCTGAAGAAATGTCCTTGGATCTCTCTCTCGAGTTATTCTTACGAGGCTTTAGGAGTAATTCTTGCTAAAATAAAGCAAGCCTTTCAGGTTTGAGACCCGAACAAGCCCTTCCAGAGCTGCGGAAGCGCCAGCGATGAGCCCAGAGGGCCGGTGCCAGCCCTCAGAGCCCTGCAGGCCGGGCTGGGGCTCCACGCCGGGGCGCGGGCGTCAGGACAGCGAGCGGGCCTGGCACCGGGGGCAGGCAGGGCGCATCGCCCCGCATCG